>CM038677.1:812134611-812706903 GCA_021605205.1 Aegilops longissima
GGCGGGTATGGAAGGGAATGGAGTAGCACAATTTTGAAGGAAACCTGACGCTCCAGCAGCCAAAATTATATGGAAAACATACGGAAAATCTTCCTGTGCAGTACTGTGTACAGCACCATATCCCTGACCACAAACAGGGCAGGAGTCTACCTCTCCTCTCCTAGGCTCGTACTCCTGCTACTCGATGTCAGCGACAAACCGGCGACCGGTCAAAAGATGCCATCCCGTCCTGCATTGCACACATCACCATGGATCGCTGGCAGATAAAACAACAAACAGTACCTCCCATCCCCACATGCGGCCGAATTCAGGGTCAGTTTGGTTGGCACCCTGGCCATCTTGTGCCTGGCCACAACCTTGCCTGGAACCTGCCTGGCATGCGTTTGGTTTGTGCCCTAAACGATAGAACAAGTGCCTGGCCGGAGCAAGCCTGGATTCATAATTAGCCTGGGCAAATTGTGGCATCGTTGTTAGCCTAGGCCAGGCTATCTGTTGGGGACGCCTGGGGCATGCCTGGTTGTAGATTAGTAGTAAAATATCTGGCTGGGCTGATGGGCTCCACACCAGTGCAGACTTTTGGCATTAAAAAACTCCCTTTAATACTTTTCCAGGCCAGGCTACAAACCAAACGGACCTCTCCCAGGCGAGCCTGTCCAGGCATAAAACACAAAATTTCCAGGCCCAGCTCAGGCACTGGTTTTCTCCAGGCACGGTGACGAGGACAGAAACCAAACACGCTCTCACTGTTTTGACCTTTTTTGTAAACTTTAGCACGATTTGACCTCTGTATGAAAAAAATTCTCGATCTGATCCTTTTCCTACAGCCATCGTCTTTGGCGGTAGGTTAACACGGCCTACCGCCGAGGGCTATGGCAGTAAGACTTGGTGGTGCCGTGATGTTGAAAACACCCTATCGCCACAGTCTTTGGCGGTAGGGTGTCGAAGATATAAAGGGCATGTGGAGCATATCAGTTTAGAAAGTCTTTGGTGGCGAGTTGGCTAGAGCGTGCAAGCATGCTTCTGCTGGTCTTGGGTTTGAGCCTTCACAATGCCATTTTTTTTGTTAATTTTTATTTCGCCTAGTAAAAAGATAAAGAAGTTGTCCAATTAATGTTAAGTTATGGATTGTTGGTAAAAACAATTTTTAACTTATTTGTTCATATAAAATTTCCATAAAGATGTAAACGAATATAGATCTGCAAATATGTAGGCTGAAGCTCAGTCTTGGAAGTGTATTTACCGACATCTTTTCCATTTTCTTTGCTGCAGCAATTCATATGACTGGACTAATCTGTGACTGGAAGTCCAATTAATTAGCTATTAATCTCTAATCTTGAAATGACTTGTTTGTATTTATCCAAGTCTTGAAATAACTTTGTTGGAAGACTTGAGCTTAATATACAGACAAACTTAGAGCTTGTTATTAGAAAAGACTTGAGCTTAAGCACGTTAACTGTGATTCCTAGTTTGATGTTGGGTTGTCAATATGGTTGAAATTTACAGAAATAGACTCGCTTTCATTGTGGGAAGGCCAATACTGTCTCCTGTATTGTTGTCTTGTGGTTTGAGCTCATCGCTGCTAGAAAAATTGTAGGAGATGTACGCTTGTGAGGACATTTTTTTTGCTGAAGAAAAAATAAACAAGTTGTCCAAACCATATGAATTGCATCAGCAAAGAAAATGCAAAAGATGATGGTAAATACACATCCTAGACTGAGCTTCAGCCTAGATATATGCACATCTATATTCGTTTGCATCTTTCCGCAAATTTTATAAAACAGTCACAGATAAGTAAAAAAATGTTTTTACCAACAATCCATATCCTAACATTAATTGGACAACTTGTTTATTTTTTACTAGGCAAAATGAAAATTAACAAAAAAAAACATCTTTCCGCAAATTTCATAAAGCAGTTACAGATAAATAAAAAAAATGTTTTGACCAACAATCCATATCCTAGCATTAATTGGACAACTTGTTTATTTTTTACTAGGCAAAACAAAACTTAACAAAAAAAAAACATCTTTCGGCAAATTTTATGAAGCAGTTATAGATAAGTAAAAAATTGTTTTTACCAACAATCCATATCCTAACATTAATTGGACAACTTGTTTATTTTTTACTAGGCAAAATAAAAATTAACAAAGAAAACATATTTCCGCAAATTTTATATGACAGTTACAAATAAGTTAAAATTGTTTTTACCAACAATCCATATCTTAACATTAATTGGACAACTTCTTTATCTTTTACTAGGCAAACTAAAAATTAAAAAAAAATGGCCGTTTGAAGGATCGAACCTGAGACCAGCAGAAGCATGCTAGCACACCCTAGCCAACTCGCCACCAGAGACTTCCTGTACTAATACGCGCCACAAGCTCTTTATATCTTTTACACCCTACCGCCAAAGACTGTGGCGGTAGGGTGTTTTCAACATCACGGCACCGTCAGGTCCTACCACGGTAGCCCTTGGCGGTAGGCTGTGTTAACCTACCGCCAAAAACAATGGCGGTAGGAAAAGGGTCAGATCGAGAAATTTTTTCGAGCCGAGGTCAAATCACGGTAAAGTTTAAAAAAAAGGTCAAAACAGTGAATTCGGCCCCCACATGCATAGCGTAGAAGCTGCTTTGCTTTGGTTGATGGTGATCACATTCTCCTGTCGCGGGTGGCACACACGCTGATGAATCAAGCGTAAAAACCTTAGAGCGACTCTAACCGATCCTCTAAAATCTGTTAGAGGAGTAAAATTTCTGGTTTACTTCTCTAATCAGCACCTAGTCAAACAAGTAAAATCGTTATAGGAGAATAAATAAACCCTAGTGCAAAAATGTATAAGAGTACTAATTAACCCTAGCTAATCATCGGATGGTGTGTGTGTGTATGGTCTCACTGGCGGTGCAGAGGAGGCGGTCGGGGTCGTGGCGCGTCGACAACAGTGGTGGCCTCAGCGGCCCGGCCAGAGCAGAGGCACGGTTTGGCAGGCTGGGTCGGGCGCCGGCAACATGGTTCAGTAGGGCGTCGGTAGCGGCAGGGTAGGGCATCTGCGGCATCGACAGAACTACAAAAGGAGACCGAGAGGGTGACGAGAGAGAGAGAGAGAGAGAGAGAGAGAGAGAGAGAGAGAGAGAGAGAGAGAGAGAGAGAGAGAGAGAGAGAGAGAGAGAGAGAGAGAGAGAGAGAGAGAGAGAGAGAGAGAGAGAGAGAGAGAGAGAGAGAGAGAGAGAGAGAGAGAGCAGGTACCAAGAAGTTAATAGCGCGGGGACGATGTTACCGTTTATATATTCAATATCGGCAACATTCAGAAAGGCGGAAACACTATTAACAACAAACTAAACATAATAAATAATGTTCCACCGCTTAGGAGTTTAGAACGTTGCCGTAACGTAATAACCAATTTAGCATTGTTCAACTAGGACTACATGCGCGAACCAAGCTATGATTGGATGGTTAGAAGCACGATGATATCTCCAGTCGACCGGGTCCTGGTGCTTGCATTATTCCTGAATTTACTAATTTTGCCCACATGTTTTTTTTCGGGAATACGCAAAGCTTGTGTGTCATTTCGTTGATCGAAGAAGTTAGAAGGAGTACAACAGATGATACAACACATGACACGGACGCAAGGGCGTGAACATGGTGCCCAAAGGAGAGAGACAAAGGGAACACAACCCAAACAAAGAAAAACACAGCTACACTTGCCGCCCTGAGAAGCAGCTCAGACCAACAACTAGACAACCAACTTCTCCATGTCTAGAACCGAGGACGCCGCGAGCATACAAGACAACGCCTTCATGAAGGAGAACGACACCGAGACGCTATCGCCGTCCGATCCGGATAACCAGAACCTAGGGTTTCCCCTGATGCTCGAAGAGGGGCACAGATAACGGCCATGGCAGCGCCTCTAAGAAGGAACGGCACCCACGGGTGTCGTCGCTGCCAGCATAAGATGCAGGGATTTGGCCCTGGCCAGAGTCGGAGCAATCCCAAGCCGTCTGAGCACGAACAGGAGAGAGGAGGTCGGGCATAGGCCAAAGCTGCAACCACAGGACGAGGAGCCACGCCGGTCGTCGAAGAAGGCATTGGGCGCCGCCAAACGTGTGAGCTCCGAAGGAGGGCAAGGTTGGGTGGCTTAGCATAATGAGAGGCAGCAGGGGGTGTGATGGTGGCCGAAGACCCGGACGAACCAGGATCTAGAAGGGAGCGCAGATCCAAGACACCAGACCGGGGCAGCAAGGATGCCAAAGAGCTGGAAGAGGATGCAGATCTCGAAGCGTGCCGGAATCGACGATGCGCCAAGATGGACGGACAACAAGGGCACCAGCAGGGTGATGGGATGCAGAGACGCCAGGGGCCAGTGAACCAAAGGAGCCGGCAAGGAGCAGCTCCTAGGGCTCGCTGGAACCGTAGCCGCGCCGGTCGGCCATGGACGCAGGAAGGGGCTCTGGTCCATGACCGCCGGACTGAAGCCGCCCCTGCCGGGGTGGGGGATGTGGTGAAGAAGAATGTGCACACAGCCAAACCTCCCGGCCGACGCGCTGCAGGCAGCAGCCGCCGTTGCTGGGCACAACCAAGAGCCTCCATGGCCGTCTCCCGAGGAGACCAACCCAGAGCTCAAACAGGGAGGGGCTCGGGAAAGGTGAGGGGAGCCCCCGCGCCGAGGGCACGCCCGGCCGGAGAGAGAGCATCGCAGCCGGACGGGGAAGCCCCACTAGTGCAGAACCGGCCTTTAGTGTCGGTTCGTAACGGCTACAACCGGCACTAAAGAGTGGGGACTAAAGGTCCCCCCCTTTAGTACCGGTTCGTCACGAACCGACGCTAAAGTGCGAACACGTGGCACGAGCCAGGCCCGGGTGCGCGTAGGGCTTTAGTACCGGTTGGTAACACCAACCGGTACTAAATTTTTGGGTGTTTTTTTTAATTTTCCATTACATTTTTTTTTGTTTGCTGGTATTTCACGATACTACAAATTGTACACGTTATGCATATATATAAATAGATTTTCTCATACGTATAGAACGCATATATATATATATATATATATATATATATATATATATATATATATATATATATATATATATATATATATATATATATATATATATATATATATATATATATCATCGAATGTCTCACAATTAACCAACACCATTATTCACACATACACATGTATATACATATACAATTTCTCCTACATATGTTGGTGCCTCCGGAGCATGATGACAAGTGGTTCATGGGGGCGGTAGCGGGTAATAGTATTCTCCTTTGGGATTTATGACCTGATCGAGCAAAAATCCGGCTATTTCCTCCTGAAGTGATAGTATGCGTTCCCATGGTAGGAGCTTATCCCGCACCTCTCTAAACTGTTAAGAAGGAGATCAATATGCATGTGTGTTAGTTGTGTGACTAGATATCGATAATGGTGTGAATAGTGTTCTGACAAACGTACCCAGTCCTGTCTATCAGATCTGCTTCTTTCAGACGTCATCATGCGAATGTTCTCGCAAACGTAGAATGCACACAGATTATTCCCCGACGCCTGCTTCAGGGCCTTTACGAGAATGGAATTGAATCAGATAATGATTAATCAAGCATGATAATTAATTAATGATATTGAAACAAGAATTAAAGAGATGGTAGCTAGCTAGTACTACTTAATTACTTACCTTTGGTCGATGCCAAAACAACTTTTGTTTCCATTCGCCTGGAGTCACCGCGATGAACTTTGCCCATGCCCTGCCCGCCGGCAAAGAAAATTAATAAAGGGGTTATTAAATAGTTCATATCAGGAAATGACGAACTAATAATAGGCCGAGATGTATATAGTTAATAAATATTGAAATTACCTGTTGACTATCCCCTTCACGATGGTGAAGTCACTTTCTTCTTTAGTTAGTGAGTCCAGTAATTCAACTTTTCCTTCCTCAACTTTAATGTCTATCAAGACCCAGTGCCAACTGCATGCGCACACGTTTGCATGTCTTAAATAAGCGGGCATGTGCATAAAATTAATCAACTACCGTAAACCGTATACACTTAATTATTAACATCTAGCTAGCCAGTAAGCAAAAACAGAATTTGTAGTACAAGACAGTATGACTCACGGGAAGTTGTAAGGAAGTAGTATATCTTCATTGCTATTGAGGCGCTTCAAGAACTCTACCATGCTGGCCTCTACATCTGCTTGATAAAATGGAAACTTCCATATGTCCTCATTAACGGTATTTGGGTCAATGAACCCAATGCCATAGCGTCCAGATTTTTTCATTTCATATATATTCATCCTGCATATAATACCACAGAAAAGAATATAGTGAGGATAATTACATGTAATGATTGATCAAAATTATCACTACATAATTAGCTTGAGACTTAAATTACAGAAAGAAATCACTTACAGACAATAACAACTGACGATAGACTTGTCGAGTGCGTCTTGATTGTATAACTAAAAAAGTTCTGTATACTCAATGGACAGAGCTTTCTCATGGTAATAATGATCCTTCTTGACATTCACCATGTGGGACACTCGATTGGAAATCTTGGTCATGTTCATGTACCATTGATGCAATTCATACATTCTCGTTGGGAGGTCCTTGACCTTGTCTGGATGGACCAAAGGTTGGCCCCGGGCATATTTCCATTTTATTTCCGATTCTTTAAGCGGAGACATGGGATCGATTTCGATGAGTTGTCCAGCAGAGATCTTGAGCATTTCAGCCTGCATAATATGCTCCTCTGTTATTACCACATCGCCCTGCTGGGGAACGCTAACGGTTTGCCCACAATAATATTTGGCGCGTGTACTCCTCTCATGTGTTGTTGGCACAACAAGCGGGGGGATTGAAGGAAATATGCCCTAGAGGCAATAATAAAGTTATTATTTATTTCCTCATATCATGATAAATGTTTATTATTCATGCTAGAATTGTATTAACCGGAAACATAATACATGTGTGAATACTTAGACAAACATATAGTCACTAGTATGGCTCTACTTGACTAGCTCATTAATCAAAGATGGTTATGTTTCCTAACCATAGACATGTGTTGTTATTTGATTAATGGGATCACATCATTAGGAGAATGATGTGATTGACATGACCCATTCCGTTAGCCTAGCACTTGATCGTTTAGTATATTGCTATTGCTTTCTTCATGACCTATACATGTTCCTGTAACTATGAGATTATGCAACTCCGTTTACGGAGGAACACTTTGGTACTACCAAACGTCACAACGTAATCGGGTGATTATAAAGGAGTACTACAGGTGTCTCCAAAGGTACATGTTGGGTTGGCGATTTCGAGATTAGGTTTTGTCACTCCGATTGTCGGAGAGGTATCTCTAGGCCTTCTCGGTAATATACATCACATAAGCCTTGCAAGCATTGCAACTAATAAGTTAGTTGAGAGATGATGTATTACGGAACGAGTAAAGAGACTTGCCTGTAACGAGATTGAACTAGGTATTGGATACTGACGATCGAATCTCGGGCAAGTAACATACCGATGACAAAGGGAACAACGTATGTCGTTATGCGGTTTGACCGATAAAGATCTTCTTAGAATATGTAGGAACCAATATGGGCATCCAGGTTCCGCTATTGGTTATTGACCGAAAATAGTTCTAGGTCATGTCTACATAGTTCTCGAACCCGTAGGGTCCGCACGCTTAACGTTACGATGACAATTTTATTATGAGTTTACAAGTTTTGATGTACGAAGTTTGTTCGAGTCCCGGATGTGATCACGGACATGACGAGGAGTCTCAAATGGTCGAGACATAAAGATTGATATATTGGAAGCCTATATTTGATATCGGAATGGTTCGGGTGAAATCGGATTTTACCGGAACACCGGGGTTACTGAACCTCCCGGGGATGTTGGGCCTTAGTGGGCCATGAGGGAAAAGAGGAGGGCCGGCCAGGCAGGCGCGGCCCCTCCCCTAGTCCTAATAGGACAAGGAGAGGGGGCGCCCCTTCCTCTTTCCCTCCCCCTTTTCCTTCTCCAACAAGGCAAGAGGGGAGTCCTACTCCGGTGGGAGTAGGACTCCTCAGCGCACCCTATGAGGGCCGGCCGCACCTCCCCCTCCCTCCTTTATATACGGGGGCAGGGGCACCCCATAACACACAAGTTGATCTACGGATCGTTCCTTAGTCGTGTGCGGTGCCCCCCTCCACCATATTCCACCTCGGTCATATCGTCGCGGAGCTTAGGCGAAGCCTCGCGCTGGTGGAGCATCATCATCGCCACCACGCCGTCGTCTTGACGGAACTCATCCCCGACTTTCTTGGATCGGAGCCCGGGATCGCCATCGAGCTGAACGTGTGCTGAACTCGGAGGTGCCGACGCTCGTACTTGGATCGGTCGGATCGTGAAGACGACGACTACATCAACCGCGTTGTCATAACGCTTCCGCTTACGGTCTACGAGGGTACGTGGACAATACTCTCCCCTCTCGTTGCTATGCCACCACCATGATCTTGCGTGTGCGTAGGAATTTTTTTGAAATTACTACGTTCCCCAACAGGGATCGCTTGCGCCGCCTGTTTACCCAGCTGGGGAACGGTTTTCCCGCATTTTTGGCCAGCTGCTTGTTGGCTCGAGCTCGATCTCGCTTCCTTCTGTAGCCGTGCTCGATGTAGCTTCCTGATTTGACGCTCATAGTCTGAGTCAACAGGCTTGGGAGCTGGTGCTCTAGCCATATGAATGAAGTGGTCAATGGTTTTCTTACGCACTTTCTCCTTTGGCGGCGGTGCCGGTTTCGGTCCAAAATGGGTGTCCACTTGGGCCTGCACTATGGCTGCGTTTTGCTCCTCGGTCATGTCGTAAGGCCTCTGAGGAAGAGGAGCGAGGCTTGGACCATATTTATATTGCTTGTCTCTGCCTGTGCTTCCTGAACTACCTCGACTCGTACCGCTACGCACCAAAGCTGCGGCATGTCTCTTCTGCGATTGTTGAGACGGCGGAGACGGCTGACGTGGAGTTGGACCAGGAGAAGTGGCCTGACGATGTGCCGGACTTGAAGCAGGAGGTGTGGCCGACACGGTGCGGACTTGAAACCGCGGAGGAGGTGGCGGACTTCGAGGAGGAGTCGTCTCACGCGCTCGTGGACTTGGAGGAGCGGAGTCTCGCTGACTCGATGGCGGACTTCGAGGAGTCGGCAGACGACGCGGTGTCGGTGGACTTGAAGATGATGCAATCCTTTCTCCATAGGATGATACGATGTATGGCCTCTCCGGTGCGCTCGTCTTCACCTCCCGGAATGTCAAGCGTTAGCCCGAATATGGGTCCACCACTTCATCAACCATGACACGAGCATAGCCCTCAGAATCGGGATGCAATGGTAGGTTGCTTCGGGGTCTTTGGAAAAGCAACGCCGTCCGCCACCTTCATGGATATGTTCTTCATTTTGGAGTGTAGCTCACAGTTAGTGTTCTCTATGATGTCATCCATGTGGTATGTATCCAGCAGTGTGTCGCCTGGGCAGAACCAACGCTGCTTCTCGGCATGGATGGGACGGTGCTATCCAATGCTGGATGATCATCCGCTTCTTGCTGCCGCTCTTTGAGACCCCTTTCCGGCTAAGTGAGTCGATCTGCTGCTGGTGCTGCTGGAATTTGAGTGCCAGGTCCGCGTGCCTTGCTTCTAGGCCTTGAAGGCGTTCTGCGTCCTGCTTCCTCTGCTCCTCCTCCAGCTTCCTCTTCTTCTCCTCCTCCATCTTCTTTCTTGCACGGGACCTGTAGTCGTCATTCCAGTCCGAAAAGCCCTCATACCAGGGAATAACACCCATGCCTCGTGTTCTTTCCGGGTGTTCAGGATTTCCCAGGGCACGCGTAAGCTCGTCGTTCTCTCTGTTGGGCGTGAACACCCCCGTTTGAGCTTCTTCTATTGCGTCAAGTATCTTTTGTTTGGCTCCTTTTAGACTTGCCTTCTTCGAAACCAGGCCTGTCTTCGGGTCCAACGCCCCCCCATGCGCATAGAACCAAGTTCTGCACCTGGAGGGCCAGCTCCTAGTAATCGGAGTGGCCCCTGCACCCTCCATCTCTTGCTCAGACTTGTCCCACTTAGGCAATCTCACCGCGTAGCCACCTGGACCCAGCCTATGGAACTGCGTCTTTCTTGCGGCATTTGCCTTGTTTTTCATCGACCGTTCCTTGGATAATTCTGAATCCTTGAAGGTCACGAAATCGTCCCAGTGTTCTCTTTGCTTCTCCAGTGTTCCCTTGAAATCTGGAGTCTTCCTTTCATTAGCGAGGTAGTTGGCCCATACAGTTTTCTTGTGGGTGTTGAATGCAATTGCCATCTTCTTAAGAGCAGCGGCCTTGACTTTCTCCACATCTGCTTTAGTGAAATGATCTGGTAGGGTGAAATGTTCCATCGAGATTTCACTGTGTCTTTTTGGCTCATCATCGACCCAAGTAACACTGGACGTTTAGTCTTTGGCTCTTTCCATTCTTGAATGGAGATCGGAGTTTGTCCTTCACAATAACTCCGCATCAAGAGTCCACTTGTCCGCAACGTTCTTAGGCGTGAGGGTTCGCCACTAAGTTTGGTGGATTCGATGTGGTACTTTACACCATCCTTCAACAATCTGCCCGGCCTCGCTTTGTCTTGCTGTCTGTAGAAGCAGATTTGCTCGATCCGGAGGGCTGAAAGAAGAAAGATCGATTCGTTAATATACCTTCAATAAAAAAACATGTGACGATCACCAGGATGCATGCTTATATAAATATATACCTCGCCGGAAGTCTTTGTTATTTGAAGATCAGCATTGTTTGTGTCATCACTAACATTGTCTGTGTCATCATAATCATAGTTCATGACTTCACCAGCTCGGTCGTCGAGATCGAATATCTTTTCATCACCCTCTCCGGTATTGTTCAGATATTGGGAGCCGTCATCTTCATTCAGATCATCTACCCTATGAGGGCTGCGTATGATGTCGAAAAATTCCTCTTCTCTCTCTCTGCCGGTATTGTCCGCCATAGCTTTTACTTTACTAATTAATACAGAAGAAATATAAAACAATTTAGTATTCAAATTACAATGCATGGATGCAATTAATCAATAAGGAAAAACTGAATCTCGAATACATCGTCTCGAATATATAATCTCGAATACATCATCGTCTTAATATATATAATCTCGAATACATCGTCTCGAATATTATATATCGAATACATCACTGGCTAGGTACCTAATAAAGATCGAGTACTACAGAAGAATCTAGGGTGCCACTCGCGGTTCCTGGGGCGCGGGCGGTGCACACCCAAAGAGAAGGAACCATCACAGGATCATATCTCCGGTCATCTGCCCAAAGAACCCGCCAAGTAGTGGAGAACCTGACGCCGTCCATAGCAGCCATGTAGCGATGGACGTGCTCATCTTCCTCCCTGACACGGCGACGCACCACCTCCGGCGGGGCCGGCTGCCTCTGCACCGAATGTGGCCCACGCGAACGCCACCAAAGAAGATCAGGGTCGACGATGGGACCCGAGGTCGGGTTCCTCACCAAGCGGCGCACCCTCCAGTAGCACCTCCAGTGCCAGCCAGCGGAGCCAGTCCGGACATGGGTCCTCTGAAGCAGGACGCCGTCATGAACGGGTCGACGGCGAGGATGCGGGCGGGCATATCGTCGAGAACAAATACTATATGCCCATAAAAAGTAACATTTTTAAATGATTGGATTATGATAACTAAAATTCTATATATATGCAAATTCTAACAATTTGACATTAATCTAATTCATCTAACTAAAACTAATTCTAAAATTTCCTGATTATATAACTAACATTTTCTATAACAATTCTAATATTTATATAACTAAAAACAGAAAAATTGCTAACATTTCTATAAATATTTCTATAACTAAAAAGCAGAAAACATTTATAACATTTCTATATAACTAACATTTCTAATATTTATATAACTAAAAAACAGAATAATTTCCTAACATTTCTATAACTAAAAAACAGAAAAAATTATAACAAACAAACTAATAATGTGTGTGTGTGTGTGTAGTGTGTGTATGTGTAGTGTGTGTGTGTAGTGTGTGTGTGGACATGGCGACCGGGGAGAGCTCACCGGCGAGGCGACGACGGGGCGGCGACGACGGGGCGATGGGACGGGCGGCGACGACGGGCGACGGGACGGGCGGCGGCGACGCAACGACGGGCGGGCGGGCGGCGGCGGACGTCAAGAAGCAGGCGGGCGCGACGACGCGGACGGGATGGTTGGGCGGCGACGCCGACGGGGCAGCGACGAGGGCGGGACGGCGGGTCGGCGACGAGGGGCGGGGGCGGCGACGTCGACGGGGACGGCGTCGATCGGGGCAGGGCGGCGCGACGGAGAGGGAGAGGAAACAGAGGGAAGAAACAGAGGGAAACTGAATTTTTTAAGTGTTGTATATATAGGATGGACCTTTAGTACCGATTGGAGCCACCAACCGGTACTAAAGGTCTGTTTTGGCCAGGCCAAGCGGCGGGAAGCGCACCCCCTTTAGTACCGGGTGGTGGCTCCAACCGGTACTAAAGGGGAGTCTTTAGTATCGGTTGGAGCCACGACCCGGTACTAAAGGGGGTGCGCTGGCTCCAGGCAGTGCGCAAGTTTAGTCCCACCTTGCTACCCGAGGGGCTACCGCACTAGTTTATAAGCCCCAGTGCGGTAGCTCTCTCGAGCTCCTCTCCTAAGCAGGCCTACTGGGCCTACCTGTCCTCTTCTGCCCTGTGGGCCTACTGGGCCTTTGCGGGCCTGCATCCTGGCCCAACTGAAGGTTGTGTTCCTAGTCATATGCAGGCCGCTTTGGCCCAGTAGGCGGGCTTTTTATTTTGTTAATTTTTTTCGCTTTATTTATTTTTGTTTTATTTATTTTTGAGTTGTTTTTTGCTGTATTTAGAGTTTCTTTGTGAATATTTTTGCTGTAGGTACAAAAAATTCCAAACTTTCTGTTAGTGCCGGTAGTTTTCAAATTTGAATAGTTTAAATTTTGAATTATTTGAAATTTGTGTGAATCACTAGTTTGTGAATAACTTAACTTTGAAAAAAGTTTTTTTAGTGATTCTTTTTTCTTATGTTTAATATTAGTGTGTTTTATCATTATATTCAATTTGTTAATGCTTAGGTTATTTAAAAAATGAAATGCCTTTGTAACATTTCAGTTTTCGCTTGAAACCCCGATACTTGAAAGAGATTGTCCATTTTGTACACGAAGTGTATCCAGTTTTTGCCGTAACCCTCTCTACTTTTTTGCACATGCTATTTGTAAGAAATTATGATACCATGCCAACTTTCAACCTTTTCTGAGTTCATTTCAAATGCTTTTCAATTTCAGGGTCATTTAGCTGGAAAAAATCAGTAAATGCATGAAAAGAATTTGTTTGCACATAAAATTTCTTCGCGTTTCAAATGCCAAAACACATAATTAACTACCCTAACTATTACAGACATTCCCTCATGGATGTGAAACACAGAAGAAAGTGATGATAGTGAAGCCGATCACATCCCAGATCTTTGGGTGTGAAACTTTTTCTTCTCGTGTGTCCCTTTTTGCTAGTAGCCATGGAAAATCTTCATCAATTAACTGGATGCTCGGGTCAATATTCACTGTGAATGGAGCAATTTCATCAAACTTTTCATAATCTTCTGACATGTCTGTCTTGTCATCCACTCCCACGATGTTTCTTTTTCCTGAAAGAACTATGTGGCGCTTTGGCTCGTCGTATGATCCATTCGCTTCCTTATCTTTTCTTTTTCTCGACCTGGTAGACATGTCTTTCACATAAAAACCTGCGCCACATCATTGGCTAGGACGAATGGTTCGCCTGCACACGCAAGATTGTTGAGATCCTTGTTGTCATTCCATCTGCGGGTCTTCCGTTACCCGCCTCGTGTCATATTGACCCATTTGCACCAAACGAAGGGACCTTCAAATCACCGATCCATAGTTAAGTTCCTTATGTCCTCTATGTAACCATAATATGTTTCCTTTCCCGTGTTGGTTGTTGCATCAAAGCGGACACCACTGTTTTGGTTGGTGCTCTTCTTATCTTGGGCGATCGCGTAAAATGTATTCCCATTTATCTGGTACCCTTTGAAAGTCATTATATTCGAAGATGGTAACTGGGACAACGAGTACAGGTCATTTTGAATATCGCCATCATTCAGGGCTCGTTTCTGCAACCAACTGGCGAAAGTCCTCGTTTGTTCGCGTGTAATCCAGTCGTCAGACTTCTCCGGGTGTTTGGACTGTAGAAAATTCTTGTGTTCCTCCATATACGGAGCCACCAAGGCGGAATTCTATAGAACTGTGTAGTGTGCTTCAGTGAGAGAATGCCCGTCCATACATATTATTTGATGCCCTCCTAGCGTGCCTTTTCCTTCCAGTCTGCCCTTATGCTGCGATTCAGGAACACCAATCGGCTTAAGGTCAGGAATAAAGTCAATACAAAACTCAATGACCTCCTCATTTTCACGGCCCTTCGAGATGCTTCCTTCTGGCCTAGCACGGTTATGAACATATTTCTTCAAGACTCCCATGAACCTTTCAAAGGGGAACATATTGTGTAGAAATAGAGGACCCAAAACGTTAATTTCTTCGCAAAGGTGAACTAGGACGTGCATCATGATGTTGAAGAAGGATGGTGGGAACACCAACTCGAAACTGACAAGACATTGCACCAAATCATTATGTAACCTTGGTATGATTTCTGGATCGATTACCTTTTGAGAGATTGCATTGAGGAATGCACATAGCTTCACAATGGCTGATGGAACATTTTCCGGTAGAAGCCCCCTCAATGCAACCGGAAGGAGTTGCATCATAATCACGTGGCAGTCATGAGACTTTAGGTTCTGGAACTTTTTCTCTGCCATATTAATTATTCCCTTTATATTCGACGAGAAGCCAGACGGTACCTTCATGCTGAGCAGGCATTCGAAGAAGATTTCCTTCTCTTCTTTGGTAAGAGCGTAGCTGGCCTGACCCTGATGTATGTCGTCTTTTCGGTGCATACGTTGCTGGTCCTCCCGTGCCTCTGGTGTATATTTTGTCTTCCCATACACGCCCAAAAAGCCAAGCAGGGTCACGCAAAGATTCTTCGTCACGTGCATCACGTCAATTGCGGAGCGGACCTCTAGGTCTTTCCAATATGGCAGGTCCCAAAATATAGATTTCTTCTTCCACATGGTGTGCGCGTCCGTCGGCGTCTTCGAACAGGTTGTCCGCCAGACCCTTTCCAAATATTACCTTCAAATCCTTGACCATATCATGTACATCAGCACAAGACGGTGGCGAGGCTTCGTCCGGTGATCCGCCTCACCTTTGAAATGCTTGCCTTTCTTTCTTACGGATGCCTGCTCGGAAGAAATCAACGATGTCCGGTACACATTCTTCTTACAACTATTCAAATATATCTGTCGGTATTATCCAAACAGTGCGTGCATCCGCGTATCCCTTGTTTGTCTGTCCCGAAAGGTTCTTGAGAGCAGGCCAATCATTGATGGTCACGAACAGCAACGCCTTTAGGTCAAATTCTTCCCCATGTGCTCATCCCACACGCATACATGTTCCATTCCATAGTTGTAAGAGTTCTTCAACTAATGGCCTTAGGTACACATCAATGTCGTTGCCGGGTTGCTTAGGGCCTTGGATGAGCACCGCATCATAATGAACTTCCGCTTCATGCACAACCAAGGAGGAAGGTTATACAAACATAGAGTCACATGCCACGTGCTATGGTTGCTGCTCTGCTCCCCAAAAGGATTAATGCCATCTGCGCTTAGACCAAACCATACGTTCCTTGGGTCACCTGCAAACTCCTCCCAGTACTTTCTCTCAATTTTTCTCCACTGCGAACCGTCAACGGGTACTCTCAACTTTCCGTCTTTCTTACGGTCTTCTGTGTGCCACCGCATCGCCTTCACATGCTCTTTGTTTTGGAACAAACGTTTCAACCGTGGTATTATAGGAGCATACCACATCACCTTGGCAGGAATCTTCTTCCTGGGGCACTCACCCTCGACATCACCAGGGTCATTGCGATTGATCTTATAACGCAATGCACCGCATACCGGGCAAGCGTTCAAATCCTCGTACTCACCGCGGTAGAGGATGCAGTCATTAGGGCATGCATGTATCTTTTGCACCTCTAACCCTAGAGGGCAGACATCCTTCTTTGCTTCATACGTACTCTCGGGCAATTCGTTGTCCTTTGGAAGCATATTTTTTGTCATTACCAGCAACTTTCCAAATCCCTTGTCAGATACACCATTCTCTGCCTTTCATTGCAGCAATTCAAGTGTGGTGCCCAACTTTTTTTTGTCAGCTTGCAATTCGGGTACAACAATTTCTTGTGATCCTCTAACATGCGCTGCAACTTTGTCCTCTCCAGATCACTTGCGCAGTTTCTCTTTGCATCGGCAATGGCCCGACCTAGATCATCAGCGGGCTCATCTGATGCCTCTTCTTCAGCTTCTTCCTGCATTACCGGCTCAGCTTCTTCCCCCATTGTTGTATCATCGTATTCAGGGAACCCATGGCCAGGATAGCCGTCATCGTCCTCTTCTTCTTCATTGTCTTCCATCATAACCCCTATTTCTCCGTGCTTGGTCCAAACATTATAGTGGGGCATGAAACCAGACTCAAATAGGTGGACGTGAATGGTTCTTGACGTAGAGTAACTGTGACCATTCTTACAACTAGCACATGGACAAGGCATAAAACCATCCGCCCGATTGTTTGCCTCAGCGGCAAGCAGAAAAGTATGCACGCCATTAATGAACTCGGGAGAGCATCTGTCGTCATACATCCATTGTCGGCTCATCTTCATTACACAACACCGAATAGACCAAATTAATACAAGTTCATACATAAAGTTCATATACAACACTTAATTAAATGCAACATACAAATAACTCTCTAGCTAAAGAATTTAAATGCAACAACAAATGCGATGAAGATCGCAACTAAGGTAACAATTGATCCAACAGCATAATGATACCAAGCCACACTATCAATGGCATATTTTCTAATCTTTCTAATCTTCAACCTCATTTTCTCCATCTTGATCTTGTGATCATCGACGACATCGGCAACATGCAACTCCAATTCCATCTTCTCCCCCTCAATTCTTTTCAATTTTTCTTTAAAATACTCGTTTTCTCTTTCAACTAAATTTAACCTCTCGACAATAGGGTCGGTTGGAATTTCCGGTTCACATACCTCCTAGATAAAAATATCTATGTCAACTTGATGGGCATAATTTGTCATAAACACGAAATGCAACAACTAGTTTTAAAAGAGAATATACCATATCCATAACAAGGACGAGGGCCGACGGGGACGGATATCAAAACCATGGCACTATGTATAACAAACAACATATGGGTAAGATAATTATACGAGTAACTATATATCGAAATCACACAAACATCAATTTGGTAATGTAAAACATTCATGAACAAGAGCCTCACCACAAGGTGGTGCCATGACGGAGTCTTGAGGGCGATCGACGGTGGTTACGACGGAGATTTAGAAGGCACTAAGTAAACCACACCTACATATGCAAACTAAGTGTTATTTTTGACCTCAAATTGCATATAAATCAAATACTAGCAAATATAATTCCTCCCAAATTAATCACTATACAAAGCATTGTAAGAGCTAATCTAGCAATGAGAGTTGAAAGGACAAAGTTGCTAACCTTTGTGATCATTTGAATGGATGGGGGCCTTCAAATCTTGACAAATTTTGGGCAAAATTTGTGAGGAGCTCGAGGAAGAGAAGGGAAGAACGGAGGAAGTGAGGGGAAAGGGGAGAACGGAGTGGCTCGGGTGGACGAAGGGTTTATGTAGGTCGACCTTTAGTACCGGTTCGTGCCACGAACCGGTACTAAAGGTGCTGGAGGGGCCCCAGACTGACAACACCCTGCCACCACTCTCTTTAGTACCGGTTCGTGGCACGAACCGGTGCTAAAGGTTCGCCATGAACCGGTACTAATGAGAACGGCCGGCTAGCCGTTGGAACCGGCACTATTGGACACATTAGTGCCGACTCAAAATCAAACCGGCACTAATGTGTCTCATATTAGGTCCTTTTTCTACTAATGCCCCCAGATCGCATCTGGGCGGACCTAGCCGCGGCCGCCAGCAGGGGAGGCGACAGGATTCGGCGCGTGGCCCGCCAGATCCGCGGGTGAGGGCCAAAGCAGGGGCGGTCGGAGGCTGAGCAGAGGTGGCCGACGACGGAGAAGGCCGGCGGCGGCGGAAGAAGCGGCCGGTGACGGGGCCCGCGTCGAGGAGTGGTGAGGGAGAGTAGGAAGCCTAGCAGGCTCTCCCCGCCGTCACCGTCTTTGGGGGCCGAGCAGGCTTCGCCGCCGGTACCCTTCGGCGACGGCGAGGAGGACTGAGCGGGAAGGGAGGGCTGCTGGCCGCCGGCTTCGGTCGTGGCCCGAGTCGCCCCTCCATGTTAAAGCAATAATACTCCTATATGACATGCAAGTTACAAAAAGCATACCGTCAAATTCATACATGAAAGGAGCTTCCTATGATATAATTCCACATTATAAATTTCATATATTATTAATCTTATCAATAGTTAAAGGCAGTTTTGAAAAACGTATTAAGCCCTATATATATATATGGATGGAGAGAGCAGCAGTGTTTCTCTTGGTAAAGGATGCTAGAAGCACTTATTTGCAACGTTCACAACGCCCTAAAACATTGTTGCTATAATTTATGCAATTTAGAAGCATAATTTTTTTGTCTTCCAATTTGTATGAACATAGTGTATACTTACGAGTTATTAACATAATAGTTGAAAAACACCTTAAAATTTATGGGATATTTCAAACACAACATTTTTTATAATAATTTCGAAGGGGGGCCAGCGGAAGTGTCTGGGAGGTTCGACAAAGAGATATGGTTAGCTAGTAGTGTTGTCAATCATATGACTACAAAAAAAATTATACACGTAATATGCACCATTTTCATTTACATATCCAATTATGGATTTATTTGAGGTTGCTCCTAAATTAGAAGGTCACTTATAATATAATAATTAGTTTAGCAGCGTTTAATCAGGAGGAAACGCTGCAAAATAACACCTGTTGTAAAATAGAGAGGATGATTATACACCTGTCGTAATTTTAGTAGGAATCAACATCCCCTACGATGCCAATAATAGTTTTTGTGAACGCATCAAACTATCACATGTACTCGATTTAAATGGTGTAGGAACATATATAATAGACATTTCCAAAATAACACATACAAAAAAGGTATTAATTAAGATTGCATCCTAAACCTAATTTTAGAGATGATTGACATGCAAGATAATAGCATATTTGAAATCTACACATTTTCCTGAGGAATTTTCATATATAACATGGTAAAGTTCGACTTAGGATTTGACAAATATCAATATTTTGACAATTATTTGAAACTCGATTAAAGAAAAATTAAGCAAAAATTAAAATTTTTAGAAATGGTTGACATGCAAGATAATAACATATTTGAAATCAACATATTTTTCTCAGGAATTTCATTAATAATATGTTAGATTTCGGGTGAAGGTTTAAAAGATATGATTATTTTAAGAAGTATTTGAATGTAGCGTAAAAGAAAAAAACAGGAAAGAAAAATGGGATAGGAAGGATTCAAACCTAGGTCTAAGGGATTGGAGGGTGCTGTTGTGGCCAGTGCGCTATTCATCCTTTGTCATTCTTTAGTGGGCCGTTTCGTATATAATAAACCAAAGTCTGGTGTAGCAACTAACAAAAAACCGATTTTTTTTTTCACTTATAGTTGGCATTGTAGGTAATTATTAGCAACTTTATGAGCGATTTTCAAGACGTATTGTCAGAAGTAATCGCCCCTTTGTTATTATTAGTAGCAAAGCGGCCCGTGCGTTGCAACGGAATCATAACCTCCAATGATCATTACCACATTTTGTTGCATCGCCAAGATATACTATCACTCTTATTTTCATCAATTCATGAATAATTTTTAAAAAACATGAATATTTTTTTAACTCGTAAAGATATCTGAAATCATAAACATTTTTACAGATTGCGAACAATATTTTTTAAACTTGTAAACATAGCAGAACAGCATAATGCAGCTGGAACTGAGCAAAGAAGAGGCAGACCATCCAGAAATAAGAGAAGGATGGATCACACAGCCTCCTCAGAGCTCAGTGATTCTGGGCCGTTGGATGGGTTCTCTTGATGCATTCTTGTCTGTTGGATCGAGAGGTGGGAGGATCTGGGCCGTCGGATCTGGATGAAACACTGCTGGAATGAATAGTAATGACAACAGAATGTAAATACCATGCCCCCACCAGGGCATTTCGGTCATTTCGCGTGGTGGGGGTATAAAAGGGCCGGCCGCTCCTGTGACGGAGACCTAGCCGCCTCCTCCCCCGCTCGCTCCCGCAGCCGCCTCCCTCCTCCCTCGCTCGCGCCTCTGCCCCGCGCCTCCCCCGCGCCCAGCTCCTCCCGCCTCGCCCGCCTCTCTCCCTCCCCGCCGCCTCCTCTCCCTCCCTCCCTCCCGCGCCTCCTCTCGGCCAGATCCGCCGCAGCAGAGCGCCCCCCTCCCCCCCAACGACGACGAGCAGCAGAGGAGGGAGGACGAGGAGCATGACGGCGGCGGCGGCGGCGGGCACGATGCAAAGGGCGGCTGCGGATGAAGCTCGGACGCGGGCGCGCGGAGGTGGAGGCGGATCTGCGGCGGCTGGTGGTGGACGGGAATCCCGCCGACCGCGTCCCTCCCCAAACTGTAGCGATGATGGAGGGAGCCTCCAGCGCCGGCCAGCAACCGACTGACGGGCTCGTCGGGTCGCCGTTCCTCGGGGCCACCCCCTCCCCCCGTGTCGGATCGCGCATCGGCTTGGAGGCCCCTCTGGGCTACCGCCGGTGCGGGAGGCGTCCGCGGCCGTGCGGGCTGGGGACCGAGCGGCGAGGCCCGTGGTGCGTTCCGGTCGAGGGCTTGCTCGATCTGGCACGCGATCTGAGCCCCCGTCGATGGATTTCTCGCAGCTCGACTGCCTTTTGTTTTGGATTCAGTACGACCCACATCTCTCTCACACACATGTTGCGGTCGAAATCACTGTTTTTACTTATTTGGAAAAGTTCAGCACAAAATGAACCATGTTGGAAACATATCTGGGGCGATGATGATAAAACTTGTCTTTGATTCTTCGAGAACCTGTGGGCATAAAAAACCCACTCCCCCCTCTTTTGGAACCTTTTCATTCTCACTGAATATTGACGGCTCTGTCTTGGATGGTCACTCAGTGGTGGGGATTGATCTGGTGCAAGAAGACGGTGGAGCTGTGGAGCTAGGTCGTATGATCTATCAAAGGAGAATCTGAGCCACCTCAAATCTCAATGCAACTAATATTGTGGCCTGTACACATTTATTTATCCCCTTTTTATGTTTAAAAGTGATGAATTGTTGTGGTTGTGGCATCTACTATCTCATTAAGAGCAGCTACGCACATATCACCTCTCGTGGTGCTTGGCTTGCCTTCTCATGATTTTGTTGTCCATGGTGGGAACCAGTTTGGTGCATTCAGACTTTTTCTTTTTCTGTTTTTACTTTTCCTTGAATGGCTGTGATCATTCTGCTGTCCCTTGGTGAAAAACTTGAATTGGGAATGGAACCCTTAATGGATATATGTTTGCTGAAGATAGTCCTTGCAGCAAAGAAGAACATGAAGCAGGTTTTCTATTTTTGACAAGTATTTCCTTTTGTTCCTAATTGTTCTCTCTTTCGTATGGAAGCTCTGAAACAAAATGAGGTGGCCTAAAATTAAGGATTAATTCTTTTGATAGCTGATTTGAGAAAACAGATTCATGGAATATAAGTACAAGGTAGACTGTAGCATTGATTATTGCTATCCTGTACATACAGTCCAACCAACTGCTCCGAGAGGAACCAAGGCGACGTGAAAGTTGGCGTCTGTGAAGCTTTGCCGGAGCCATTCCTGCTCTTCCAGAGCCACAAGGAGAGCCTAAAAGTCAGGGTACCACTCGCTTCTCCAAGAATTTGTATAATCATTAGAAGTTTATAACCAGTCAAGCCAAAAATGAAATGGAATGCATTTGTAGGCAGAAGCGTGTCCGGCTGTCATACGAGAAGAAGTGTGCACGGCTGAGGAGCCAGGGCGCCAATGATGCGGAGTCGTTCGCCATCAAGAGGACCAAAGCTGCCATCAGTGACCACCAGATCAAGCTCAACATCTCCCTCGCCTCTGTCAACGCCCTGTCCCAGAGGGTCGTCGCCATCCACGATGAGCCCGCAGCTCGCGGAGCTCATCCAAATGTATGTGTTTCTATTATAGTGTGCTCGATTGATATCCTCAAGAACACTGCTGCCGCATGTGTTTGATTGATGTTTCTTGTTGTTGTCTTGTATGTATAGGCTGGCAAGGATGTGGCGACTCATTGGCGACGTGCACCAGGTGATGTAGCGCATGGTGTACGAGGCGAGCGTGCTCCTCTCGTTGTCGGCCACATGGTTGGAGGGAGGTATCAAGGGCTTGCTGCTACCGGGGTGGACCTGTGCACAATTTATATTGATATATCTTATTTTGCCAAACAGCAAGATATATGCTCCTGATGCTATTAACCTGACAAGGAATTTCAGTTTCTTTCACATGATACATCAATAAATATATAGAGATCCAGATGTGTTGCATTTCCGATGGTTCTTCTATTATAAATGTCAGTTTTTTCATAGCAACATTACATGTATACAAAACACACTACTTTAAATAGGATAATAGAAGGGGCGTGTCCTACCTGGCACCGCCTTGCTTCCGCTCAAGCGGCGCGCCACAGGCGCGCCCTTCCTGGCATATTATGGGAGACAAACTAATACTTTTCCTGCTATGTTCGCTAAATACAGAAACGCTTTAAGAGGATTTGGTTTTGCAAGCCTTTGATGGAAAGTGAATTTTAAGATGCAGTACAGGATTGCTTCGCAAGAAACAAGTTTAGTTACGGTTTGACACATCAACAGGTCTGTTTCACAGTCTTCTGGTGTTATGTTAATTTACGTTAGCTACTGATCCCAGGGTGTTCCTTTGATACAGGTTGTAAAGCAGCATGTTTTATTATTTTAGTTAGCATTAAGCTAATCACAAACCACAAAAAATACACACGAGCACCCTTAAAGAATCACATCTATATATGTTCCGCTCTTTACTGAATCTTGATTTTGCATATTGAACCTTATGTATATTCTCCTTGCATCTAAATTGTTGCTTTCTACTCAATATTGTGTGTATATGTCCATCTGTGCATAATATGTGGCCCAAATGATGTGATATGTTCTTTTAGCCATGAACCAATTTATGTAGCGAGGCCGACGATTTGACCGTAACATTTTTTCTCCTCTGGTTGAATACTGCATCTTTTTTGAAATTGTCCTAAATGTTTTATAGCCCCTAAGTAATGTATTATCGAAGCTGGTGGGAAAATATGCTGTGTCTTAAGATAATTATAAAATAACTGAATATATCAAAATGATAATGACATTGGATTAAATTTAGAGGAATATGATAGAAAGTTTAACCTTCAATATTGTAGGTTTTCTTGATTGTCCGGCACCTTATTAGGAGACGACGACCGCTACCATGAATAGGTTTAAATGCCACATTGCTTCCACTGGACAAATCATGATAGAAAACAAATGTGCCTAAACTTATAACATAAACTACTGCTGGTTTGTTGTTTTTATCGAGGATGTTTTCTTTAAGCATATGCTAATCACATACTATCTCCTATTTCACTTAGATTATTCATAGGGCTCCAGGGATAACCACATTATTTTCACTTACATGTTCCTGATTCCTTCTTCATCTCGCAGCTGGATCGGTGGGTGGCGACACGTTCGCTGTTTGGTCGAGCCGTCCACGGCGCTGTTGCTGCCGTCCAGGATGAGCTTCTCAGCCTGCTACTCCACGAGACTCCCTAGCAACAGTTGAAGAGAGGTTCCATGGGAACAAGCACCCATGGTTGTTGTCGCCGTTAGCACCGTCCCTTAACTTCGACCCTTTAGACCCTTTGCTGATCCAGCTCCCAGAAGGTCAGTGCCTGGTATAATTCCCCTTCTCTTCACCTTCTCCAACCATTGTAGTTTCAAGTCCCGTTCTAATCCTATTTGTAATGATATTACTTGGCATAGGGGAAGGGAAGTGGTTTCTCTCTGTCGAGGACGGCAAACAGATATAGAGGAGGCAGATGTGATATGCTTGGCATTATGTTGTGAGGATAGAGGGCCATGGATTTGGATGTGGAGGTCAGTGGCAGTATTGATGCCTTTTTCCTCTTCTACTCGATTCCTTGACCTGTTTCCTTTCACTGTTAGATTGTGAAAGTCCATGTGACGTTCGTGTCAAGATGAGCGGCCGTTC
The DNA here is from genome assembly GCA_021605205.1 of Aegilops longissima. Lineage (NCBI taxonomy): Eukaryota > Viridiplantae > Streptophyta > Magnoliopsida > Poales > Poaceae > Aegilops > Aegilops longissima. Next base: position 812,159,032 of record CM038677.1, read on the forward strand.
CTGCTGACATTGTGTCAACTAGATGGTTGTATTCTTAAAACTTATCAATCAATTGGAGTCGGTTTCTATAATTGTTTTTCCTTCAGAAGTTTTTAACCTGCTTAATGCTTATTGTCATTACCTTGCAACATTAATCTTGGCTGAAATTGTGCACCTTTACTAGATCAATCATGTTTGTCAGTGTTAAATAATTAGGCACATAATAAGATGAGATCATAGTGTAATCAAGTTTTGTGCCTAAAGAAAATCTTGGAGGATATCTATGTATAGAAGGCTTATTATGTTTTCTGGGTGCCTTGTGGAATACTAAGATAACATAAATTTAATTTCATCTTTTATATTCTTTTATGTTAAAGAGGCTACATTGTATCCAAACTAGCAGGTTCACCCACGCATTTGCGCGGCTAGATTTATTATTGCCTCCACCATTACACACACATGCAAATTATATTTTGGTTGTTAATTAAATATGTTATCTTCTAATGGAAAATATTTAATCCAAGCAAATTCTTTACATTCCAAGGAAATTCTATCATTTATTTATTATAAAATGATAGAATTTTGAAAAAATAATTGAAGTTTGAATGGATCAATGGACTATTTGCCTTTACAAACGTAGGTCACCTTTTAGTTACAACTAATGCTTTCATATAGTTCAATCAGTTAAATGCACTTTGTTTGTGAAATACAAATTTTGCATTACTTATAGTAGAGACTGCCTTGAGATTAAATTCCCACTTGCGTATTTATTTTTAATTCTAATGTTTTATAGATTGTAGGCATTTTACAACTATATTATTACTTCAAAAGTTGGTTGTATAGTTGTTATTTCTTCCCAATCATGTATAGTTTGTGGAACAAAATCATGAGAATCTATATTCATCATCAAAAATCACATGTCTTTGTTTCCCTTCATTGCTCTACTCTTGGCTCCTAAGCCTTCTGACAACATCTAGAGCTTGTTTGACTAAAATAAATTTCACAGGCATTTTAAGGATTTCATTGCCTTTTTTGTTCAATCATAGCCTCATACCAAGAGCTCCTAGGTTTTAATATTCTCATTTTCTTCAAACCAAACTCCTATGGAGTCGACTTAGGTCACATATGAGGTCGGGTGGGACGTTGGTGGACTTGGCTACACTCGGTGATGGATCACAATGTTAATTTGGCCTACCTATAAATCAAGTAAGTTGCATGCTTCCCATTTTGCGACATTTTGTATATGTTGTGTTGTTCAGCTTGCACAATGTGTTCTCTGTTTGAATTCAAAGTGTTGGGTACTTTTTAGCTCTATATCTTAACCTTATACTCCCTCCGTGTACAAAGTTGAGTCACTTATTTTGGAACGGAGAGTGTAGTATAAAACTTCCTAGGAAAAAACTCAAAGGATATAATAATCCTAAAGAAAAATACTATGAAATTCTTTTGAATCAAAGTGTGGTTTTAAAGAAAATACTATGAAATTCTTTCGAACCAAAGAGTGATTTCTAAAATGGTTCAAGTAAGTTCATCTAACTGGTGTTGTCCTATGAAGCAAAAAAAAAAGGTTTATTTATATGATCGGTAGCATCATCTACCAAAAGACTTAATCCAGCAACTATACTTGTAATCCAGAATTCTTGATTTGTTCTTTTGAGAAATACACCATACCAAATGTAAAAGAAACAAATAAGTAACAACTAAGAGTGAAATGGGTAATATCATATACGTGGATATATTTGGCACAACTTATAAAATATTAAACAAAGAAAACATGTCATGGTACGTAATTTACTCTAGGTTCGAGATGCACCAGCATGCTCCTGGGTTTTAAACATGTGGAGGCTGGCCACTGATCATACCAACTTTGTGTCGTTTCCTGACTGCATATGTCTGCTTCGGAAGTGGACACAGTGAACCACGTTGGGTTGAGAGACGTTGCGATTGCTTGCTTCTCCTATGCTTTTCATTGCCGCCGGCATCAGGCCATTAAGAACTCCAACATGCACGACACGGAACATAATATTTCCAGGAACCTGGCTGAGGGGCGTTGCTCATAGATTGGTACATATGCTGGTCTGCAAGTGATTACATGGGTTACCTGGCCAATATTCCTTTTTTTGTTAATATGTTTCTCTCTGAGATTAAGTAACTATCTCTAACCAATTATTTCATTTTATATACGTACTATGATTGGTTAGTAGGTGACATCAGCTATGATGTCATTGCATGCATCGATTGATATGGGCATGTAGTCCTGAATTTGTTGACCATCTGGTGCAAATACGGCCATAGCACATATATGTTCTAGACGCACAGTTTTAAATTTCATCCAATATAATTAGAACCCATCATACAAATACCGTTTGTATTACTAATAGTACTGATTAACCTTCTGTTTGATTCAAATAGGATTTTTTTATTAAATTTCAGATCATCACAATTTTTCCTAATAATTCACTCCCTGTATGTACGCTGCAGAGGTAACTTTCCATCCACTTAAATATCCTGGAAAGAATATTTTGTTTTGCTGTGTTGCAATCAAATAACTGATACCAATTCAACCATGCAGAATATTAATTGATATGACGCTACAATTCTAAGATTTCCTGTTTTTAGTAATCTTGGGAGTTAAAAGGACATAATTATTTGGCTGTACATACGTGCCATGCAGAAAGAAAATTTTACATCTATTGAACTCAGGGTGGTTGATGCCATGAAAATAGGCTTCATGCGGACGTGATCCTCAGGCATGCATGCACCGATGCACCTATTGAAACCTGTCCGATCTGTATTAGGAGAACCATATTAAAAATAGAGTTTGGACTATGATTAGCATGTGTATATGTGGCAGAATTAAAGAATCATCTATATGTGGTTCATAGGGTTCGGACTCCTGTTCTGCCTGCCCACAACGATTATTTTTTCGCGGATGGCCCACAACGATCTTGCGTAGGAGTCCAACGTTAGTTAGCTTTGGCCAATTGATAGCGTGGCTGGTTTTGTTGTTTCTTGTCCTATTAGAATTCAAACTTGATGGCATTGTATGCTTGGAAGTTTCTTCTCCTACACCTAATCGTGCTTGCACTTTCCTTCATAGACCATATACGTGGCATACATCATAGGTGCAAAATAATGCATGTACATGATATTTGTATGTAACGTTCACATCCTTCAATCTCAGCCGTGCATATTTAAAATTAATGGTCAAGATAATTTAATCTGTGTGGATAAACGTGATGGCTTGTTTGACTTATGTTTTAATTATATAATAGATAGATCACTTAATATTATCCAAAGTGATTCTCTTTCATACAGACCAAATTAGTTCCTCGCTGTCCATGAGACGCACTATTTGAATAGTTTGCCTAACATGACATGTCCTTTAGCAGATCCATGCGTTGCAACATGCAAGCAAATCAAATGAAGGAGTGTGGACAAAGTTATATATCAAGCAAATCGGATGAAGGCGTGTGGACAAAGTTATATATCTAACAGTCAACCATGTAGTTTACTATTATGTAGTATGAAAAACAGTGTAAACAAGTTATCTGAGACTAATACTGCTATGGCCTGCTTTTGGTTTCTATCATACCAAACCTTGCTTAGGTATTTCATGTCACATTTTATATAACAAATGCGTTGATGGCATGTAGATAGGGCCATTTTTTAGATATTTTACAGGGTGATTACTGTTGTGAGTATCTACCAACACCTACTCTTTGAGTAATACTAGATATATTAGTAGAAGGCCCGTGCATTGCTACGGGCAAAAGCCGAATAACCATGAGTTGTCATCGAATAATAAAAATAAGAACAGATTGGTTAAATTATTCTTTTTATTTAGAAATACACGCTAAGCACGGTGGTATCCAGTTTTCATCATAAGATGTCATCCAGTTTTCATCATACAACGGCAAATACGAACTCTCTTCCACTCAGCCTGTAGGTGGGACAACCTGCAGTTGCCCACTTCCTGCCACATATGTCCACTTATTTAAGTGGGATTAAGTGGGCTGCCCACATACTGTATGTGGTATTATGTGGGCTGCCACATACCCACATAATTCATGAAACATGAAAATACAAAACTTGAGATGTAAGACAACTTAACACAAAGGCACCTAAGTCTAGATTGAAGTAAAGAACATGCCCACATATGATACAACACAAACTACAACCTTCAGTAGTACAAGACTGGAGGTTAACATAGACGACAAACATTTCCTCAGATTATAAACTATACATGAATGAGCAGGCTAGTACACATGAATCAGCAAGATTGTTTGTTCATATCTTCAGGATTTTTAAATGTCAATCTGTCCATTTCTTCAGGCTTACTTGCTTCTTCAACTCAGCTGACTAAAAGCTAACAAAAAAGAACATGAATAAGCACTCTGAGTCAGAATTCTAAACTTGGCAAATTTTAGAAGTACAATACGGAGAAAAATGAGCTGAGTTAAATAAAAGTACATTACAAAGATGCCATTTTTACACAATTACAGAACACAATGATGCATTCAGTAAATCATAGGAGAAAAGAACTTAAGGAAATTTCGGTAACACTTGTAAACTTGTTTTGTTATCTTCTGCACATCATTCAGGTCCTACTGGCAGGTGTGCGTGATGCTTGTAGGCAAAAGAAACAACACTGTGTAGTACATGATCCGGATTTGAGAAGGTTAAATGACTGAATTATTTTTTGATTCGGGCCAAAAAATAATACACTGTGTAGTACATGTACGCACAACAGAATAGATGATTCAGGGCAAAAAAGCATAAGAAATTTACCATTGTGTCTAATCAAGCTATATATACATACCTTGATCTTCTTCCTCTGGCATGCATAAAATTGGATACATAAATAAGAAAGCCCTCCTGACAAATCTGATCAGTCGAGTCTTTCAGTTACTCTTTGCATACTCTGCACAAATATGCACTCTGCTCCATCAGTACAACCAGTAAGTCATTGTAAACCTGTGGCCAGTGCCCTTGTTATAAATGCATTCTGCTTCCATCTTCCATCGGCCCAGCATGCTAATGCATAGCTCAAAAGATGAAACCAGGGATATGATGCCAAAGCACCGTCATCGTCCGATCACATGAATCTAGAGTTTCCTCCGAAGCAGCATAAATTGCGGCTGAGAATACCTCGGCGATGCCCATAGGAAGGAAACGACACTCGAAAGCTTCGCCATCACCGGCTCTTGGAAACTCCGGAGACAAGCTTTCGCCAGGATCAACCTCTCGAGCTCCGCACAACATGCACCAGCAAGTCCAACGTCGAGCCACGATGGCCAAATTCGTCCGGATCTAACCACCTGCTCACCAGGGCACCGCACTGGCCACCCCGCGTCCTCTTCACGCATCGTCGAAGCACACGCACACACGCAGCCGCCCACACATCCACCTGTCCCGGACGCCGCCGAGGAGCACACCAGCCGGAACCGCGCATCGCAGATACACCCAGCCCCTCCCCCCTTCTTGATTAGTCCACCAACGAGCCCTCGTGGACAGATGTGGCCCAATCAAGCCCTCCCTCCAACTCCTCGGTAGGCTGCTGCCCAGCCATCCCTCTACCGCCGGACTACCACGCCAGTGCTCCCCATGTTGTTGTTGAACTTGTAACCATACGATTTGTATTGCCTGACAGATGAATATTTACCAGATAAACACGTAAAGAAGATAAGCCGCTCTTCATTCCTATAAGCCCTTAGTAGAGCATCAGATCCTTCTTTTTGCACATGCACGCCATATTATTGCAGAGATGATGGGGGAAGCAAAGAAGTTATGCCTCTCTGTGCGTGCATTGCGAGGAACCCCCAACAAGTATTGAACTCTTGATATGAATCCTTGTCGGGAGGGGCAAGCAAGGATGATAAATCATCTAGGGTAACATGAAAAGGTTAAGTGATGTTGCTGCATCTCAAGTGTTCTTAGGAATCCTCTTGGTTCCTCTTGATTATGCATCTTCATGAACAAAACAAAATCTTGAGCTCTTCGTTCCTATAAAATTTCAGTAACAAGATAAATATTAACACAAGAAAACTGAGTATCTTGACAAAAAAATAGTAAAAGTCAAATTTCACTATAACGAGATATTTTATTAGCTCTAGAAAAATTGAGTGCAAGGGTAAATTTTAGTATCCTGAGAAAAGTTTTAGTATGAATATGAAACAAAAGTAGTCCTAAATAAAGAAATTTAATGACAAGGTACATCACGTAATAATCCACACTGAAGGTATACAACAAGAAACATGCATTTTATATCATGATTCAGCAGTAATAAGAAGTGAAAACTACCCATGTTTATCACCATTTGTAACACTATTTAGTTTATTCAGGAAAAGAATGTACCTTTGCAATCTTATTTTCGTCTATCCTAAACATGATAATATATCACAAGCCATCAAGGCTGAACATCTTTGGTTGCCAGCCCGAATCTCTAGGAAAAATCTGAACAGTAAAATAGGATATACAAGCAGAGAATTTACAAATTAATCCTTTGACTGAAAATATTTCTTCACACATGGAGATTTGGAATACCAAGATATAAGATACAACGGACTGAAATGAATACCTAATTCGGTTCAGATTATAGAGCTGCAGATCTACATCATTCTTTTTCATATCCATCTCATCGCACGCAGAAGGATCACAAGTTCCCATTTTCAGAAGGTAAATCATGAGCACATTAATCTTCTCGGAAGGTTTAATTTGGTGTGCACCCATATAGAAACAACACAAGTGGCTCTCAACTATTTCAAATATAGGCCTGCTAAAATACAACACCCACTCAAGAGGGAAGTTACACAACTTGATGATTTGAGATGCTGTCATTGAAGCTATTCTTGTCTGTACTAAAATACAAAGATCAAAGCAATTAGACAGGTGACTCGAGGAGTGGAGCGGTGGCATCACATCCCCGCAAATGGAGTATTCGTGACAAATATTAGACAAGTGACTCGGAATAAATGTAAAAGGTTCATTGTTTTCAGAATACACTGAATTACAAGAGATTAAAACTGACCTCAACGTGAACCTCAAAGAGCTATTGTATGCAAGATAGCCTTGATGATTTTCTTTTGCATTTATCCTCAGCAACCAAGGTTGAACATTGTATGTCTAAGAGCTCCCCAGTGCCTCATCTTTTGCTGTCCTTTTAGCTTCTCCTTGTTCCTCCAGCTCTCTCGAGCTTCTCAGCTCTTCCTTTCATCTTCAAATCACCACATCTGGGCTATATGCATATTTTCCTGCTATATATAGATCTCATTTAGCTTTATAAACCTAACATATTGGTGCCAGAAAACACAACCGTGAGCTATTCCTAAAAGAACACCCAGATGAACTGAGATCAACTTACAGAACATACATCTACAGAAAGGTAATAACAGAGATGACTATTCATAAGCAGGCATTGGCACAACTGAAACCTGATAGAAGTGGAAACGATACCATGCGGTCCTACCTGTGGTACAGCCAGAACCATGCATGGACCAGCTTGTTCATGCCTTCATCGTGGTGGCGTCTCCCAAGCACCGCACGTCACCCAACGTCATTCGCGTGCAAGCCCAGAAGCACTCTCAAGCCCTGTTTCAATGAACTCAAATCAATGTATAAAGTTTTGAACGTAATTTCTTTCAGTACGTTATAACTTGATATGTTATCCTCCTATTTAATAACACCAAGAGTTCCCTGTTCAGCATTCTAACAATGGAAAACCGAGAATGGTGGAAACGGCTAGACAATTACCCGAGGAATAATCTCATAGCTCTGCCCCTCACAGTATGTCACATTACCGACATGGTTGATGATGACATGGCACATCTTTCCCAGAGCGTTATGATCTACTGCCTGCTCTACCGAGACGATGGTTGTTGTGTAAGGTCCCTTGGGCTTGTAGGTGTTGAGAGGCGGCTCTTTGGCGCTCTCGGGGGTTGAGTGGGGCGATCCTGCAGGCTAGAAGAGGAACAACAATTAGATGAATACACATATTTCATGTCACAACACATCAATACCATGCGTCAAAAGAAATCACAAAACACAAAGATGAGAAGAATGAGTGTTCATCAGGTCTGCCAAAGTAACTGCATCAAGGAATTACAATTGTTTGAATAGTTGGGTCAATGTTTTGGCTGTCAGGTTAAATCTCTCTTGTGTTTACTACATGAGGCAAATTAAGACACTTGAGTAAATGAACCATGCATTTCTCATCGTGAGAGCATGAGCAAGTATCGCTTCTGATCCATAAAACATACGATCTCTCGTTTTCTAATCATTATATAGCAGTCTATATCTATAAAGGATGTAAAATTTCAACCAAATTACAATCTCAACTCTACATATAAAGTGAAATCAAATCACGATATCTCACTGAATTCAACATTACATATGTTGTCCAACTCGAGTTGAAGACTTCAAGTAGTCACTGAATTCAAGAAAACATTTTACCTCTAGATGTAGGCCAAAGAACAACAAATGAGTGGAAAGTTCCAATCCAGAAAGCCATACCGGGGAAATTGTACGGCAATTGGAACTGATTTTTTGTAGAGGGGGAAAGAGAAGAGGAGCACTCATCTGCCTTGTTTCATTATGTTCGTCGAACCAACAGGAAATCTGTAGTACAAATCGTGAAACATCAAGTATCCTGCATACAGAACAAAACCAAGATCAATACATGCTTGTAAAATCGAGAACTACCATAGCACAAACACACAAACATGAGATGCACCTTTAGACCTACTGCTACACATGTTGAGTCTGATTTTTTATGTACCACAACACAAGATGAGTAGAGAGGGAGGAGCACGGACCTGAGTTGCTGGTGAAGTGATGAAGCTCGACGATGGCTGCACTTGCTCAACTTGTTCCCCAGAGCCACGACTCGAAATTGCTCGTCACTGCTAGATAGAACGGGACACCGTTAAATTCAGTTCATCATCGGGAAAGCAAGAAGAAATCGACCAATCTGGGACAATTCGAAGCAGCAGACCTTGACGGGGTTGAAGGAAATTAAAGAGGAGAAGAGCAGCAGCGCCCCCCTCGTGTATCTTGCAGGGCATCCAGGTCCCTAGTAACTTAGTTGATCTTAACTTAATTGGAGCAATTTCCAATAGACTCGAAAATCACCTATTCTAATATGTTTGCTCTGTATTAACAGTCAAACAATTTGCTTGATGGATGCACTTCATCGTAAATTAGGTGCTATACTTGATGGATGCACTTCATCTAAAGGCTACAATAATAATCCAGAATTAGACCGGGAACTTGCATTGGGCGGTAAGGGAAGACTGCAGTTTTAGCCCCTCACAGATTTTCCTACCAACTATGTATCATCATTTTTTGCACGGAGAGGATTCAGTCATGTGCAAACTAACCGGAAATTTTCTGTGTACACCTACATCCTAGTGTATCATCTTTATCAGATTAAATCATCAAAGCAATGCTATCTAACAAGTAAGCAGAGAGAATGTTGATTGCCTAAGATCAGCAAGACTGTCACTGAAGGCGAGTATATATAGGTCACAAAGAAAAAATTGTGGCGGATGGTTGCATAAGTTTAGTGTCGAGGAAGCCGCAATGCTGACCTGGATACGCCATGACGAGAAAGTGGAGGTGACTATCGGCCACCACCATGCATCGAGAAAATGGAATCAATAGGGGCGGCTGCACTAAACTTAACCAAGCACATCGACTCTGAAAAATAACATTCTATTAGGAATTCATCAGAAGTAGCATAAACCTATGGTTATGAAATACATACCACTATTGAGACTGGACACCTTAAATATTACTAATTCATGAAATGGACTATTAAACATGGCGTCTGTAATCTATGAAATAGTGCTTATTCACATCAAAAATTGAAAGCATGACAGACTATCTAGCAAGGATTGAAGAGTTAGCAGCTTATAAGAACATTTTTTCTGAAGTTTTGATGGTCCATTGACATCTACGAGCAAATACTAATTGCACAGAATAGTAGTTGGTGCATGAATCAGAACCAGTGGAGATCCCACTTGTATTCGTGAATGAATTGCATTGCATAAGGACAGCTGCAATAGCATCGGGGCATCAACGATAGAAGGGCCAAGATCAGAGAGAGACCGGAGCGCTACCAAGGTCAAAATCATATATGTGCACGCACAGCGGTGAAGAGGACGGCGGCAACAGCAAGCCTACAAAGCCCTCGGGCTGGAGCGGCACGAATCCTGAAGGTGTGGCCGGAGGAAAAGACGCGGGCGGGGGACGCGCCGAGCGGCGCAAGCCTCCGGCGCGCATCAAGCCGGAGCCGGAGTTGAGGCGACAAGCCCTTGCCACCCAGAGCGGCGAATCCAACCCGATGGGTGGGCCTTGGCGGCGAGGCGCAGCACAGGAGGAGTGTTCTTAGCGGCCGAATCGGCCGCCTAGATCCAGATGGCGGCGGCGGAGAGAGAGGGTCGGTGTGAGGGCGGATCGGCGGGCCTCTCTCTCTCTCTCTCTCTCTCTCTCTCTCTCTCTCTCTCTCTCTCTCTCTCTCTCTCTCTCTCTCGTCCTTGGGTGCGGGTGCGGGGAGAGGCGGCGGTGGTTGGGTGGCACCATGAGGAGTGGAGTGGAGTGGAGGACGCCCGGGTTGGGGAGAGGATGGAGGTGGGCAGCGGCGGCCGGAGGCAGGGCCAGTCGACGAACACCCATGCAGCGGCGGCGGTGACGGTGACGTGAGGAACCCTAGCACGCACGACGGGCTAGGACAGGAGCGACTCGTTTTCCTGCGGGCTGGTTTTTTTTCTGCGGTGCGTGTGTGGGGTGGGAATGGGGTGGGAGGGGACGAAAAAAACCAACGAAAAAAAATCAGACGAAAATGATGGGACGAAAATAAAACCCGGAACGCGACCTACCAACTGAGACATTAGGAGTAGAGATTTCTATCCTGAGATATAGAGTAATATCAGATATTAATCGGAAAAGATTTATATCAGGGGTTTGATCATTAAACTTTTTTTATTCCATCCTGATTAAGTTGTCCTGTACATGTGTTAAACTTGCCTTTCTACTAATGCATAATGCAGTTTGATCTTCCACTGCTTGGCCATATCAGTTGGACTAGCACCCTCACGCCGAGGCGCGTTAGCCCGAGATGGGAGCGACAGAAGTCGGTTAGCCTATGGCAAGTCACTCGCCCATTGCCCACACACATCCTGCCCGCGGGAGCTATGGTAGCATGCATGGGTCGGACCAGTAGCATGTTTCTCGATCGGTGTTTGTACAGTCTCATCGTTGATGTTTTGTTCATTTTTTCCTTTTGTTTTTCTTTTTTTTGAGAAAGCTTCTAATCTATTCATTTTCAATCATGAAAGTACAGTGAACACCAGAAATAATAAAAATTACATCCAAATCCATAGATCACCTAGCGACGACTACAAGCACTAAAGCGAGCCGAAGGCGCGCCGCCGTCATCGCCCCTCCCTCGCCGGAGTAGGGTACAACTTATTGTAGTAGACAGCCGGGAAGTTATCGTGCTAAGGCCCATAGGATCAGCGCACCAGAACAGCAACCGCCGTCGATGAAGAATAACGTAGATCAAAAGGATTCAACCCGAAGACACACGAACATAGACAAACAACAACCAGATCCGAACAAATTCATCGAGGATAGATCCGCCGGAGACGCACCTCCACACACCCACCAATGATGCTAGACGCACCATCAGAGCGGGGGCTAGACGGAAGACATTTATTCCATCTTCAAGGAGCCGCCGCTGTCTCATCTTCCTGAGCAGGACACAATCCCTAACAAAACTCGAAGGAACAACTAACAACAAAGCCCTCCCGCCGGCCCTTGCCAAGATCCACTGCGCCCCCATAACCCTAAGGTCATGGGAGACGAGGCAGACCTGTGGCGGCACCGACGAGAGGCACGAAACCTAGATTTATTTTGGAGGAGAAGGAGGCGGCTGGGGTAATACTACGTAGCACTTAACTAACTTTTTTCTTCTGTTTTCTTATTTCTTCATTCTTTCTCTTTTTTCACTTTATTCATCCTTTGCACTGGCTTTCTTTTTTTCCTTAGTTTTCTTCGTTTCTTTTTCGGTTTTCATTGTCTTTCTTTGTTTCATTTTTATTCCATTCTACTTTTTTTAAATATCAGGATTCTTTTACACATATATAACATTTTTCAAATACATGATTAATATTTTCTAAACATAACTTTTGTTGTCTACCTTTTGCACATTGTACATTTACTGTATAAATCAGAAAAAAAAAATATATATAGTTCTAAAAAAGTTAAATACATGATTACATATTTTAGAACATGTATTTTTTATGTATAATTTTTTCCATATATATTGTAGATTTTTTTAATACATGAGCAACATTTGTTATATACATGTTTTAGGTGATCCGTCAAATTTTCCTTTGGTGGCTGTTGTGGTGGTGCCGAAGGCAGGTGACGGGCGTTGGTGTCAAGCTCAGAGACGTTATGTTGTCTTTTCAATTTTGTGATGTCAGTGTTTATGTGACTTGTACTTTGAGCTTTGTGATATGCATGGGACACGTATAACCATACAAAAAGAACATTTTTGAAATACATGATTGACATTTTTTAAAACATATATTCTTTGTCTACTTTTTTCCATACAGAATGCATATTTTTCTAAAGCACAACAACATTTTTTTTTACATGTTTAACATTTTATAAATACATTATTAACATTTTCATATTATATATGTTTTTATGTCTACTTTTGTCCATACACATTTGTTCATTTTCTGTGTACATCAGGAATTTTTTTTAATACAGATTTACTCCGCTCGATCCTAAATATAAGTATTTGTAGACATATTTTAGAGTCTAGATTCACTCATTTTGCTCCGTATGTAGTCCATATTGGAGTCTCTAAAATCACTTATATTTTGGAATGGAGGGAGTAACCTTTTTAAAATACATGATTAACATTTTTTCATGTACCTATTTTGATGTCACATTGTACATTTCTTGTATACATCAGAAACATTTTTTTATACTCCCTCGGATTAAAAAAAAAGTATCATCGCTTTAGTTCATCTTTAATTCAAATTTAAACTAAAGGCGCGACACAATTTTTTTGATCAGTGAGTACATGTTTAACATTTTCTAAATGTACGATCAGCACTTTTCAATTCTGTATGTAAGGTGATTTCTATAATAGATATATCTATAATATTTTGAAATATAAGAAAAAGTAAACAAAAAAATGTGAAAAACAAAAGTTGGTCAACCCATGGGAAGTCAGTCGCGCGTTGCCCAGACACATCCGACCCGTGGGAGTATGGTAGCTCCCCACGCCTGAAGCGCCCCGTAGCATGGCCAGTAGCATGTTTCTGGATCGGTCATTTGTTCAGTCTCATCGTTGACGTGTTTGTTCGTATTTTTTTTCTTTTTCTCCTTTTGTTTTTTCCCTTTGGTTTTCCTATTTCTTCACCGGTTTGCTTTGTTATACTTCATATTTTTTTCTTCATTTTTCTTTCGTTTTCTTTTGTTTCATTCTTGGTTTTCATCAGTTTCCTTGTTTTTCCTTGTTTTTTTTTGTTTTTCTTTGTTTCTTTCTTCGTTTTCTCTTTCTTCATTCTTTTGCATTGGCTTTCTTTTCTTCCTTTTTCTTTGGTTTTCTTTGTTTCTTTTTCGGTTTTCATTGGGTTTCTTTGTTTTTCTGTGTTTCATTTTTTGTTCCTTTCTACATTTTTTTATATCAGGAACATTTTTTACGCACATACAACATTTTTCAAATACATGATTAACATTTTTTAAACGTATTTTTGGTGTCTACTTTTTACACATTGTACATTTATTGTATACATCAGGAACAAACTTATATAAATACATGATTACATTTTTAGAACATGTATTTTTATGTCTAATTTGTTCACATATAATGTAGATTTTTGTATGCATCAGCAACATTTGGTATATACATGTTTAACATTTTGAAATACATGATTGGTATTTTTAAAACATATATTCTTTATGTCTACTTTTTTTCATACAGATTGCACATTTTTATGAAGCACAACAACATTTTTTCTACATATTTAACATTTTATAAATACATTAATATATATATACATATAATATCTTTTTTATGTCTACTTTTTCTATACACATTTGTTCATTTTCTGTGTACATAAGGAATATTTTTATGCACATTTAATATATTTTAAAATACATGATTAACATTTTTTCATATACATATTTTGATGTCGCATTGTACATTTCTTGTATACATCAGAAACATTTTTCTATACTCCCTCTGATTCAAAAAAAGTATCATGGCTTTAGTTCATCTTTAATTCAAATTTGGACTAAAGGCACGACACTTTGTTTTGGATCGGAGGGAGCACATTTTTAATATATTTTAATTGCACGATCCACACTTTTCAATTTCTATGTGAAGTGATTTCTATAATAGATATATTTATAATATTTTGAAATATAAGCTAAACTAATAAACAAAGTAAAGCGAAAAGCTAAAGAATTCCAAAGGAACGGTGTTCCTACGAAAATCCTGCAGGAAACCTACGAACCGAACGCATCCTTAAAAGATTGGATCATTTAGGCTGGAACTTTCCTTTTTGCTTCCTACATTTTTTCTTCTTGGTTCCTACATTTTCCTTGTTGGTTCCTATGTTTTGTATCCCTATGAACTAAACGGAGCCTAATTTTGTATTTTCGGTTGAAATTGACGCCTCCGTGTGTGTTTTATTCTTCTCCGGGAGTGAAGGGTGTGATGCTGGAAGCCAACAAGGACGATGTGAAGGTCACGGGGACCATGGACTTGGCCACCATGGCCTCATACCTCACCGAGGAGGTCAACTGCGTCGTCGAGGCCGTCGCGCCCGTCAAGAAGGGCAAGAAGAAGGATATGGGGGAAGGAAGCGAGATGGCGGGCCCGTCCATGGGTATACAAACTATACATTTCTTTACATCAGAAACATTTTCTATACTCCCTCCGATCCAAAAAGTGTTGTGGCTTTAGTTCAACATTAATTCAAATTTGAACTAAAGGCACAACACTATTTTTTTTGCATCGGAGGGAGTACATGTTTAACGTTTTCTAAATGCACGATCAACACTTTTCAATTTCTGTATGTAAGTTGATTTCTATAATAGATATATTTAGAATATTTTGAAATATAAGCAAAAGTAAACAAAATAAAGCGAAGAACAAACGGTCTTGCTAAGTCTCAATCGACTGAATTTTTGTCAAGCCTCAGTCGATGCTATATTCATAAGAGTTACATTGAGATCTGTGCAAAATTCTATTTTCAGTTTTTTCTTTTTCTTTGTTGCTTGTTATGTACTTGAATGAGACTTTGTTAAATCTTCAGTCGACGGAGACCTAGCCACACCCATAAACAAAAGCAAAAATGTGAAAAAAAACGGAAGAAAAATAAATAAATCTCTGAAGGCTTTGTTCCCCGCTGGACCGGCCCATTCTGGCAGCTCTTGACGCGAGTCGCGCCCCATCCCTGCCTCCCGCTGTGGCCGCTGCTTCTGCCGCCGCCGGCGGTGGCTAAGCCAGCTACTGACGCCACCGCCGCTTTTGTCTTGTCAGCCTTACATGTGCCTCCCCGGCGATTTCCCTTGCATGTGCCTCACATCATCGCGCCGTCGTGTCCATTCTCCGCTGATTTCCCTTGCCCCCCTCGGCCGCGCGCCGCCGCCAGCAGCGATGGGCCCGCCACGCTTACCGCCGGTATACTAGTCGCTCGGCTTGGTGTGCCGCACTCCCCTATGCCGTCGGCGTCCGCCAACACCATCGCCGCGAGCCACCCCGCCGGAGCTCCACCTGACGGTAACCAATTTCTTACCATTATCCCCTTTCCTCTTCTTCAGTAAGAAAAGAATACTACTTGTACAGCTGTACTAGATATACGTACTTCTTAGCCCACGCTTTCGTATGCCGCCAAGAGCGAGTTTGCCTGCTGTACGCAACACAGCGAAATTGCTGTAGCCTGCTAGAAGAAGATATTTCTTGGTGTGAACCTCCCCACGGAGACCAGAGCAGCAGCCAATGCTGAATAGTAATAATACTCACTCTTGCATTGCACCTTGTATTGTGTTGTGTGGTCATCCGAGACTCCTTCAAATGTGATTGACTGGTGAGCTAATTTCAACAAAAGCCACACAAAAGCCAGACCAGCGTTTCCCTCTACTACCTTGTGGCCTTACATCGTCCAAGGCTCCGATCAAGCCAGCAATCGATTCCGAAGCATCTTCATGCCATTCTCCCTCTAAAAATATCCCCTGCCTTTGATCCTCACAGCAGAGACATGAGGCATCTGCGAGAGAAGGCTGAATAGGTATGGCTCCCCTCCAAGTTTTCGTCCTCCTGTCACTGATTTGTCTCTGCAAATCCGACGACCGCCTTACTCCTGCAAAGCCGCTCTCCGCCGGCGACGACAAGCTCGTCTCGGACAATGGTGTCTTTGCTCTCGGCTTCTTCTCCCCAAAAACCTCCACTGCCGACTCATATGTCGGCATATGGTACAACAACATCCCCGAGCGCACATATGTGTGGGTTGCTAACCGCGACAACCCGATCATCAACGCTTCTCCCGGGAAGCTGGTTCTGACCAACAACTCCGACCTCGTCTTGTCTGACTCCCAAGGAAGCGCCCTTTGGACAACCATGAACAACTTCACATCCGGAACCACCGGAACTTTAGCTATCCTACTCAACTCTGGGAACTTTGTCATCCGGTTGCCCAACGGCACAGACATATGGCAGAGCTTCCATCACCCAGCCGACACCATCCTCCCCGGCATGCCGTTACCACTGAGCACAAATGATGATATGTACACTCGCCTTGTTGCTTGGAGGGGCCCTGATGACCCATCCACCAGCGACTACTCCATGGGCGGTGACCCTAGTTCGGATCTCCAGGTTGTCATCTGGAATGGGACGAGACCGTATTGGCGAAGATCTGCGTGGAATGGTGAATTGGTCACTGCCTCGTATCAAGGCAGCACTGGCTTCATCATGACCCTAAGAATTGTCTACAGAGGGGATAAGTTATACATGACATTCACCGTCTCCGACGACTCGCCAAGCATGCGAATGGTGCTGCACTACACGGGCATGTTCAGGTTTCTGGCGTGGAACAGCAACTCGTCGTCATGGGAGGTTTTCACGGAGCAGCCAAGTCCTAGCTGTGACCAATACGCATATTGCGGACCATTCGGCTACTGTGATGCCACTGAAACAGTTCCGAAATGCAACTGCCTCACTGGGTTTGAGCCTGATGGTGTTAACTTCTCCAGAGGGTGCCGGAGAAAGGAGGGTCTGAAATGTGGTGGTGGCGATAATTTCTTGACCTTGAGAGGTATGAAGATACCCGATAAGTTTGTATATGCAAGGAACAGAGGCATCGACCAATGCAGAGCAGAGTGCAGCCGTAATTGCAATTGCACTGCGTATGCTTATGCTAACCTGCAAAATGGCAGCACGTCTGATGACGTGTCAAGGTGCTTGATTTGGCTGGGGGAGCTTGTCGACACGGGAAAGTTTCATGATGGCGAGAACCTGTACCTCCGTGTAGCCAGTTCAACAGGTATACATCTTTCCTTGTGCGCTTTTGTACGGCGTGACATATCCCTTTTATGTTGAATGCTAGATGTGGGTTGGGATGACACAATAATTACGACAAACACAATGCCGCAAGAAATGCGAGTCAAATTTTGAAAGCATCATCCTCTTCCTGGACTATATTTCTATCTTTCTGCAGTCGAGAAACAGAGTAATGTATCGAAGATTGTACTCCCAGAAATGGCCAGATGCGGTTAGGAAGATGATGTACTGATCAGTGATCACGACAAACATAACAGTAGCAAAAAATGCATATTCTATTTTGAAAGCATCATTATCTTCCTAAATTTCTGGCTTTTTGCAGTTGACAAGGAGAGTAATGTATTGAAGATTGTACTCCCAATAATAATTGCTAGTATTCTAATACTCACATGCGTCAGCCTTGTGTGGATATGCAAGTCAAGAGGTAAAAACAATATTTGCTTCCCTTTTTCAGGATGCAATTCATGAGTTATTCGTAAGAAACAATATTGATACAAAGCTATTTCTGTCAGGCAAGCGACGAATCAAGAAAATTAAGAAGAAATATGCACGACAGCACTCGGAAAATTCCAAATCTATCAAACTTGAGAACGAAACCATAGAACTTCCATGTATTTGCTTTGAAGATGTTGTTACTGCAACAGACAATTTCTCAGACTACAACATGCTCGGGAAAGGTGGCTTTGGAAAAGTTTACAAGGTAAAAAGTTTTAACCTGATCATCATCGATACAAAAAAGTTCCCATCTTTTTATCAATTGAAGAATGAAGTGTTGTTTAGGGACGGTTACAAGGTGGCAATGAAGTTGCTGTCAAAAGGCTAAGTAAGAGTTCTGGTCAAGGGGCCGACGAGTTCAGAAATGAAGTGGTTCTGATTGCCAAATTGCAGCATAGAAACTTAGTTAGGCTTCTTGGTTACTGCACTCACGAAGATGAAAAGTTATTGATATATGAATACTTACCTAACAAAAGCTTAGATGCCTTCCTTTTTGGTATGTTCTGCTCTCATGGTCAAGTCTCCCAAAACATTCTTAGAAACACTGAATTTGTGATGGTTGTTAATGCTTTGAACTTTGCACTTTTCTTGCAAGATGCCACAAGAAATTTTGTGCTTGATTGGCCGACCCGGTTTAAGGTAATTAAAGGGATAGCAAGAGGGCTTCTTTATCTACATCAAGATTCAAGGCTAACAATAATCCATAGAGATCTCAAAGCAAGCAATGTCTTGTTAGATGCGGAAATGAACCCCAAAATATCAGATTTTGGTATGGCAAGGATCTTTGGAGGAAATGAGCAACAAGCGAACACTGTCCGCGTTGTTGGTACATAGTAAGTAATGCATGCACCAGGTAAAGCTTAAGATGGTAATTTTCTACAGCTTAACTAATTCAATTTCTTGGACTGATTCAAACAGCGGTTACATGTCTCCTGAATATGCAATGGAAGGTTCCTTTTCTGTCAAGTCTGACACCTATAGCTTTGGTGTTCTACTCTTGGAGATTGTAAGCGGGTTAAAGATCAGTTCATCCCATCTCGTCATGGACTTTCCAAGCCTTATAGCTTATGTAAGTTCACTAAAATGCTCGAAAGTTTAACAAATCAAAAACTCATATTAAATTGAGGATTTTATTGACTTAGGCATGGAGCTTATGGAAAGATGGAAATGCAAGAGAATTGGTGGACTCGTCCATTACGGAGACCTGTCCACTTCATGAAGTTCTGCGGTGTATTCAGTTAGGTCTCTTGTGTGTTCAAGACGATCCAAGTGCTCGTCCACTCATGTCATCCACCGTCTTCATGTTAGAAAATGAAACAGCCCCGCTTCCTACTCCGAAGGAGCCTGTATATTTTAGGCATCGGAAGTATGAAGTTGAAGAGCAAAGGCATGACTATGACCTGGAAATGTCTCTTAATGGCATGACTATGACAATGGAAGAGGGGCGTTAAATGTTTGGTTCCATTGTTTTCCTTTTTGTAAAATTCTCTATTTTCATGGACGGATTCCATATTTTGTGAACTGCATTAGTGGAAGACCACCTGATCATGTGTGGATCACTACTTACGCAGTTGTTCCTTCTTGATGAATTTTCTGCATTCCAGCTTCCTCGGTTTGTCAACGGGTCTGGAACTCTGAATTGCTGTACGGTTAACGAGGCTGATAGAAACTCCATGTTTTCTCTGAGCTGTGCAACTGCATCATAATGCAGCAGGAAGAACTGAGATGGTACACATGTATTAATTCAGGTGGCTGCAATGTGCCCCCTGAATTAACCATTTTCGTCTTCAAAAGGCGCCTTCTTTTAGGGTATAACACATTGTTTGAAACCGGAAATGTGGGCCGTATGGGCCGTAGTACAGCATGTTGGTTCATGCCTTCATGGTACGCCACTTCTTTGAAATTCTGCTGTAATCCTGAACCCTGTACCCTGACCATTATGAGATGCTATGCTTAATGATTAGCAAACACAGTTATTCTTTGTACACTGGCAGCATGTTCTGACCATTATATTACTCCCTCCGATCCCATAATATAAGAGCAAGAGCGTTTTTGACTGTGTCAAAAACGCTCTTATATTATGGGACGGAGGGAGTATGTTTTAGCAGCATGTATATGGTTGAACAGCTGGATGTTCTATTTTTATTGTAGACACTTTTTGTTGATTATTATGACTATTCTGATACAAGTATTTTTTGTTATTATTAGCAAAATACACTCCCCAATTGGTTCTCATCCATGCTCCCAATGTACAACATCAGTGCTGCACATTATATATGGAGGGCTGCTTTCGAGAAATGGTTTGTCAAGTACGGCACATGTCGGGCTTGGTATTTGCAGGCCATGTCCTAGATTCTTCAGTTCATTCTTGATACAGGCTCCTTATGTGCAAATAAATTGCTGAGTTTGGTCTGGATTTTGTATACCTCATCTTTCAGAGTCTGATGAAATTTTTGGCAAAACTGAGTGTTGATTTCTCATGGTACTTTTCTGTGTGAACTGTGAACTGTGCTTGCAGTACTGTGTCAGCCGGTGCCTCAGAAGGTGTATAAATTTCGTCTGATGTCAAACAGTGCAGAGTTTGACCAAATTTGTAGGAAAATTATCAAGAACTACAATACTAAACAGTTTTTGATATTTTTTCCTAAAAGACATCAGAAAAAAATTATGTATATATGAAATGCAAATGATTTTCCAGACAAAATAGTACAGCTACAGCAAATGTAGCTATTTTATGATGAAATTTCCCGATCCCATAGTTCAGATGCACAGGGCTTCCTTTGCATCTGAGTGACCTTGCCATCTGCAAGCTCACGTTTCACTGAAATAGATGAAAATAAACGTCTATAAAATATTGACTAATGAAAAGTAAACATGACACTTAGCTATGTGAGAGTATTTAACATGGAATCACAAGTCAAATAAGACCCCCCAAATCCAGAATAAAACTTCACTTCAAATGCTCTGGATGAAACATTACTCTGGCTCTTATTGGTTGGTGACTCTGTTCGATGCCTCAAAGAAGTTTTCAGCCTTCAAATAGTTGTCCCAACATCTCTTCCAAGACGGCGGGAGTGCTGTTTCCGCGGCTAGCCTGCTCCGCTAGCTCAGGATGCTTCTTCAGATGGTCGTTGTAACTTGAGATGACTCTCTCGTTGATAGCCCTTCGTAGCGCATCTCTGAGCCGAGGGTCTGGAACCTTCCAGAACTTCTGGGCTTGGTAGGTTTTATGAAACGCTGACTCGAATTTAGCCAGCGAAGAGGTGTTGATCATCCAACGACGCAGCAGTCCAGGAGGATTCGGTTTCGATATGGAGGACATCACATGAGCCCATGAAACATCGAGATAACTATCCATGTGGTTTATGCATTCAGGTGTGAGTTCAAGTCCCTGGTGGTGTTCAGAGTCTCCATGAACAATGTCCCTGGTGGCTACGAAATATGAATTGTTTAGCAGGAATAGGTACCTCAGGCTTAGATCCAAGCACAGCTCCGATTTTCTCTGAAGCAGATCATTCAAATATTTGATCGTGTCATCTACGAGGCCATGAAGATTTCCAGTGTTGTGGCTTGGTGCAAAGTCGCGCGTCGACACCAATGTGTCCGTGATGGACACGATGTAACCCACCATCAACCGGGTGTTCCTGTGAACCCCACCTCCTCCTTGTGGAAACTCGATAGCCCACGAGTCATCGTCCTCCATGAGTGCCTTGGCTTCCTCCATTGAGGTGGATATAGCCTCGCATAGCTTGTTTCTTTCCGTCCCCAACGAGCGGCCTATCTCGTTGAATATGCTCTGGGTCTGGGCTTCTGGTTCATAAGAGAACACATCCGGAATGAACATGTAGGAGTTCGACGCAGTGCAGACACAAATATACATATCTAGCACGGCCCGCAGCTTCCCCGCCTTGAGCACTGGGATGACGGCGTCGACGAAGACGAGCATCTCCAAGATGCTTGATTTGCCAAACCTTGCGAGCAACAACGTCTGAACATTATTGTGGATCACCTCAACCATACTGGAGATTGTTACCATGAGAGCTCGAATCCACCTCTCGACCAAATCTTGGAGGAGCCATGACGGCGATTCTGCTTGAAGCTGGAGCTGCTGACATAAGCCGGTCTTGTCGTGGATTTGGAGAACCCAGCCCACGTCAAGCTCGAGGAACCAATTCTCCAGGCTGCCGCCGCCGCCGAATTCTCGGACCATGCGCTGGGCATAACCGTCACTGACCATTTCCATGGCGATCCTCTTGAACTCATGGGCGCCAAAGTCCGGTTCAGCAGCAGAGATGCCGGAGTCGTTGAACGGATAAGAATTCGACGCGCCGGAGTGGTTGGAGTAGCTGGATCCGCTTTGACTGGACTGGGAGTGGTCGAAGAAAGCCGAACTTTTCAGCCCTCCAGACACGGCGACCCGCCGGATCCGGTCGCGGTAGAAGCCGCGCGCTCGGTCGGGAACCGTCGAGCCATTGGCGCTGGCACTCCCGTCCGGCGCGGCGGCAAGCCGCCCCGCCATGCTGGCCGCTGCTCTGCTCTGTGGAAGGATGGAGGACGCCCGGACCTTGGTCGAGCTCGGTCGATGATATTGGTGCTTGGTGGCGGAG
The DNA here is from genome assembly GCA_021605205.1 of Aegilops longissima. Taxonomy (NCBI): domain Eukaryota; kingdom Viridiplantae; phylum Streptophyta; class Magnoliopsida; order Poales; family Poaceae; genus Aegilops; species Aegilops longissima. Next base: position 812,181,700 of record CM038677.1, read on the forward strand.
TGAACCACGAGAAGAGAAGTGCAGCGTTCCACAAGGAGTAGCCTGCATAGTGGAACCCGCCTCCTCTGTCTCCTTCCGCCCCACCAGCTCCTCCTTACCTCGCGCTCATCGCCGATGGCGCCGGATGCGAATGGCTCAAGGGGTTGTCAAAGGCCATGGCGGGGCGAGATCCTTGGCAGCCGATTCAAGCTCCTGCGCAGCCAAATCGAGCGCCGCGGCGGCCAGATCCACCTCCACGGCGGCAGTCGCTTCCGTCACAGGCAGGACGACGAACGACCACCTCCTTCGAGGCCATCGCTTCCGGGGCGAAGCGGGCGAGCTCCCCCGTTGGCCGGATTTGACGGAGAAGATAGCTCCATGCCAGATTTGGGGTGAGGTGAATCGCGGGAGTTCTTGACATCCTCTGTTCTGGGTTCTGGGCATGACCCAGAGGGGAATTGGCCTCGCTGCTTTGTGGGCTCAAGCATTTGAGGAACTAATTTTTACTCAAAAAATACCACTCCCTTATACTTCCTCCGCGAAGAAATGTAAGAATGTTTTTTTAAAATAAATATAAACGCTCTTATATTTGTTTACAGAGAGAGTAGTTAGTATATTAGGTTAAATTACCTAAATCAACTATGATATTGTATGTTTGTCTTCTTTTCGTACCTTAAATAACATGTTCAATTGTGATTATTCCAATAAATCTTGACTTGTTTGACAAAAATATATATTTTACTACCGGTATATCAGATTTTGCCAGTGACAACTTGTTTGCCGAGTGCATGCACTCGGAAACAAAATTATAACTAGGTTGAACTACCTAAATCAAGTGTTGCATTGTATGTTTGTCTTTTTTCTAACCTTAAATAACGTGTTCATTTGTGGTTATCCCAATAAATCTTGACTTGTCGGACAAAAACATATCTTTAACTATAGGAATATCATATTTGCCTAGTGACAGCTTGTCTCGATAAACACGACTTATGTTGAGTTACACGGAGAAAAAACTAGTCAAACGGCCGAGATTCAGCAAATAACGCCTTTGCCGAGTTCCTGCCACATGGTACTAGGCAAACAAGGATTTTGTCGAGTTCCTACCATGTGGTACTCGAGAAACAATGACTTTCCCAAGTTCCTGCAACATGGCACTCGACAAACATTTTTCTCTCCTTTATTTTGTTTCATTTATTTTGTGCATTGAGTGCTTTTTTTTCATTTTATGCTATGTTCTTTTCAATATTACTAGATAATGCCCCGTGGGTTGCTGCGGAACATGTAAAATATAAATTTTGTGCGTATTCAGGGTCAAATGTAAAAAAAGAACGGTATCAAATTTATGGTGTTTCAGAGGAAAAAAAGGCTTTTCCAAATATAGATTTATACTAAAAAGGAAGCATTCAAGTCATCTTGCTAAGAAGATAAGTTGATTTTATACAGCTAATCTCGTTGTTCCTTTTAGATGCATATATATATCTAACTATTACTACTGAAGAGTGAAGACCTCATGTATACATTTTAAATCAAAATACCTCATGTGTGTTGTCAAACAAACAGAAAGAGGGCATCAACGTTGCCGTTATCAATCCATTTTTCTTGAATCTTACAACATGTAGAAAGCGCAAATCGCAGGACCATACATGGAACAAAAATACTCAAGGCCCCGTAGAGAATCTGCTTCCTCCCTGTTGTCATAAATCTGCATGGTTAAACATATATCAAGTTTACATACAGCTAAATAGGAGCTGCTGGGGCAGTTTTTTTTTTATAATCTGTCTGGTCAAGATCAAAGCTCTTGCCTCTAGTCATCGTCCTCGGCGCCATTTGCCCTTCTTGTTCCTCTCTCAACTTCTGGGTGGGACTAAACTTTACTCTCACTCACTTCACTCACATGTGTGCATGAATGTGCCAAGAGAATTTCAGAATTTTAGTTGGGCTTTGGGCCAAAGGCCTACTAGCAAAATTCCAACAATCCCCCACAAAGTCTCATTGGCACATCTCATCATTTATTTCCAAAACATTGTTTATATAGCGGTGCTTAGTGGAGACTGTGAAGTTGAACTTCCACTTAGAGATTTATGCTACACTAGATCACAACTTGAATAGTGGACTATGCCTTGAACTACAAGTTTTCTGTGAGACTAGTTTCACACAAATTCTTGACCGATACTGGGCTGCCGCAAGGCTTCCCCGCGGGTGGAGCGTATACGTCATACTCCAGGGCCTTTTCATGAATTTATTAGAGAACACCCAATTCTCACAGACTGCGACGTTAACAGTCAAATTCATATATGTGTGTTCCTCAAAAGATGTTCTGCAGGACAACATCTCTGCTTACCCGAATAAGCCACTTGGAACACATTAAGATAAGTATCAACCTGCCATGCAGATCAGGAGAGTATTGCATCTTCATGGAGTGGGATAGGTAATATAGGGATACTCTTCTCTCAGCTGACCAACAGCTTGTCTCCCACTTCTACTTCACGGGATCTCCGATCACATAGAGTGGGTTACCACTATGGACAACTCATGCGGTGGGTCTCAGACCCATCTCCATTGATGCATTATCTATCACATTACGTGATAGACCCTTTGTGAAGGGATCTGCCAAATTTTTCGACGTTTGGATATAATCCAATGTAATAACTCCGGAGTTCCTCAATTTTCTGACAGATTTCAGTCTCCTCTTCACATGCCTTGAGGACTTCATATTGTCCTTAGAACTGTTTATCTCGACGATCACAGTTTGATTATCACAGTTCATCAGGATAGGGGGTATTGGTTTTTCAACCATAGGTAAGTCCATCAAGAGCTCACGAAGCCACTCTGCTTCAACAGTGGCAGTGTCTAATGATGTGAGTTCTGCTTCCATAGTTGACCTCGTTAAGATGGTCTTCTTGCAAGACTTCCAAGAAACAGCGCCACCACCAAGTGTAAAAACATAACCACTTGTGGCCTTAATCTCATCAGCATTAGATATCCAGTTTGAGTCACTATAACCCTCCAGTACCCTTGGATACCCGGTGTAGTGAATCCCATAGCTCGCGGTGCCTTTCAAATAGCGCATAACTCTCTCAAGTGCATGCCAATGATCATCTCCCGGTTTTCACACAAACCGACTCAGCTTGCTAATAGCAAACGAGATGCCAGGCCTCGTGGCACTCGCCAAATACATAAGCAAGCCAATAATCTGAGAATACCTCAGTTGATCTCTAGCAATCCGTCGATTCTTTCGAAGCAACACACTAGCATCATATGGAGTTGGAGAAGGTGTGCAGTCGCTATACCCAAAACGACTCAAGACCTTTTCCACATAGTGAGACTGAAGCAGTGTGATCCCACCATTCTCATCTCTCAACAGTTTGATGTTTAAGATAACATCAGCTACTCCTAGATCCTTCATCTCAAAACAGGGAGATAAGAAATCCTTAACCTCCTTGATTAAATCAAGTTTGGTTCCAAAGATCAATATGTCGTCGACATACAGACAAAGAATAACTCCTTCGCCCCCACAACAGCGATAGTACACGCACTTGTCGCCATCGTTTACTACAAAGCCGGCAACAGTTAATGTTCTTTCAAACTTCTCATGCCACTCTTTAGGAGCTTGTTTAAGGCCATATAAATACGTTAACAACTTGCACACCTTTCCTTCCTGACCAGGTACTACAAAACCATCTGGCTGATCCATGTAAATTTCCTCCTTCAACTCTCCATTGAGGAAAGATGTCTTAACGTCCATTTGATGAACGAGAAGACCATGTGAGGCAGCCAGTGATGGTAGCACCAATTGTGGTCGATCTAGCCACAGTGAGTAAGTATCAAAGAAGTCTTCACCTTCTTTACGGGTATAACCCTTGGCCACAAGCCGTGCCTTGTACTTTTCAATTGTACCATCAGGTCTAAGCTTCTTCTTGAACACCCACTTACATCCTACAGGTTTGCACCCATAAGGACGATCAGTGATCTCCCAGGTACCGTTAGCTAAGATGGAATCCATCTCGCCACGTCATGACTTCCTTCCGAAGAGTCGACATCGGAGATGCATAGGCTTCTGAAATAGTCTTGGGTGTGTCATCCACGAGGTACACAATGAAATCATCACCAAAGGACTTTACAGTCCTCTGTCTCTTACTCCTGATAGGAGTTCCATTGTCACCCTCAACAGGATTCTCAACGTGTTCCATCGCAATGGTGGGTTCAGGAATTACATCGAATTCCTCACTAGATGGAGTAGGTATCTCCTGATTTGATGAACTCGACATATCCTTCATAGGAAATATGTCCTCAAAGAAAATTGCATCATTCGACTCCATAATCGTACCAACATGCATGTCGGATACCTCAGATTTTATTATCAAAAATCTATAGCCGATGCTATGAAAAGCATAGCCCAGAAGAACACAATCCACGGTTTTTGGTCCAAGCTTGCGCTTCTTGGGAATTGGTATATTGACTTTCGCCAAACAACCCCACGTACGTAGGTAAGAGAGTTTCAACCTTTTCATTTCCCATTCCTCAAATGGACTCATGGTCTTATGCTTTGTGAGAACTCGGTTTAGGACATGACACGCAGTCATTAGCGCCTCCCCCCATCATTCCTTGGATAGACCCGAAGTGTCTAACATGGTGTTAACCATATCAGTTAGAGTTCGGTTCTTTCTTTCGGCTACCCCATTTGACGGGGTTGAGTAGGGAGGCGTCCTCTCATGGATTATACCATGTTCCGCACAAAACAGATCAAATTCATTGGAAAAATACTCTCCACCACGATCGGACCTAAGCCGTTTAATTTTTTGATCAAGTTGGTTCTCTGCCTTAGCTTTACAGTTTTTGAAGAAAGTCAAAGCGTCATCTTTTGACTTCAGAAGATACACATAATAATATCTAGTGGAGTCATCAATCAATGTCATGGAGTATCTCTTTCCACCTTTTGTCAACACGCCATTCATCTCACAAAGATCAGAATGTATAAGCTCTAGTGGCGCCAAGTCTCTTGCATCTGCAGTCTTATGGGACTTGCGAGGTTGCTTAGCTTGCACACATACTTGGCACTTAGAGCCTTTGACAGTAGAGATTTTCGGAATTAAATTCATATTGGCTAGCCGCGTCATGCAACCAAAGTTAATGTTACAAAGTCGTGAATTCCAAATATCAGACTCATTGTTGTGGCAAACATTATTAATAACTTTAGTGCAAATATCTGACAAAGACAGACAGAACAAGCCTCCGCTCTCATAGCCTTTTCCAACAAATTGTCAATACTTAGAAATTACAACTTTATTGGATTCGAAAACCAACTTAAAACCATCTTGACATAAACGGGAACCGCTAACGAGATTTTTATTGATGGACGGCACATGATGAACGTTCTTCAGACGCACAGTCTTCCCCGAAGTAAACTTCAGATCGACCGTACCAACACCTCGAACGATGGCATGTGACCCGTTCCCCATCAGCATGGGAGAAGTCCCAGTGGCCTGGTAAGAAGAAAACATGGAGGCGTCAGCACAAACATGTACATTGGCACCGGTGTCAATTAACCAATCAGGGGTTTGGAATACTGAAAGGATGGTAGGAAAAATACCGTGCCCTGATTCCTTCATATCAGTATCACCAATGACAACATTACCGGACTTGCCGCTCTTCTCATGTTCGCGCTCCTCAAAGCGGTTAGGACACTTCGGAGCCCAGTGATTAGGATCACCGCAGACATGGCAAAGTCCCTTCCCCTTCTTATGAGAATTCTTCTTGAAGTTGGTAGAATGTGATGGCTTGTTCTTTGTATCAAACTTGCCTTTGCCCTGAGTTTTGTTCTTGTTGTTTTTGAACTTGTTGGGCTGGAAGTTCTTCTTCTGTACCATGTGGGCACTAGAACCTCCCTCGGCAACTCGAGCACGTGTGTCCTTTGCTCTCGCCTTCTCTTCAACATCAAGAGTACCAATGAGATCCGCAACGGAAAACTCCTGTCTCTTGTGTTTCAGGGAAATAGCAAAATTGTTCCACGAAGGTGGAATCTTGGCAATGATGCATCCGGCAACAAATTTGTCCGGCAACACACACTTGAAGTACTCAAGTTCTTTTACGAGCGACTGTATCCCATGAGCCTGCTGTATAACAGGGTGCTCATCAGTCATCTTGTAGTCATAGAATTGCTCCATGACGTACAACTCGCTGTCGGCGTCCGAGGCACCAAACTTGGCCTCGAGCGCAGCCCACATGTCCTTGCCGTTGTCAAACGACATATACGAATCCACTGGAGTCATCAAGAACACTCAGAAGAGCGCCTTTAAAGAGGGTATCGATCTTCTCAAAAGCTTCCAGCTGTGCTGGATTAAGATCACCCTCAGGCTTGCCCTTGGTGGCGTCATAGCAGCCCATGGTCTGAAACCAGTAGACTGCTCTCGTGCGCCACCTCTTATATTGCGCCCCCTTAAAGGCGGCGGCTTCGGATCTGTGAGCAAAACCACTCGGAGTAAATTGCCTATAATCAGGTTTTTGCATTGTTGGAAATATGAGCAAATTACTACGAGATTTAATCCGAATAAATAGGAAATAGATCTTGACAGCAATAGCAGAGATTAAACTAATCATGCGAACTAGCATAGTAGATGAACATATCACATCTAGGGCACATACTAGAAACATGAATTCTACCACGATCTCGAACAAGAAGGATAGAATCACATACGGTGCAGCGGGTGCAGCACCGCCGGTGTTGACGTTGTCGCCCATGTCGTCGAGGATGAGGTTGCCGAGGTTGGGGAAGAAGTCGCCGTTCGCGAAGTCGTCGCTGCCAGCAGTCGCGCGAGTGCGCTCCCCAAAAACCTGATCGCCCCTCTCCTGTACAGGATCACGAGAGGCGGGGTTCCGGAGGCCTGTTGTCCCTTCTCCCGGTGCACGCCGAAAGGAGGGATGGAGAAGACTTGCTTGGCGGCGCAATGATATGGAACGGTGGTGAGAAACCATACGAAGCAGCGGCGGCTAGGGTAGACGTCTGGCTGACTATATAGTGCGGGCCAGGTAGGTTGTGGGAGTAAACCCCACGTCCGAGTCGTCACGATCCAAAAGAATCAGAAACGGTTCAGTAATTAACGCGTCCGTTAATTATTAATTAATGACTCATTATAGACAACGTGTATAGCTCTGTCCTCGGCTCGGCTCAATCCCGCGGCGCGTCGTGACGAGGCGAGCGAGGATGAGGAGCACGCGTGTAGGTCTCCTCTTCTCATGCTCATACAAGTGGTAGAAGAGCTTACCTTATAAAGAGGTGCAACTCTCTCTCAACTTCCGGGGTGGGATTAAACTTTAGTCTCACTCCACTCACATGTGTGCATGAATGAGCCAAAAGAATTTCAGAATTTTAGTTGGGCTTTGGGCCAAAGGTCTACTAGCAAAATTCCAACAGAACTAAGGCGACGAGCGGTGGAGTAGTTTTTTAGACGATGAAGATGAATAGGTACGTGGGAAAATTGATTACCTGGGTCAGTGGCGTAGGCGTGGGAAGGTTATGGGAAAATTGATTACCCGCGATTCATTTGTTTAGACCTGACAGTATAACGAAGGAAACTAACCGGGAGACGAAACAGAGAGCTGAACGCCCTGTACTAAATAGCAATGCCATGTGGAAAAGCATTTTACACATGAGAACCACTTGATGATGTGGATAGCTTGCATGTTAAGATAAATAGGTTAGTGGGGATGAGTCTCTTAGGTATATAGGATTTGTTTTTTTCTTTTTTCTTATGGTTCTTTCCCCGCATCTATTTCCTTTTATAGGCATTATGTGTATATTTTAGACATTTTGTGCATATAATTTAAAAAAATGCAAATGAAGTCTGGAAAGCATGAAACTTGACATGGTGCCCTCATATGGCATCTATATGTTGTGGTAAAAAATTGAGAAGGTTTCACAAAAGTTGTGATGTACACTGCTTAGAAAACTAGACCATCTTCGAGTAAGAATCTAGGTTTTGAGATGAAACCGGTCAGGTTTGAAGGGAAAGTGACGATTGCTTCATCAGTTGGCCTTGAATTTTCTTCGGGTAAATGAGATGTGATGTTTCCCGGGCCTTCATACAAGCCATCCACTTTCTATGTTCAGATCATGCCCTACTCCTGCTAAACAAGAACATATTTGAGATGAGGAATCCCCTTTTCAAGTTTGAAGAGTATTGGTTTCTTTTTTGGTGACTTCAAGGACAAGGTGTCTTTCGTCTGGCAAAAGAACATGATCGCCTCCACATAAAAGCTTAGTCGTCTGACCAAGAGGCCTTGAATGTTTGGCAGAGACAGAAGGTGGGGGCTATTGAGCAGTAGACCGTGGTCGCCAAGGAAGTTGCATGCACATCTATAAAGCCATTTGGGGGCGTCGACACATCGTTCTTGCCAACTCAAGTGGGAGGCTCTCATCTACCATCGACATGAATTCCAATCTTGATGTGGACTTCGACAGGGTTGAAATTTGGGAAGTTGTTTTCTACCACCGCTCACTAACAAGATTCATGGTAGACGTCCTGGATTGAATGGGAAAAACATCATTACTGTCGGTAGAATCACACTCACCAAGGAGGTATTGACCTCTACGCCCATTTTTCACATGACGGCTATCCCTTGGCTTAAGTGGGCCCAAGTGAAAATCGAAAAGATCTAGAGGGATTTGTCTGGAGTGGGGACGATAGTGAGACTACTGAAGGAGGCACGCGTTGGTAAACTAGAACACGGTTTGCAGCCCTAAGGGGCTCGGAGGAGTCGATATTGCAGATCTCCAACGTTTCGGGTAGGCTCTGCACCTGTGATGGCTATGGTTGTAGTGGATTGATATGGGATGCCCATGGGTTGGCTCGCAACTTCCTTGGGATGCAACTGGTATGGCCTTGTTCAGGGCTTCCACCTTCATCAACATTGGGGACAGTTCGAAGGCCTCCTTCTGGCACAACACTTGCACCAATCTAGGAGTCTTCGACTATTCAGTATTGTGTTGTGTAAGAACAGAACAATCCAGGAGGAGCTTCACAATGATAACTGGATATGATCAGCGGTGTGTTTGAACAGGCTAGACTAAGTGCGAGAGTTTATTTATTCGGCACCCGCTCTATTACATGGACTGGGGCAAGAGGGGTGAATACTTCTCGGGTTATGTTTAATCGGCATAGTTCATTCGATCACATTGTAAATTCATCCCTCCCAAGAGGCACATGCAGACCAAAAATGAAGAATTTTCTCATCGGATCACTTTAATTTTTTTTTGATGTTTGCCTTTGTTTAATGTATGTTGTACATTTTTATTATACACTAGGAACATTTTGTATACACATTTAATATTTTAAATACATGATCCAAAATTTTCATACACATTGTATATTTATTGTATACATAGTTGGTATATATGAGAAATATTTTTCCATACACAGTTAATATTTTTAAATGCTTGATTAACATTTTCAAATCCGGATTAATTATTTTTCAAATTTTGATTAAAATTTACTAAATACATGATCAACATTTTCATTTTTGTATATATTTTTTATACATGAGAAACATTTTTTATATACAAGTTTAACATTTTTCAAATTCTTGATTAATATATTTCAAATGTTTAATTTATTTTTTTCTAATATATTTTTTTAGAATATTTGGAAGTACAAAAAAATTAAAAAGGAAAGCAGAAAACGAAAACAAAAGGCGTACTATATAATATAAAATAATATAAAAAACAGAAAAAGAGGCTGTGGCCTGTTGCCTCCCGTGCGCTGGGCCGTCTCGCGCTTCGACTCCGTCGCCGTTACCCCCGCGCATTGCCCACATACCGCCGCCGCCGCCGCTTTATCTTGGCCCCCCTCTCCCAGGCGGCCATAGCATCCGGCCGGCAGTTATCCTCCGCCGATTTCTTCTTGCCCCCTTGCCGCGCGCCGTCGCCAGCAGCAATGGGCCCGCCACATATGTACGGCCGTAAGCCGAGTGAGTCCCCACTAATCCCTCGGGTTGGTGCGCCACCCGCCCCTACGCCGTCTGCGTCGGGCCGCCACCGTCGCCGGGAGCCACCCCGCCGGAGCTCCACCTGACGGTAACCCATTTCTTAGCACTATCCTGTTCTTGAGTAAGACTAGTACTGTACTTCTCATATGTGCCAGTTTCACGGTGGCTGATGCAGACGACACAGCGAAAAACTGCATCCTGCTGAAAAACGGTGGTTAGATATTTTCCTGATGTGGAATTCCCCGTGGCGACCAGCAGCCAATGCTGAATAATTCTCAGTCTTGCACCTCATATTATTGTGTGGTCCGAGAATCACCACCGTTGCGGGCAAGCTGGACATTCAACTCCTGCAAATGTGGACTGACGAGCTAATTTTCAACAAAAACCAGGCACAAGTCAGAGCACGTTTCCTCTTAGTGCGTCGTGGCGTTAGATCGTCCAAGGATCCAAGCAACCATTACCTCCTTCTCCTTCCTTGGTTCCCTCCTTTGATCTTCACAGCAGAGGCCATATGTGAGAGAATCCTGAATAGGTATGGCCGCCCTACATGTTGTCCTCCTCCTGTCATTGATTTGTCTCTGCAGATCCGATGACCGCCTGACTCCCGCAAAGCCGCTCTCCGCCGGCGACAAGCTCGTCTCAGACAACGGTGTCTTTGCTCTTGGCTTCTTCTCCCCCACAAACCCGACTGCGGGCTCATACGTCGGCATATGGTACAACAACATCCCCAAGCGTACATATGTGTGGATTGCTAACCGTGACAAGCCGATCACCAACGCTTCTCCCGGGAAGCTGGTTATGACCAACAACTCCGACCTCGTCTTGTCTGACTCCCAAGGCCGCACTCTTTGGACAACCATGAACAACTTCACAACCAGAACCACCGGAACATCTGCTATACTGCTCGACTCCGGAAACTTGGTCATCCGGTCACCGGACGGCACAGACATATGGCAGAGCTTCCATTACCCAACCGACACCATCCTCCCCGGCATGCAATTACCACTGAGCGCAGCTGATGATCTCTACACTCGCCTCGTGGCTTGGAGGGGCCCTGATGACCCAGCCACAAGCAACTACTCCATGGGTGGTGACTCTAGTTCAGACCTCCAGGTTGTCATCTGGAATGGGACGAGACCGTATTGGCGCAGAGCTGCGTGGGATGGTGCTTTGGTCACTGCCCTGTATCAAAGCAGCACAGGCTTCATCATGACCCAAACAACTGTCGACATAGGGGGTAAGTTCTACTTGACATTCACCGTCTCCAACGGCTCGCCAAGCACGCGTCTGATTCTGCACTACACGGGCATGTTTCAATTTTTAGCGTGGAACAGCACCTCATCGTCATGGAAGGTTTTCATAGAGCGGCCTAATCCTAGTTGTGACCGCTACGCCTATTGCGGACCATTTGGTTACTGTGATGCCACCGAAACAGTTCCCAAATGCAACTGCCTCAGTGGGTATGAGCCTGATGGTGTAAACTTCTCCCGAGGGTGTCGGAGAAAGGAGGAGCCTACATGTAGTGGTGGAGATACTTTCTTGACCTTGAGTGGCATGAAGACACCCGATAAGTTTGTGTATGTCAGGAACAAAAGCTTTGACCAATGCGAAGCAGAGTGCAGAAACAACTGCTCTTGCACCGCGTATGCTTTTTCTAACATGAAAAATGGCAGCACGTCTAGTGACCAATCAAGGTGCTTGATTTGGTTGGGGGAGCTTGTCGACACAGGAAAGTTTCGTGATGGAAGTGGCGAGAACCTGTACCTTCGTCTAGCCAGTTCAACAGGTATACATCTTTCCTTATGCGCTTATGGATTGTACGCTGTGATCTATCCCTTTTATGTCGAATGCTAGGTGTGGTTTAGGATGACATACTAATCACGAAAAACACAACACTCGCAAGAAATGCATGTAAATTTCGAAAGCATCATTCTCTTGCTGGACTATATTTCTGCCTTTCTGCAGTTGAGAAACAGAGTAATGTATTGAGGATTGTACTCCCAGAAATGTCTTAGATGCGGTTTGGATGACATACTAATCATGACAAACATAAAACATGCCAAAAAACGCATGTTAAATTTTGAACCCATGATTCTCTTCCTGGATTATATTTCTGGCTTTATGCAGTTGACAGAGAGAGTAATGTGTTGAAGATTGCACTCCCAGTAATTGCTAGTATTCTGATACTCGCATGCATCAGCCTTGTGTGGATATGCAAGTCAAGAGGTAAAAGCAATATTTGTTATACTTTCTCAGGGTGCAATTTTCATGAGTTATTCGTAAGAAATAATATTGATCTGAATCTATTTTTGGCAGGAAAACGACGAGTCAAGGAAACTAAGAACAAATATACAGGACAACTGTCAAAAAAATCCAAATCTAATGAACTTGAGAATGAAACTATAGAACTTCCATATATTTGTTTTGAAGATGTTGTTACTGCAACGGACAATTTTTCAGATTACAACATGCTCGGGAAAGGTGGCTTTGGAAAAGTTTACAAGGTAATAATTATTAGCCTCATCATCGGGAAAAAACCGCCATTTGTTGTTCAATTAAAAAAAATGATGTCTTTATGTAGGGCCGGTTAGAAGGTGGCAATGAAGTTGCTGTCAAAAGGCTTAGTAAGAGTTCTGGGCAAGGGGCCGACGAGTTCAGAAATGAAGTGGTTCTGATTGCCAAATTGCAGCATAGAAACTTAGTTAGGCTTCTTGGTTACTGCACTCATGAAGATGAGAAGTTACTGCTATATGAATACTTACCTAACAAAAGCTTAGACACCTTCCTTTTTGGTATGTCTCGCAAACATATTCTTAGAATAACTGAATTTGTGATGGTTGTTAATGATTTTAATTTTGCACTTTCTTGCAAGATGCCACAAGAAATGGTGTGCTTGATTGGCCGACCAGGTTCAAGGTAATTAAAGGAATAGCAAGAGGGCTTCTTTATCTCCACCAAGATTCAAGGTTAACAATAATCCATAGAGATCTCAAAGCAAGCAATGTCTTGTTAGATGCGGAAATGAACCCTAAAATATCAGATTTTGGTATGGCAAGGATCTTTGGTGGAAATGAACAACAAGCAAACACTATCCGTGTTGTTGGGACATAGTAAGTAATATATGCACTAGGTAAGGCTTAACATTGTAATTTTATTCAACTTAACTAATTCAATTTTCTTGGAATGATTCAAACAGCGGTTACATGTCTCCTGAATATGCAATGGAAGGTTCCTTTTCCGTCAAGTCTGACACGTACAGCTTTGGCGTTCTACTGTTGGAGATTGTAAGCGGGTTGAAGATCAGTTCATCCAATCTCATAATGGATTTTCCAAGCCTTATAGCTTATGTAAGTTCACTACTATGCTCTAAATCTTTTGCAACTCAAAACACTATAATAAATTGAGGATTTCATTGGTTTAGGCATGGAGCTTATGGAAAGATGGAAATGCGAGAGAATTGGTGGACTCGTCCATTGTGGAGAACTGTCCACTTCATGGAGTTCTGCGGTGTATTCAGTTAGGCCTGTTGTGTGTTCAAGATGATCCGGATGCTCGTCCACTCATGTCATCCACTGTGTTCATGTTAGAAAATGAAACAGCCCCACTTCCTACTCCGAAGGAGCCTGTATATTTTAGGAAACGGAAGTATGAAATTGAAGACCAAAGAGATAACGTGGAAATATCTCTGAATGGCATGACTATGACAATGCAAGAGGGGCGTTAAATGTTTAGTTCCGTTTTGTCCTTTTTTGTAAAATTCTCTCATTTGTACAGTTGAGCAATTCAGTGATTCATGTTCTTTCGGACAAACACATAGTGTATTGACATGTAGTCCTCTTTGTGTGCTATTTTCATAGACGGTTTCCATATTTTGTGAACTTCACTGGTTTATCATTTATTTTCACCTTGTCAAGTGGAAGAGGCTACCAGATTACCCAATTGTTTCGTGTTGATGAATTTCTTCACCCCAGCTTCCTCGGTTAGTCAATGGGTCTGAAAATCTGAGTTGCTACTTGTTTTCACTAGTTTGTGCATTTATTTTTACTTTGTCAAGTGGAAGACTACCTGATCATGTGTGGATCAGTAACACAGTTGTTCTCTCTTGAAGAATTTTCTGCATCCCAGCTTTCTTGGTTGGTCAATGGGTCTGGAACTCTGAATTGCTATATTGGTAACAAGGCTGATATAATTCCATGTTTTCTCTGAGCTAGCATGCAGTGCATCTTGCTATGTAATCCACTTTTTATCTTCTGTTGCTAGTGGCAAGTAAGCTAGGATTACACGCCCAGAGTCTGACAATGATCTTTTGTTTATTCAGATGGTGTGGCTGAAACTTCAGGTATGGAAAACTGTTGGAAGTTCAGGTCCAGCCTCGACGGAAAAGTCAGAAAAGTGAGGCTTCTGTGGATCGATCAGTATCTATCGGAAAGGTATAAAGGTATTTTCAAGTGATCTTGCGCCTGTAAGACCAGAATAAATCTTGCCAGCCTAGCTCATCCAGAATGTGGTTTAGGATACTCAGCTCATATCTTCATAAATTCATTTCGACACCGCCAGCCTAACTCATCTAGAATCATGTATACCACCTCAGAAATTTGAGAAATCACACTAAAATATTTAGCTGTTGCACTTGCACCACCCCTTTCATCATTCAGATAGCATTATTTTCACTTCAGAGTAATAATCTTGAATTACACTCTGCACATCCATTGTGATCGTGTGGTTACTTTTAGGAGTGCTTTTTAAAAGACGAAGAATCAAGATAAAGGTGTTGAATTTCACTGTGGGTCTGTGCACGACGGGAAGTTGAACTTTGTCTTGCACGCCGGCTTCACAAGTTCGACCATTACACTAACGTAGGGTGTTGAGGTGCATGGTGGTAGCTTTCACAGAGGGTGAAAACAGAGTCAAATTCAAAAGTTTAACACCAATTCTTTCTATGGCAAGAAACAAGGTCAAATTCTACGAAAAGTACACGATTTTCTTTAATCCCAAGAACAGGACAAATTAGAGGTTCAACTTAGATCCATGCCATAGGAGAATTGGTAGGCTGACGAGAAATTAAGTACTCCTACATAGTTCATGTTTCTCTTGCAAATATTTTATGAACTGTAAATTGTCCATGCCACACGAGAATTGGTGGGCTGAACTGTAGCTTATTGCGTTCTTCTGAAGAACAGTTGTTTTTATGCCAACCATCTCACTATGATGTTCAGTTTATACTATAAAAAAAAACTGGTGCTTTACTCTTTTTCGTTTCAACAGTCGTCCACGCAGGTAGACTCAGCAAGACCTAATAAAAAGTAAAAGTGTACCTACTGGATATTGGTGCGGTACCATACCACCAACGTGTAAAAGACACAGAAAAAGAGGGTGCTGGCATGCAGCTAGGGCAAGACTGTTGTGCTCAGTACTCGACAGCCAATTTTCAGTGCAAGACTTCAGTTGAGACTTCAGTTGAACAGTTAAATTTTAAAATGTGTGCACTTGTTATTCATTGGAAAGAAGGTATTGCAGTACGTATATACAAAGATGTCAAAGACAATAAAGCCTACCGCCTTGAGATTCCTATTCATCCACGGTGGATCGTCCGAGCATGAGTTGGTTGGATTCCGACTCCAATTCCACAGCTTGGCTGGCCCTCCTCCTCAGCATCTATATTCTTCATTGGATCCATGGTCGAGCGAGGTGCAGGCAGGCAGGCATGTTTCGTCCGGCGTTGGGAGTCGCGGGGAGGACCCTGCTGCGCCGGTTCTGCTGTCGAGGCCGGCCGGAGCTACCAGGCTGAGACAACTACACGTACGTACGCATCAGGCTAGCTTAATACTCTCTCAACTCAATCTGCCTCTCTTTCAGCGTGGACGTGCGTGTTTGATGAAAGTAACTGAATATTTTCTGGAGATCAAATTGCAGTCCCAGAAGAGCAATGCTGGGGATGCTGGACACCGCTTTGGCTTTCTTCGCAGGTTCCTCAGACCACGGAATATGGCGCTAGCTGCATGGCATGGATATTTTGTTTTTGGTGTCTGAATCTGTGTGAAGGAGATTGGCAGGATTGCGCCGTCAGAGATTGACTGGGTTGAAGCTGGCGTCGTCTCCCCGATTGTGAGGGAACAAAAGAATTGTGGTGAGTGTCTTGAGATTAAAAACATTATTCTCCGTTGCTAGCTAGCTAGTGTCTGTTTTGAATTGTTCTCATAGTGCACCGTAGTTTATTTACTGCTGCGTGTAGCTTAATTCTGGAAGGCAGCTAATTAACATGCTAGCGTGCATCTACAATTTAGTGCGTGCATGCATGGATTCCTAACTTGTGCATTTGTCGCAGGCAGCTGTTGGGACATAGCTGTTGCATCCTCGGTCGAAGCTGTACATTACATGAATACCTTGCAGTCAGTCTCGTTGTCGGTTCAAGAGCTCATCGACTGTGACACAGAGAACGATGGGTGTGACGGGGGCGAGAAAGAAAAAGCCTTCGGGTATATACAAACAAATGGACTCTCGAGCGAAACTGACTACCCATACATCGATGAGAGGAGTAAATCGGGTTGCAAGCCGAACAAAACAGTAGCAGCAAGGATAGCAGGCTTTCGATTTGTCAACCAAACTGAAGATGCTCTAGAGAAAGCGGTAGCAAAACAACCCATGGTTGTCAGTTTGCAGAGTCCCAATGATCTGCAAAAATACAAAGGAGGCATCCTGGATTATGAACCTAACGGAGACTACACCGGCAGCAGACATGCTGTCCTGATTGTTGGTTATGGCACAGATTCAGACGGTGTCAAGTACTGGCGCTTCAAGAACTCGTGGGGAGAAGACTGGGGTGAGGGTGGGTTTGGGAGGATCCGCAGGCACATTGCCGACAAGCGAGGTGTGTTGGGTATTTTCATGCGCCAAGGAGTATATCCAGTGCTTAAGGACTGATCAATCTACATGGTAGCATCTTTTGTTTGTTGCACCTCTGCTCGTGTAGTTGCATGCATATTTTTGTCTATGTTGTGATGATGTTTTTATATGTGTAGTCATTGTTGGACTTCTTCCTAGTGAAATTTTATCAGTTCTTGATATCTAATCATTGTAGCTATTAAGTTTTTTTTCCTTTTTGACGGAACCTCGTCAGAGGGCGGGGAGCTCCCGCATTGCATTAAGAAGAAGAGAGTTGGTCCGGTTAATAAGGGAAATTGTACCCAAAAACCATACATGGCATCGGTTAATTAAGGGAAACTGGCAAAGACCACACACACCGGACTAGCACTCAAGGGACGTCGCCCGAGCCAGATACAAGGGTGCCAAGGCCCAAGACCATCGTCAACACAACATACCCGACCAAGACAACCACTGCAACCTCAAGAACATGCCTGCAACTCGATGTGAACTCGCACCTAACCTTTTGAAAAATGAGATCAAACATTGGCCTCCACCAATGCACGAATTGCCTGGATCGCCGTCGGCATAGGCGGTTTCTTGTACATCCGTAGATAAGAGTTCATCTTCTCTTGCACATCCTCTTCGGAGCCTTTCTTAGATGTCATCCCCTTCGGTAGTTACCCATAAGCCTCCGCCAACCTATATTCAGCGCGTTTGGCTGTAGGGATATTGTTATTTCTATTCTTATTATCCAAATGTACACTACGCCTCTCGAAACAAGAAGACGCCCCTTCAATCTGCACATGAATCGGTTCCTCGAGCAAGGACCGCGGTGCCGTGCAACTGAAACTGCTTAGGAACTCATCCAACAAGGTGGTTGATGGCACGCGAATGTCACCAAGTGGTTCCTCGGATCCAGAAGACATCATATTGGTAGTGCCCTCTGAAGCAAGCGTCACTGAAGAGGGGACGAAGGGAGGCACCTCTCCAACCAAACCATCAGGCAAGGCCACCTCAATCTGCTCCATATCATTGCTCGCTATGACTATCTCAGCAACCTTAGCTTGCTCCTCCTCACCTAGAATCACCGTCTCATGCAGAACGACATCCAACGTAGGAAGAACATCTGCAGGCAGCGCCACAGTTGCCAGCACCTCAGACGAGCACCCGGCCACTCCCGCCTCACTGACATCCTTACCATAAGCAACAACAAGAGGCGCCGGCTCCTCATGCTCGCACCGGTTTTTTTTTTCTCGAGCAACCGGCAGGAGCTCTTTTATTCTATATACTAGAAATTATTATGCTTCGAGCTTATTGTGAGAGGTGTAAATCGGGTCGCAAGAGGAACACCACAGTAACAACAAGGACATCAAGCATTGTCTATAACCACATATACCATGAGCATCTTCAAGCTTCTGCTTGGATTGTGTGACTACCTAAATCAGACGACTAAAAATGTGTGGTTACTTTTAGGAGTGCTTTTTAAAAGACGGAGAATCAAGATAAAGGTGTTGAATTTCACTGTAGGTCTCTGCACGACGTGAAGTTGAACTTGGTCTAGCACCCTGGCTTCACGAGTTCGACCATTACACTAACATAGGGTGTTGAGGTGCATGGTGGTAGCTTTCACAGAGGGTGGAAACAGAGTCAAATTCAAAAGTTCAACACCAATTCTTTGATTCTTTCTACGGCAAGAAACAGGGTCAAATTCTACGAAAGTACACGAGTTTCTGTCGTCCCAAGAACAGGACAAATCAGAGATTCAACTTTATATCCATGCCACAGGAGAATTGGTGGGCTGAGGAGAAATTAAGTACTCCTACACAGTTCATACATCTCTTCCAAGTAGTTTATTGCGTTCTTCTGAAGAACTGTTGTTTTTATGCCAACCATCCCACTATGATGTTCAGTTTACTATAAAAAAACTGGTGCTTTACTCTTTTTCATTTCAACAGTTTTCCACGCAGGTAGACTCAAAGAACTAAAAGTGCACTCGATATTGGTCCGGTACCATACCACCCAAATGTAAAAAGAAGCACAGGAAATGGGGTGCTAGCATGCTGCTAGGGCAAAACTGTTGTCCTCAGCACTCAGCAGCCAAGCTTCAGTGCTGCAACACTTCAGTTGAGATTCAGCCGTTGCATTCCTCTCGGCGTGTCGAACTTATCTGAATTTCGTGCCGCGAGTCGCTTTTAGTTGAGCTTCATCGCTTTTACTACCCCTACTATGCAAGAGTGATTTTTTTTTTTTACTCCCACTACTTGTTATGCAACTGAATTTTCTAAATTGCTTGGATACAATTTCAGCGATGACTATACACGAGTCCTTGCTTAGTTGGTACCGCTGAGAGGAATGAAACTTAGACCACACGATAAGAAAAACATAGAAGAATATGCTATACACGCATGCTGATATCCACTGGCTCAGAAAAGGGATAGTCTAACCTGAAAGATTCTGGAAGGCAATATTCAAGAAAAAGACACACAGCACGCACAAATTCTGGAAGCCCTACTTAAAACAAGAGCATGTGGCCAGATCCAAAGGTGCAAAGCGCATGCTGAGATCAATCAAGGGGAGATGCCACTTCTTTATTTGGTACAAACAAATCCTTAGAGAAATGAAACCTGCTACAGACAGATCTGCTTTGATCCATCATGGCTGAATTAAAGTACTAGTAGTTCTTAAAACAACAAGCTGTTCCACAACTGCCCAATGATGCAAACCTAACAACCAATCATACGACGACAATCGACGACGACGATGATCGAATGATCAGCGCGGCATAATCCAGTACTGATCGATCCTCTCAGCTAGCATGCAGATCCCTTGGTCAATAGATTATTCCCTGACGATGAACCTGAAGAATGAGCCCAAGTCTTCAAGCACTCATTCCAAAGGTTCATCTAGCTTAGCCATATAATTACTTAAGCTTCCTTCCTTGGTGGTGCTACTACATGTTACAAATTATGATCATAGGCTGTTACTACGAGATAGCTCGTCAAGATCGAGGAACGTCGCCGTCGGATCAATCCGTGCGTGGTTGCTTCTGATCGATCGGATCGGAGCCGTACGCTCATCAAGCCTTCTTCTTCCTCTACCTAAATTGGGGGCCGAAGGGGTTCCAGAAGTCGACGGGCACGTCGCTGGCCACGGCGAAGGTGCTCGATATCGGCACCAGGCACAGCCCCCGGCCCTTGAGCGACACCTCGCCGCCGTCCTTGCACGACTTGTCGGGGCTACCATTGCTCGAGCTCTGTGACCAGACACGCGCAGACACATGTAAAAAGCCACCATCAGACATGCACTTTGAGACTTGAAATGGCATGCAGTATCCATGGAAAGTGAGAGAGAGCAAAGCATGCAGGAGCCATGAGAAGCAGACTGACAAGCACGCCATGGATGTACATGTACATACCTTGAGGTACTGTGGCACTTGATGCTGATGATGGCCGCTCTTGAGGTATGGGGCGCTGAGCACCTGCATGCAAGGTTGCACAGACAAATGTTGAGCTCGGTCTCCAATGGAGTCTCCTGGTGGATGATTCGTGGGAGGAAACCGATAGAGCTCGTGCGTGCGTGCGTGCTCGGGGCGCCATGATTAAAGCGTGCATGCATGGGGGCATGGAATCATATGTAGGGACTTGGAACGTGCACTTACACCAACTTGGTCGTGGAGGAACTTGATGTACTCGATGGTCTCGTGCAGCACCGACGCCGTATCCGTCTGCAGCACGCACAACGAGATTGTGTGTTAGATACTCCTCCACATGTGTGTCTAGATGATAGATCTCGAAAGGCGGGGAGGAAAGGATGAACGCTTTTGCAGAGAAGAGATGCACATTGGATGATACTCAAGGTCATGTGCAATATATCTAGCATTTGTTTATGTGATGCACATTGGGCATCCATGCATGCATGCATGAAAAGCCTAGCTAGCTAAGCGAAGCTAGCAAGCAAGCTTATACCTTTCCGAAAGGAGAGACGAGCTGTTGGAGCGCTGTGATCCTGTCCCCTAGCTTCTCCTTCCTAACCTGAAATGTGTTGCATGCACAACTTTAATCAACCAATAAAGATGCATCATGCATCGATATGGATGGGCTTGCGTCTATGTATTATACTATGTAACATCAAATAATGTCCATGGTGTTTAAGAGAACCAAGTGGCATGAGTTATTAACCTAACCTAAGTACCTAACCATGCATGAGAGCATGCATGTTTACCTTGAAGGTCGGCAAAGGCGACGGCGTCTCCATTCTCGGTTTCTTGAACGCCGGCTCGCCGCCCGCCTTCTTGGTGACGATCGAGCTAGAGTCTCCCACGCCTTCTAACACAGTCTACAGACAACCAAAGTAAATTACAATCAGCCACCTACTACATCTGTACGTGCTTCCATGAAATATTTGCAACTACTAGTAGAGTATCGTAGTAGTAAATACTTAATCATTAGCCCAAGCTTACGTACCTTAAGTGCAAGGTTTGCCCCACGCGGCGCCGGCGACGGTTGTTTCGCCGCACGCACGCTGGTGTTGTCAGTGGCCGGCGGCGCTGGCATGCCCATGCCGAACCCGGCAGACTGGTTCCAGAACGCGGCGTCGTTGGTGAACTGGAGCGGCTCCCCCCTGGCACCTGTCTGGCCGCCCATCTGCTGGTACTGATACTGCTGCAGGAGCCCCGCCGCCGGTGCCGGCTTACCCGTCGGCTCGATGAGGCTCCTCAGCAGCGACGACTGGAACCCGTAGGGCGAATTCGGCGACAGGAGCAGCTCCGGCGCCCCCAGGCTGGACAGCAGCTGCTGCTGGCGGTGGTGATCGTCCTGCTGCTGCTGATGGTGGTGGTGGCCTTGTAGAGCTAGGTCTAGGTTGTTCGGCGCGGCGACGGCGTTCATCATGCTCTGCTGGTCCGGTCTCGAGCTCATGTCATGGTGGCCAACTTGGAGAAACCCATGCATATTACCAGCACCGCTGCTCCTGTTGAAGTTGAGACACACATACACATGTAGATTTCGTTAATTAATTTCAGTGCATGTCACGGGAGTATGTACGTATGTGTATCGATTATCATCATATGATATGATAGTAAGAGGTCACGGACGAACGGCGAATCAATCGAGCAAATTAAGGGCAGGTGTGGGATCAAGTGGGAACGAACAACTCACATGTAAGGGTTGTTCCAGTCGGCGAAGCCGGCGGCTGCCGGGTCGTTGATGCTGGCCGTTTCTTGGAAGGTTAGGGAGCTGTTGTTCCCGGGCGACTCGGAGGAGGCCGTGGTGGTGCAGCTCTTGGCCTGCTTCCCTCCGTCGGCCGCCACGTCGTAGCCACCAGCAGCCAGACCGGCCGGCCAGGTGTTGAACCCGGCGAGCTCCGTCGAGCACGCCGCGGCGGGCACCGCGGCCGCCGCGTTGCTGTTCCACCACATGCCGTGCGAGACGGCTCCGGCACCGCTGCCGTTGTACATGGCCGGAGCAGCATGCATCAGCTGATGATCTCCCATCTCTAGTCGATCTGCCGATCACCACAGCTCCGTCTCTTGGTCGATCGATCGATCTCGGAGGGATATGAGCCAGATGCAAGGGAGTGGTGAGTGCTTGTTGGGTGGGCAAGGAGAGGAGGGAGAGGGGAAAGGGGTGAAGCTAAGCTCAGTGGAAAAGATGGGGTTGTGTGGTCTGGGTATATATAAACCGTTTGGAAATGAAACGCGGAGGAGAATTTCGCCTGCCTGACCGTGGCTTGGGTCGTTGGCGGTCTTCCCGCATTGCGTCAGCTGGTAAATTTCAAATCGATCTGGTGCAACAGATCATGATCAAGCGGTCGTTGAACGACCCACATCACTAGAGTAGAGCGCTACTACACAACACTCTCGTGCACACCGGTAGCAATCTCTTTTAACTCTCGATCTTGTCTTGTAGTAGTTGTAACAGTAACCTCTTATTGTCTTAGGGTTTTGACGTATGCGCGTAATGTTAGATGGCTACCAACAACGAAAAAGACTTATCATAGTGCTGTTAAGGTTCATCACATTAGGTGCAATCTTCAAGACTAATTAATACTTTCTTCGTTCATACTAGATACATCCATTTGAACGTCATCTAATTTCGGACGGAGTGAGCATTTCCTTTTTTCGAAAACCTTGAATGGAGAAAAGAGCGAGAGACTCTATTTATAAGGAAAAGTGGGCCGAAACCCTCATGCTGACTACTCCCTTCGATCCAAAATAAATGTAGTGGTTTTTAGTTCGAACTAAAACACTACACTTATTTTGGATCGGAGGGATTATAGTTAATGATTAAACCAACACGATAAGCTCAAACCGCCTAGCTAAACTAGATCTAGGACGAGAAATCATTTTTCTGGGCTGCTGCTCTAACTCCCAAATACACCACTCGTTCAACACCAACATCCGTGCACGACTAGCTACATGCCCAGCCAACACAACAACATTCGCGCATGTCGTTCCAATGTACTTCCTCTGTAAACTAAAAGAAGATCGTTTAGATCACTCTTTCCGAGGGAGTACCAGCCAAACCAACCCTGTTTGATTGCGTACCTTGACCAGAAAAAATGGTCACCCTTCTAGCACAAGATCATCACACTCTGCCATGCCGAACCACATTCCCACCCAATTGGTTCATCGCTGCCGCACCACCTTCCGAGTCGCTCCCTCGACTCTCAACAACCTACCATGGCCGCCAACCTAGAGTTTGTTGATCCTGCTAGACAACATGTTGTGTGACTTGGTCCTAGGTTAAAGCCTTCCGGCAAAACTTGAGGACCCAAAACCCAAGCCACAGGAGACAAACATGTGTATCCGTGACGACACCTCTAAGGAAGGGAACATTTCTGTGATTGAAGATTGATATTATCTCAGTACATATGTGTTATAGTATTTCAATACTACGGACAAATCTTGGCAAAGAATTGAAGGCCAAACACAAAAAAAATCACGATGTCTTTGTTCCAGACAAGTCACATCTAGCTATACCCTCAAAAAATTCTGATCCTTCAATCTCCCCTTTTATGATTCTTCGGTTAGAGGCATCACTAGCTAGTAACTAGACATATAGTAGTAAGGATTTAGGGATGTTGAGATTACAAAGCAGGGATTCAATAATTGGTCCCCCGCAAAAAAAAAAAAAAAACAATAATTGACATATGCCGGGCGCCATGCATGCATGTTTCACACATTAGAATCGGCATAAATATGTCTGAGTCGGTATAAAATATGTTATCTTTTACTTGCAAATAAAACAAAGGAGTGAGACTAGGGTATAAATTCGAATGGATCAATCAAAGGCATTGACCTCCGAAAGGAGGTCTGGCTTATGATAGCAACACAGTGAAATGAATTATATCATCCAGAAGGAATGTTTGATGAAATTGCCTAACTGCTATAAAGGGGTAATGAACTCTAGTAGTAGAACTGTTGGACCTAATCTTTTGTACCAAGAAGTCACGTCTGTGTGCGCTATAGTCGGCTAGAATTAATCTAATCTATCCTAGCTAGTAGCGAATTACTTTCAACGTGGTGATAATTGCAAATCCTCTGACCATCAGCCTTTGTTTTATTTTATTGTTAAGCATTCCGACCACTAGAAGATAAAATTCAAGCGTCACAGTCCGATGCAAATTACTTGCATACCCCGATCGATCCTACAAAACGTAGTTTATAATATGTGTAGCATGCGGAACATATCCAGTGATAGTAACGTTGTAGTAGCTCGCTAGCATTATGCATTTTAAATGCTAGCTAAACTTTACTATAGCATTACAGTGGAAGAATGGTCCATGGATGCATGCATGTACCCCTGGTTTTTGCTGTAAGAATTTTTCATGCATACACGCGTGTTTGCCCGCCGGTGATAAAAATGTTTTTGGTTACAAATGAATCAACCATGCATGCATGCATGTTTTCTCGATGAATCTGAAAATTAATTCAGATACAAAAACGTCAGTTTCGTCGGGGATGGGTGACGTGATAGAAGAACGCCCCCCATATCGCACGCGTTAGGCACCCCATGTTTGTCCTGGTCCTGGATCGTTATGATTCCCACGGTCCCGTTCCTTTTTGGATTTTCCCCCACGTAGTTATATTCCCTTCCCAGTTCAGACTAGCCAAGTCTTATTTTTTTTAAAATAAAAATAAAATCAGACTAGCCAAACTCCTATACTTTTCTTCTCCTTGCAGATTGTTTAACGGAGTGTGTAATTAGTGAGGTTACAGATTGTTTAACGGAATGTGTAATTAGTGAGGTTGCTAGCTAGCTACTCGTACTAGCTCGTAGTAGCACAGTGCGATTGGACCGATCGAAGTGCATAGCTATATATAGACATGCCAGCCGTAAATAGTCAAGACAATTTCTCATCCTTGGGCTATAAGTGTTTCCCTTAATTAATTGTGATCTGAAACCGTCGTGCTCACGGCGGGGCAGCATAGAGACTGGATACAGCATTTCGTACATGCAAGTGGTTAATCAAGGCAGGTACGTCCGTCCTAATTAGCTTGTAGTGGACTTAAAAAACGGCAGCCTAGGTGCGTAGGCGTAAATATATATGGTATACACCTACTAGTTGCATGCAGTTGGAGCAGAGAGTCCTGTGGACGGCGACTAGAGGAACATTCTTTCGGCGTAGTATCGCTGCAGGATTTCGTCTCTAGAAGAGGAAGACGGTGGCCGGCCTAAACCTATAGCTGTAGCTAGAAGTATTAGCTAGTGCAAGACCATGGTTGCACGCACAGGCAGGTAGGTTGGCGCGGCGACGACGTCGTTGACGTCATGCTGATGGCCGTCGATCGACTGCTAGCTACGGCGAACTCTATGGCGGGAGAAAGAGAAGGGAGGCGTCAAAAGCGCGGGGCCCGGGGGACGGCACGCGTGCCCGGAAAAAGCCAGCCGCCCACTCACCCCATCCACACACACACACACACACACACATCTATACTCAGCCTGAGCCAAGCCACACGCAGGAGCAGCAGCAATACAGGGTGCATGCAGTGCACTCCGCCCGCAAGCCAGCGCCACCACTCCAGTAGTCGGAGGCCGAGTCAAAAGGCCGGACAGGGACAGCGTCCGTCCGGCCGGAGCAGCGTTCGTCGATCGATCCATTGCCCCATCGCGACAAGGATCCGTCCGCTCCGCCCGGCCGGTGTCCCCATCGATGACCCACGACGTCGCTGCCACGTATCCACCAGCGACAAACCTTTGACCATCCGATCCGATCGAGCTAGCTAGGCGACGCGAGGGAGGGATCATCATTCCGGGGTTCGGTAGACGAGAAGAGGGTCAACTTTCTATTCATTTCATTTCCTTCGCTGCACAGGCAGCAGTGTAGCAGTTCCACAGATGAATGGATTAATAGTACCACAAGCTAGACGAGAAATGATTGGGTTTGGGAGGTCAACTTGTTATTCATTCCATTCCCTGGCTAGCGTGCTAGCCAGACAGTGCAGCAGTTGCAGAGAAAAACTGATAGTAGTAATAGAGTACTATTATATGTTCACAAAGGCAGACACTCGAATCTGTGATGAGCTAGCTACCCTCAGTGTTTCTTCACCCAACAACTCGCAGAAAATAACACTAAGGATCGCGCGATCATGCACGACCTTTTGCCGTCCCTTGTGTTTTCGTTAAGGGATTGGTCGGTCGTTGGCATGCACGAGATGGAGTGGAAGCTAGATTGGGCCATTTAGCTAGATCGTGTTTTTCTAGCTAGACCGCGTCAGGTAGTCGCGTGCAATCAACCTCCTCCCGCGATCGGATCGACAGAGCGCACGTACCAAGAGTTTTACCTGGCCGTAACTTGTGGCACGATCCGTATCAGCCACAAGCAAGCTAGCTATCATAGACACGATACATATAAATAAATTTACTCGATCGTGCATTGCACGTACTAGTACGTAGCCACGCCCACGCCCACGCCCACGCACGCACTGATGATAGATAGGCGCGTCGACGTAGACAATTCGCCAGAGAAGAGAGAGATAGACGTGTAAACTCTCCATCTCTATCATTTGTTGGTGGGTCGATCGAGTCGTAGACGGCAAGCCGCTGGCCCTGCCGTGCCGTGCGACCCAGGGAACTCCTACTACTGAGCCCGCCCCCAGCCTCCCACGGAGAATCTCTCCCCGCCGCTTTCTGCTGTCTGTGCGACACACGGCGACACGACCGGCGCGTGGGCGCGCGCACGGACACGGCGATCGACCACGGCTAGTGCGCGCGCTGCGGCCGGCACATCACACCACGCGCTCTGCTTCAGCAGCAGCACGTATGTACGTACTGTACGTCGCCGGGCGGCCGGTCCGGTGACACGTGCCCGCGAGCCGGCATCGCAAGCAAGCGCACCGACGGCGACGCTGACCCGTCGCCGGGCAGACCGAGGCGACGGCCGGCGTCGACCCAACGCGTGCGTACGTATACGCGTCAGGGAGAGAAAAGCGAGAGGTGCTGATCATGATGTGGCGGCCTTACGAGTTACGATGGGACGCGGGGGCACGTGGGACGTCTCCGCTGTTAGGCTCGGCGTGGACACGGCGGGGCTGGGAAGCTAATGACCTCTAGCAAGATCGTCAAGCATCTTTCTGATTTTGGGGGCCGGATGGATGGATCCGGTAGTGCCAGTGATATTTTAGGAGTTGATTTGGTGGGTCAAAGCGTACGTCGATACCTGCCCTGACTTCCGACCGTCTCCTTGATCAGTTTCTTTCTCCCGACAGCTGCCGAGATCCATGGCAGGCCAGACCCGAGCTTCTTTGGAGCCTAGCAAGCTACCGCGTGTCAAGTGGGTTGGTTTCGTTGATCTCTCCTTCGTCTCCATAGAAACTAGCTCGCTAATGTGCATGCATGTGCGCCTAACACACATGCATGTTCTAGTTAGGACTTGAGTGAGCATGCACGGGAGAGAAGATAACCCGTGACTGAACCGTCCAAGCAAGCAGGTCAACCATCAGAAGATCCAAATTAAGAGACCCCAAATCCGTTCTCATGCATGCATGTTGATGTTGAGAACTTGTGATTCACAGGTCTAGACTAGCTTTAGCTAGCAAGGATCAAGCACCGGGAACACACTTGCCGTTTATACACGAATATTCTATAGCACTTTTTGTAGAGAGATGATACTGTACGCTTTGGTGTGTTTTTACCTGATCAGAGCCCACCCACAGCACACCGTCCCCCTGTGTGCAGTGTGCACGTCATGCACACTCGTGGAACAGATGGATTAGATGCAGCTCACCGTTACCTGAACAATAACAATAGTAACAACAACAGACAAGAGGCGTCTCCTGAAGGAGTTAGTGCACTAATAATACACCGCCTTTTTCCCGTCTTGTGAACTCCCCATCTCCCTTTAACGATGTGCGCCGTGTGAAACCAGGGCAAACTCTCCATCTGCTCCCAGGGGGGTCAACACTCGCTCGCTGGACCCCCAGTCCGGGTGGGCTCTGACGAAACCAGCCCAGCAGCGAGGCCCCCAGCCGCGTTGTGCGTGTGACTGCGTTAGGTATGCTGGGCCAGGCGATGGGCCTGTGGAGCCAGTGTCCGTCGCAATCGCAGCCTGGGTGCACGGGTCAACCCCCTTTTGACCTTTCACTTTCTTTCACTTTCTTTCCGGTTGCGATCGGGAGAGGGAGAGAGCTTTGCCTCGAAATTCCAAGGGTCACTGTCGGAATTACCACATCAGTTCTCTGTGTGCTGATGGAAACATGATTGCGACGAGGGAAAACAATTCACGCATGGTGTTTTTTGCGGTTCATGCAGGAGTTCATGCCAGGCTTGGGGTTTATACGGCCCGCTGATTCGCGTCCGAGGTTTAAGTACATTGCATTGTGCTATTAGGCTAGCTAAGTTGTGTGGAGGCGATGTTGCCGCCGGTGAGCCGCCCGGCGATCGCGGCCGTGACGCCCGCCGCACCATGCCGACCCTACTTTTGCATGTATGTCGTCCCTACGTACGTATGGCACGTCCATTTGCATGGTGGTTCCTAGCTTACTAGGCACTACCAACAGCAATGGGATGGAACTCTAGTGTCCATGTGCCGTACGTGGTGTTTTCGTGAGTTGCCACACAACGAGGCAGCTGCTAGCTACGTGAGTACATAGGAGTAGCCAGTTAGGTAGTTAATTTGTGTGCACTCCAGTGCAAGGGCATGGCACTGGACGGAGCCACGCATGAAACGGTGGTATGTTTTCTTCCAAATAATGCAAGCTCCATCTATGTACATGGCCTTGATTTCATGCACGCATTTTATGGGGTCCATCGGTTGCCTGCCAGTAGTAATACGTGCATTTTAGCTGACAGTGTCCGGCTGACTCGTTGCTTATTAATGCGATCATGTCAAAAAGGAATTGGCAGACACCGTGTCCACGTTGTGCTGTGCGCCATTTGTGCTGCTACAAGCTATATTAGGCCGGTCTGACTTGTGGAACCAAGGCCAAGATGCAAGAACAAGTCTAGAAGCGAGGACGCGCCACGCCGGCGATTGCTCCTTAACTTCAACCGTGTGGGACGGGGCTTGGCCATTTTTCGGTGATCCAAAGTCAGAGGAGCACGGGTGCACTCATGGCCGTGCATGGACCGACCAGCGGACCAGGCGACCACTTGTTGACTCACGGCGGCATTCGATGCCATTCTAATCGTCAGCGTGTATTACAATGTGGAACCACGGAGTGGTTGCACAGTGTGTGAATTATCACTTGCTCAGATTGTCAAAGGGCTCATAATTAAGATCACCTCTCAAGCCTTTTCTCCAGGAGCAAGGAGAAAAAAAAAAGACAATGCAAAAAGGTGGCGCGCATGAGAAGTCTTGCTTCAGAAGTGACTGTGCCGTTAGGAATCTGGAGGGCATGGGCGGTGCCGGTGCCAGAGGAATCCCGGGGATGGATCGAGCGAGACACGCCGAGTTGGCCCGGCCGGCACTGCCGGCCGTACTGTGCCGTGCATGTGCGCGGGAGCTTTTGGGCAACTTGCGGTAGCTTGTAGATCGAAAAGGATTCGATCGGGGGGAGGAAAGATGAGGAAGACAATGGCTGGGCCAGCGCCGGGGAGGAGCTTTGCAGCGAGACATATGGCTCAATCGGCTCTGCTGATCCCATTAGCATCTGGCCCTGCCGCATGCAGCAACAAAGTCGAGGCACACCGGCCGTGTCTCGCTGCAGGAAAGAGGCTTTCGAGGATCTCTGGCCGGGCCATGTGACCAGGTGAGCCGGCGATCTCAGTTCGGGCGTTGGTTTAGTGAAGCAAGCTTCAGGTTGGCTGGTCCAGGTGTAAGCAGGCTAGCAGCAACTTAACTGGTTCCCTCGAAAAAGGATGGCAAGTTGGATGATGTTCAGCACTACCGTCGCATGTCAAAGAGAAAAAAGAAGAAGAAATGGGCCTGTCAGACACAACCCGAGAGCCACCCTGGTCAGCAAAGAGAGCTGGACAGGAATGATCCTCTACAGCCATGGGATAAGGCAACTGTGATCCGAGCCGTTAATCACGCTCTAGCCCCACAGGTGAGATGCCAACAACCAAGCTTAAGTGCTTGCCTCCTTATTAGTCAAGGATGCAACGGTACGAATCCTATAGAACAGATCCTGTTCAAGTAAGGTCATGCTGCAATGCTGCGGTAATCCATATTTAAGCTGCTTCCGATCACCATGAGCAGGCGGAGTGGGACTAAAACAAGCCTATGACACCAGAGACGGAGCCACGCTGAGAGGAGTGTGGTCAATTGATCACACAAGTTTTTGACAAATCCTTTGTAGACAAGTAGAAATCATCTATTTTTTCTATAAAATTAGTGAAAACACATGCATTTGACATCGCAGATTTGAAATGACATCACAGACTTCTGATACTGGCACCGCTACTGTATGACACCGTTGGCTTTTTTAGCAATGCTTGCTGTTAGCTTGTGTGGAGCGGCCGCTTTGCTGACATTCCACGGAATCCAACCCCAATAAGTGTTGGGAAACGTAGCATGCAATTTAACAAAAATCCATACGCTCACGCAAGTTCTATCTAGAAGATGCATAGCAACTAGAGGGGGAGAGTATGTCCACGTACCCTCGTAGACCGAAAACGG
This sequence comes from Aegilops longissima, assembly GCA_021605205.1. NCBI lineage: Eukaryota > Viridiplantae > Streptophyta > Magnoliopsida > Poales > Poaceae > Aegilops > Aegilops longissima. The sequence continues at coordinate 812,212,582 of CM038677.1, forward strand.
AAGCGTTTGCTTAACGCGGTTGATGTAGTAGAACGTCTTCTCGTTCCGACCGGTCAAGCACTGAACGTATGTCACCACCGAGTTCTGCACACGTTCAGCGCGATGACATTCCTCGAGCTCTTGATCCAGCAGAGGGTCGAGCGAAGTAGATGAGTTCCGTCAACGCGACGGTGTGGTGATGGTGATGGTGAAATGATCCGCACAGGGCTTCGCCTAAGCACCGCGAGAAAATGACCAGAGGCGTAAACTGTGAAGGGGGGCGCTGCACACGGCTTGGAACAATTGATCTGTGTTGAGCCCCCCCCCCCTCATATATAAAGGAGCGAGGGAGAGGAGGCTGGCCCTAGGCGCGCCCCAAGTAGGAGGAGTCATACCTGGGGTCCTAGTAGGATTCGTCCCTCCCCATTCCTTTCATTGGAGGGGGAAAGGGGGGAAGGAGAGAGGGAAGGAGAAGGAAAGGGGGGCGCCGTCCCCTCTCCTTGTCCAATTCAGCTTCCTTCCCTCTCGCCACCCCTTGTGGGCTAGTGTGCCTCCCTCCTATGGCCCATATGGCCCATATCTTTCCCCGAGGGGTTCCGGTAACCCCTACGGTTCTCCGATATGTAACTGATACATTCCGGAACACGTCTGGTGTCCGAATACTGCCTTCCAATATATCAGCCTTTACCTCTCGACCATTTCGAGACTCCTCGTCATGTTCGTGATCTCATCCAGGACTCCGAACAACATTCGGCCACCAAAAATCATAACTCATATAATACAAATCGTCATCGAACGTTAAGCTTGCGGACCCTACGGGTTTGAGAACTATGCAGACATGACCGAGACACCTCTCCAGTCAATAACCAATAGCGGAACCTGGATGCTCATATTGGTTCCCACATATTCTACGAACATCTTTATTGGTCGAACCGCTATGACACCATACGTTATTTCCTTTGTCATCGGTATGCTACTTGCCCGAGATTCGATCGTCGGTATCTTCATACCTAGTTCAATCTCGTTACCGGCAAGTCTCTTTACTCATTTCGTAATGCATCATCCCGCAACTAACTCATTAGTCACATGGCTTGCAAGACTTCATATGATGTGCGTATACTGAGAGGGCCCAGAGATACCTCTCCGATACTCTGAGTGACAAATCCTAATCTTGATCTATGCCAACCCAACAAACACCTTTGGAGATACATGTAAAGTATCTTTATAATCACCTAGTTACGTTGTGACGTTTGATAGCACACAAGGCATTCCTGCGGTGTCCGTGAGTTGCATAATCTCATAGTCAGAGGAATATGTATTTGACATGAAGAAAGGAGTAGCAATAAAACGGAATGATCATTATGCTATGCTAACGGATGGGTCTTGTCCATCACATCATTCTCCTAACACTAGTAGAAAAACACCTATTAGTCCCGGTTGGTGAGGGCCTTTTGTCCCGGTTCTTAAACCGGGACTAAAGGGTCGTTACTAATGCCCTAGACCTTTAGTCCCGGTTCTAACACGAATCGGTACGGATGGGCCTCCACGTGGCCACTACGAGCAGCCCAGGCAAGGGGGCCTTTGGTCCCGGTTGGTGACATGAACCGGGACCAAAAGGCTTCCACGTGTCAGCAGCTGGTTGGAGCTGAGGTTTTCCTTTTTTTTTAAAAGTGGCTGGTTTAGGGGTTTGGGGGGTTAATTTTAGGTTGTTATTAGCTAGCTAATAGAAAGAAGTGTCCTCTCTTATATCTTCGTGAAGGAAATATGCCCTAGAGGCAATAATAAAGTTATTATTTATTTCCTTATATCATGATAAATGTTTATTATTCATGCTAGAATTGTATTAACCGGAAACATAATACATGTGTGAATACATAGACAAACAGATAGTCACTAGTATGCCTCTACTAGACTAGCTCATTAATCGAAGATGGTTATGTTTCCTAACCATAGACATGTGTTGTCATTTGATTAATGGGATCACATCATTAGGAGAATGATGTGATTGACATGACCCATTCCGTTAGCTTAGCACTTGATCGCTTAGTATATTGCTATTGCTTTCTTCATGACCTATACATGTTCCTGTAACTATGAGATTATGCAACTCCGTTTACGGAGGAACACTTTGGTACTACCAAACGTCACAACGAATCGGGTGATTATAAAGGAGTACTACAGGTGTCTCCAAAGGTACTTGTTGGGTTGGCGATTTGAGATTAGGTTTTGTCACTCCGATTGTCGGAGAGGTATCTCTGGCCTTCTCGGTAATACACATCACATAAGCCTTGCAAGCATTACAACTAATGAGTTAGTTGTGAGATGATGTATTACGGAACGAGTAAAGAGACTTACCAAGAATTGAGATTGAAATAGGTATTGGATACCGACGATCGAATCTCGGGTAAGTAACATACCGATGACAAAAGGAACAACGATATCGTTATGCGGTTTGACCGATAAAGATCTTCGAGAATATGTAGGAACCAATATGGGCATCCAGGTTCTGCTATTGGTTATTGACCGAGAATGGTTCTAGGTCATGTCTACATAGTTCTCGAACCCGTAGGGTCCGCACGCTTAACGCTTCGATGATGTTCATTATGAGTTTATAAGTTTTGATGTACCAAGGTTGTTCGAGTCCCGGATGTGATCACGGACATGACGAGGAGTCTCAAATGGTCGAGACATAAAGATTGATATATTGGAAGCCTATGTTTGACTTGAAAGGTTCGGATGAAAACAGAAGTTACGGAACACCGGGGTTACGGAACCCCGGGGTCAATGGGCCTTAATGGGCTATAGGGAGAAGAGGAAGGGCCGGCCGGGGCAGGCCGCGCGCCCTCCCCTCTAGTCCGAATAGGACAAGGAGAGGGGGCGCGCCTTCCCTCTTCCCCTTCCCCAATCCTATTCCAACTAGGAAGGGGGGAGTCCTACTCGGTGGGAGTAGGACTCCTCCAGCGTGCCCCCTTGGCTGGCCGCACCCCCTTGCTCCTTTATATACTGAGGGGCAGGGGGCACCCAGAACACACAAGTTGATCTACGGATCGTTCCTTAGCCGTGTGCGGTGCCCCTCCACCATATTCCACTTGGTCATATCGTCATGAGCTTAGGCAAAGCCTGCTACGGAGAAGTCATATCGTCGCGGAGCTTAGGCGAAGCCCCGCGTCGGTGGAGCATCATCATCACCACGCCGTCAGGTTGATGGAACTCATCCCGACACTTTGCTGGATCGAGTCCGGGATCGCCATCGAGCTGAACGTGTGCGTAACTCGGAGGTGCCGTGACGCTCGGTGCTTGGATCGGTCGGATCGTGAAGACGCACGACTACATCAACCGCGTTGTTATAACGCTTCGCTTTCGGTCACGAGGGTACGTGGACGACACTCTCCTCTCGTTGCTATGCCATCACCATGGTCTTGCGTGTGCGAGGAATTTTTTGAAATTACTACGTTCCCCAACAAAGGGTATCGAGCCTGGTTTTATGCGTTGATGTCATATGCACGAGTAGAACACAAGTGAGTTGTGGGCGATATAAGTCATACCGCTTACCAGCATGTCATACTTTGGTTCGGCGGTATTGTGAGATGAAGCGCCGGACCGACATTACGCAGACGCTTACGCGAGACTGGTTTCACCGCCGAGCACTAGTTGCTTAAAGGTGACCGCGGGTGTCGATTTCTCTCACTTTAGTTGAACCGAGTGTGGCTACGCCCGGTCCTTGCGAAGGTTAAAACAGCACCAACTTGACAAACTATCGCTGTGGTTTTGATGCGTAGGTAAGAACGGTTCTTGCTCAGCCCGTAGCAGCCACGTAAAACTTGCAACAACAAAGTAGAGGACGCCTAACTTGTTTTTGCAGGGCATGTTGTGATGTGATGTGGTCAAGACGTGATGCTATATTTTATTGTATGAGATGATCATGTTTTGTAACCGAGTTATCGGCAATGGCAGGAGCCATATGGTTGTCGCTTATTGTATGAAATGCAAAGCCATGTAATTGCTTTACTTTATCACTAAGCAGTAGCGATAGTCGAGAAGCAATAGTTGGCGAGACGACAACGATGCTACGATGGAGATCAAGGTGTCGCGCGGGGACGATGGTGATCATGACGGTGCTTGGCGATGGAGATCACAAGCACAAGATGATGATGACCATATCATATCACTTATATTGATTGCATGTGATGTTTATCCTTTATGCATCTTATCTTGCTTTGATTGACGGTAGCATTATAAGATGATCTCTCACTAAAATTATCAAGAAGTGTTCTCCCGAGTATGCACCGCTATGAAAGTTCTTCGTCCGAGACACCACGTGATGATCGGTGTGATAGGCTCTACGCTCAAATACAACGGGTGCAAAACAGTTGCGCACGCCGAATACTCAGTTAAACTTGACGAGCCTAGCATATAACAGATATGGCCTCGGAACACGGAGACCGAAAGGTCGAGCGTGAATCATATAGTAGATATGATCAACATAGTGATGTTCACCATTGAAACTACTCCATCTCACGTGATGATCGGACATGGTTTAATTGATTTGGATCACGTAATCACTTAGATGACTAGAGAGATGTCTGTCTAAGTGGGAGGTTTTTAATATGATTAATTAAACTTAAATTTATCATGAACTTAGTACCTGATAGTATTTTTGCTTGTCTATGTTTATCTGTAGATAGATGGCTCGTGTTGTTGTTCCGCTGAATTTTAATGCGTTCCTTGAGAAAGCAAAGTTGAAAGATGATGGTAGCAATTACACGGACTGGGTCCGTAATTTGAGGATTATCCTCATTGCTGCATGTAAGAATTACGCCCTGGAAGCACCGCTGGGTGCCGTGCTCTGCTGCAGAGCAACGCCGAAGTTGTGAACGTCTCGCGAGCAAAGCTGATGACTACTCGATAGTTCATGTGCCATGCTTTACGGCTTAGAACTGGTCTTCAACGACGTTTTGAACGTCATGGAGCATATGAGATGTTCCAGGAGTTGAAGTTAATATTTCAAGCAAATGCCCGGATTGAGAGATATGAAGTCTCCAATAAGTTCTATAGCCGCAAGATGGAGGAGAATAGTTCACGGTGAACATATACTCAAAATGTCCGGGTATAATAATCACTTGATTCAACTGGGAGTTACTCTTCCGGATGATAGTGTCATTGATGAATTCTCCAATCACGCCACCAAGCTACAAGAGCTTCGTGATGAACTATAATATGCAAGGGATGACCAAAACAATTCCGAGCTCTTCGCAATGCTAAAAGCAGCGGAGGTAGAAATCAAGAAAGAGCATCAAGTGTTGATGGTCAACAAGACCACTAGTTTCAAGAAAAGGGCAAAGGAAAGAAGAAGGGAACTTCAAAAGAACAGCAAGAAAGTTGCTGCTCAGAGAAGAAACCCAAGTCTGGACCTAAGCCTGAAACCGAGTGTTTTCTGCAGCAAACCGACATCGGAAGCGGAACTGCCCCAAGTATTTGGCGGATAAGAAGGATGGCAAGGTGATCAAAGGTATATGTGATATACATGTTATTGATGTGTACCTTACTAATACTCGCAGTAGTACTGGTATTTGATACTGGTTCATTGCTAATATTTGCAACTCAAACAGAACTATGGATTGCGAAGATTGGCTAAGGACGAGGTGACGGCGCGCGTGGGAAATGGTTCCAAAGTCGATGTGATCGCGGTCGGCACGCTACCTCTACATCTACCATCGGGATTAGTTTTAGACCTAAATAATTGTTATTTGGTGCCGCGTTAAGCATGAACATTATATCTGGATCTTGTTTGATGCGAGACGGTTATTCATTTAAGACAGAGAATAATGGTTGTTCTATTTATATGAATAATATCTTTTATGGTCATGCACCCTTGAAGAGTGGTCTATTTTATTGAATCTCGATAGTAGTAGTACACATATTCATAGTGTTGAAACCAAAAGATGCAGAGTTGATAATGATAATGCAACTTATTTGTGGCATCGCCGTTTGGGTCATATCGGTGTAAAACGCATGAAGAAACTCCATACCGATGGGCTTCGAATCACTTGATTATGAATCACTTGGTACTTATGTAACCGTGCCTCATGGGCAAGATGACTAAAACGCCGTTCTCCGGAACTATGGAGCGAGCAACTGATTTGTTGGAAATCATACATACCGATGTTTGTGGTCCAATGAATGTTGAGGCACTTGGCGGGTATCGTTATTTTCTCACCTTCACAGATGATTTGAGCAGATATGGGTATATCTACTTAATGAAACACAAATCTGAAACATTTGAAAAGTTCAAAGAATTTCAGAGTGAAGTAGAAAATCATCGTAATAAGAAAATAAAGTTTCTACGATCGGATCGTGGAGGAGAATATTTGAGTTACGAGTTTGGTTTACATTTGAAACAATGTGGAATAGTTTCAAGAACTCACGCCACCCGAACACCACAGAGAAATGGTGTGTCCGAACGTCGAATCGTACTCTACTTGATATGGTGCGATCTATGATGTCTCTTACTGATTTACCGCTATCGCTTTGGGGATATGCTTTAGAGACGGCCGCATTCACGCTAAATAGGGCACCATCTAAGTCCGTTGAGACGACACCGTATGAACTGTGGTTTGGCAAGAAACCAAAGTTGTCGTTTCTTAAAGTTTGGGGCTGCGATGCTTATGTGAAGAAACTTCAACCAGATAAGCTCGAACCCAAATCGGAGAAATGTGTCTTCATAGGATACCCAAAGGAGACTGTTGGGTACACCTTCTATCACAGATCTGAAGGCAAGGTTTTCGTTGCTAATTCGGATCCTTTCTAGAGAAGGAGTTTCTCTCGAAAGAAGTGAGTGGGAGGAAAGTAGAACTTGATGAGATAATCTGTATGTGCTCCCTTATTGAAGGTAGTTCATCACAAGAAACGGTTCTGTGACAACTACACCAATTAGTGAGGAAACTAATGATGATGATCATGAAGCTTCAGATCAAGTTACTACTGAACTTCGTGAGGTCAACCAGAGTAAAATACGCACTGAGTGGTATGGTAATCCTATTCGGAAGTCATGTTACTTGACCATGGCGAACCTACAAACTATGAAGAAGCGATGGTGAGCCCAGATTCGCGAAATGGCTGGAAGCCATGAAATCTGAGATGGGATCCATGTATGAGAACAAAGTATGGACTTTGGTTGACTTGCCCGATGATCGGCAAGCCATTGAGAATAAATGGATCTTTAAGAAGAAGACTGACGCCGATGGTAATGTAATCGTCTACAAAGCTCGACTTGTTGCAAAAGGTTTTCGACAAGTTCAAGGGGTTGACTACGATGAGACTTTCTCACCGTAGCGATGCTTAAGTCTGTCCGAATCATGTTAGCAATTGCGCATTTTATGATTATGAAATTTGGCAAATGGATGTAAAACTGCATTCTTGAATGGATTTCTAGAAGAAGAGTTGTATATGATGCAACCAGAAGGTTTTGTTGATCCAAAGGGTGCTAACAAAGTGTGCAAGCTCCAACGATCAATTTATGGTCCGTGCAAGCCTCTCGGAGTTAGAATAAACGCTTTGATAGTGTGATCAAAGCATATGGTTTTATATGAGACTTTTGGAGAAGCCTGATTTACAAGAAAGTGAGTGGGAGCTCAGAGCATTTCTGATATTATATGTGGACGACATATTGTTGATTGGAAATGATATAGAATTTCTGGATAGCATAAAAGGATACTTGAATAAAAGTTTTTCAATGAAAGACCTCGTGAAGCTGCTTACATATTGGGCATCAAGATCTATAGAGATAGATCAAGACCCTTAATTGACTTTCACAAAGCACATACCTTGATAAAGTTTTGAAGAAGTTCAAAATGGATCAGCAAAGAAATGTTTTTACCTGTATTACAAGGTGTAAGATTGAGTCGACTCAATGCCCGACCACGAAGAAGATAGAGAGAAAATGAAAGATGTTCCTATGCTTCGTACATAGGCTCTATCATGTATGCAATGTTGTGTACCAGACCGACGATGCTTAGCTGTAAACTTGGCAGGAAGGTACCAAAGTAATCCAGAGTGGATCACGGACAGCGGTCAAGAACATCCTGAAATACCGAAAAGGACTAAGGATATGTTTTCGATATGGAGGTGACAAAGAGCTAGTCGTAAATGGTTACGCCGATGCAAGCTTTGACACCGATCCGGACGATTCTAAATCACAAACCGGATACGATTTTTATTAAACGGTGGAGCTGTCGGTTGGTGCAGTTCTAAACAAAGCGCCGTGGCGGGATCTACATGTGAAGCGGAGTACATAGCTGCTTCGAAGCAGCAAATGAAGGAGTCTGGATGAAAGAGTTCATTTCCGATCTAGGTGTCATACCTAGTGCATCGGGACCAATGAAGATCTTCGTGACAATATGATGCAATTGCCTTGGCAAAGGAATCCAGATTTCATAAGAGGACCAAGCATATCAAAAGACGCTTCAATTCCATTCGGGACCAAATCCAAGTGGGAGACATAGAGATTTGCAAAATACATACGGATCTGAATGTTGCGACCCGCTGACTAAGCCTCTTCCACGAGCAAAACATGATCAGCACCAAGACTCCATGGGTGTTAGAATCATTACTGTAATCTAGATTATTGACTCTAGTGCAAGTGGGAGATCAAGGAAATATGCCCTAGAGGCAATAATAAAGTTATTATTTATTTCCTTATATCATGATAAATGTTTATTATTCATGCTAGAATTGTATTAACCGGAAACATAATACATGTGTGAATACATAGACAAACAGATAGTCACTAGTATGCCTCTACTAGACTAGCTCATTAATCAAGATGGTTATGTTTCCTAACCATAGACATGTGTTGTCATTTGATTAATGGGATCACATCATTAGGAGAATGATGTGATTGACATGACCCATTCCGTTAGCTTAGCACTTGATCGCTTAGTATATTGCTATTGCTTTCTTCATGACCTATACATGTTCCTGTAACTATGAGATTATGCAACTCCTGTTTACGGAGGAACACTTTGGTACTACCAAACGTCACAACGAATCGGGTGATTATAAAGGAGTACTACAGGTGTCTCCAAAGGTACTTGTTGGGTTGGCGATTTGAGATTAGGTTTTGTCACTCCGATTGTCGGAGAGGTATCTCTGGGCCTTCTCGGTAATACACATCACATAAGCCTTGCAAGCATTACAACTAATGAGTTAGTTGTGAGATGATGTATTACGGAACGAGTAAAGAGACTTACAAGAACGAGATTGAACTAGGTATTGATACCGACGATCGAATCTCGGGTAAGTAACATACCGATGACAAAAGGAACAACGATATCGTTATGCGGTTTGACCGATAAAGATCTTCGAGAATATGTAGGAACCAATATGGGCATCCAGGTTCCGCTATTGGTTATTGACCGAGAATGGTTCTAGGTCATGTCTACATAGTTCTCGAACCCGTAGGGTCCGCACGCTTAACGCTTCGATGACAGTTCATTATGAGTTTATAAGTTTTGATGTACCAAGGTTGTTCGAGTCCCGGATGTGATCACGGACATGACGAGGAGTCTCAAATGGTCGAGACATAAAGATTGATATATTGGAAGCCTATGTTTGACTTGGAAAGGTTCCGGATGAAAACAGGAAGTTACGGAACACCGGGGTTACGGAACCCCGGGGTCAATGGGCCTTAATGGGCTATAGGGAGAAGAGGAAGGGCGGCCAGGGCAGGCCGCCCCCCCCCTCTAGTCCGAATAGGACAAGGAGAGGGGGGGGGGGCGGCGCCCCCCTTCCCTCTTCCCCCTCCCCAATCCTATTCCAACTAGGAAAGGGGGGAGTCCTACTCCCGGTGGGAGTAGGACTCCTCCAGGCGCGCCCCCCTTGGGCTGGACGCACCCCCTTGCTCCTTTATATACGGGGCGGGGGCACCCTGAACACACAAGTTGATCTACGGATCGTTCCTTAGCCGTGTGCGGTGCCCCTCCACCATATTCCACCGGTCATATCGTCGGAGCTTAGGCGAAGCCCTGCGCCGGAGAAGTCATATCGTCACGGAGCTTAGGCGAAGCCTCCGCGCCGGTGGAGCATCATCATCGTCACCACGCCGTCGGTTGACGGAACTCATCCCCGACACTTTGCTGGATCGGAGTCCGGGATCGCCATCGAGCTGAACGTGTGCAGAACTCGGAGGTGCCGACGCTCGGTGCTTGGATCGGTCGGATCGTGAAGACGTACGACTACATCAACCGCGTTGTTATAACGCTTCCGCTTTCGGTCTACGAGGGTACGTGGACAGACACTCTCCCCTCTCGTTGCTATGCCATCACCATGGTCTTGCGTGTGCGTAGGAAATTTTTTGAAATTACTACGTTCCCCAACACTTCGTCCCTGGTTTACCAACGCTACTGCTATGTTCATTTCACCCGCTGATATATAATAACTCATGCATGCTCGCATCATACATCATCATATATAATAACAAGTCCTACTAATCATGCATCATCATACAACTTCTACTCGTTATTAATAACAAGTCATATGATCATCATCCTCATAGTCATCGAACCAACCCTACATAATATATTCTTAGCACATGATCATTAGTATCAGGTAGGACCTAAACACCCTTAAGGTAAAATAGCATAAAACAATATAGACCCTGACTCTCCATTATGAAGAATGGAGATCATCCTGTCTCCAATTCTTGTGCTTCGCCTCCTTTTGCTTCCAAGAAGCTCCTTACGATTGTCCATACATTTTTTCTATTCTTTGATAGTAATGTCTCCACTTCTTTTAGAAATCCGGTATGGACAGTTGAGATTCGTAGGACACCTGGTTGTATGTTCAAAACATCAAGGCGACCGTGCGTATACATCAGATGAGGCACACAATCATTCGGGATTATCTGTTGAAAAACATAGTAATAACTTCGTAGTTAGCAATGATGTACTAGTTTTAGAAGTATGCAAAAAGATGCAGGGATGTCGTAATAGTAAAAAAATCTTACCAGGGTATCTCCATGGTAGTTACTGTAGTTCAACACGTGCACTAGTGGCACGTATTGACCATAATGTTGAGGAGTTCGATTGTAGACATTGTAATTCTCAAGATCAGTACAAAATGCGATTAGATGATTTTTCTCCTTATAAGTTAATTCAGAGCCATCAGTGTAGTGGGTTTTGTCTACCATCTTCCGCACATTCCTTGAAGAATGAAAATAAGTTGTCAATGAAAATAAGCTGTCAACTATTTTGAAATAAACAATATAAATTACTTAATAACTATGTTAAGCTCACATGGGGGAAGAATTGGAGGTGTATCCACAAGGACCCAAATGCCCACATTGTCTTGCTCGATTGTAGGATCACCAAGATCCATGGTGACAAACATACCCTCATCAAAACCATACATCTTGCAAAGTGCTTCCCAATTTTTGCAACCAAAATGGGTTACACTCTCAGCATTGTACAACTTTACTTTAAAATCCACACCATGATGGGTCCTTAGGAGAATTTTTTGGTTTCCATACTTTCATGGTCTTCAAAACCCATCCTCTCCAAGATATAGCGTCTTGCATAGCATGGGATAAGCTAGTCGAATTGGAAAAGATGAAAATACACGTTAAAATAGTTGAAGTCGTGCTTAATTACGAAAAAACTATTGTCGCTGCTATGCATCAGTATGAACATCGAAGGTCTCCTCGAGCTTAATGCTGAAGCGCCGATCTTCGTCCAGCTCAATGAACCTGTCGCACATACCTCGGTCGTCGTGGCACCAGTCGCACTCCCCCGGGCGGTTTTCGTTGTACGAGTACGACATTTCCGGCCTAAGTTCATAATTCAAATATTAAACTTGTACAATTAAATATATGTACTAAAAAACCTAAATTAGATCATTATTATTAATCACGGGTTGACTATCACGTGATGGTACGTAGCTCCTCCTTTCATTCCCGAGTGCATTATTACACCAAATTGTCTAGCACACGGGAATGAAGGAGAAGCTACCCCCACGGCGGCGTGGATGATGGAGGGGGCTCCTAGATTTCTGCATAGAGTGCTCTTCAATTTTAGTATTCAAAGTAGGAGTACTTTTCCAATATGAGCATTCAATAAGCAAAACCAAATCGTAAAATAAAGTAGTATTCAAATTAGCATGCATTCAATTATAACCAAAAGTACATCATCTCTTGTGTCCGTACATCGTCGAATATTATCACTAATACTCCTCGAATACTATCATACATATAGCATCGCTAATTAATACAGCTAGAACCGTAGCGCCCGAAGGGTATCGTCGCGGGTGGTGGACACCCAAAGATAAGGAACGACCACAGGATCATAGCTCCAGTGAGATCCCTGAAGAACCTGCCAGGTATTGTCGAACCTGCCTTCCAATGCAACCATGTAGCGACGGACGTGCTCGTCCTCCTCGCTGACACGGTGACATACCACCTCCGCGGTGTCAGGAAGCCTCGGCACTGTCACTGGCCCACGCGACCGCCACCAAACAAGGATCGGGTCAACAACGGGCTGCCTCCTCACCAACCTACGTCCCCCAGAAGGTAGCACCTCCCAATATCAGCCCGGCGGAGCCCAGTCCCAAATATGGCCCTGATCAAGCAGGCCTCCACCGCCGAGTCGATGACGACGAGGATGCGGGATAGACATCGTCGACGTCGATGCGGGAACTAATTCTATATATAGTTAAATAAAGTAGTTTTATTAATTAAATCAACTACTTCAACTATTAAGCACTTACTATAAATAAATAAAGTAGTACTTACTAAAAATAAACTACTTCTATATATAGTAAAATAAAGTAGTTTATTAAATAAACTAGCTAGTTCAACTATATATGAAGCACTTACTACTATAAATAAAATAAAGTAGTACTTACTAAAAATAAACTAGTTTAACTATATAGTTCTATTATTTTTCTAACTAATTATATTAAACACTTTCTCTTCTTATTTTTCCTTTTCCTCTATTCTAAATATGAACATATTCATAAATGACTTATATCATTCACAATTTTCCTATACATACACAATATGAACATACACATAAATTGACAAAGAAAATACTATGAACAAAAAAATCATTAAAATTCTATGAACAGAAAAATCATAAAAATTTGACATATTCGATCTTTGCATATATTTGAACATACAAACATGCATATTCAACAATAATATCACCAAAAATCTATTAACAGAAAACAAATGTAACACAATATGAACAAATTAATTACACAATATGAAAAAATCTAACAGAAAAATCTATGAACTACACATCTAACAAAAAAATCTATGAACTACAAAAAATCTAACAAAAATCTAAAAAAATCTAACAAAATCTAACTCAATTAACTACACATCTAAATTATACTACTCATCTAAATTAACTACTACTAACATCAAATTAAATTAGCAAAATTTTTGCTCACGGCGACGGTGTCGGGACGGCGACGGCGACGGCGAGGTGCGGCGCTGGTCGGGCGGGCGGCGGCAGGGCAGGGCAGGCCAAGGCGTCGGGCGCGGGGTGAGGCGACGAAGGTGGGCGATCGAGGCGGCGGCAGAGGCGGAGCAGACGGGCAGCGGGCGGCGGCGGCGGCAAGGGGAAGAAGAACTGAACCAAATTTTCATGAAAGTGCTGCTTATATAGTAGAGCATTGGTCCCGGTTCATGGCACCAACCGGGACCAATGCACCCCTTTAGGGTGTGTTTGATTGTGGAACGAAGTGGAATGGAATGTCATGGTTCCATGACATTCCATTCCACTAGAATGGGTCGGTTCCATTCTTATGTTTGATTGAGGCAATAAATGGAATGGAATGGTTACATTCGAGTGTTTGGTTGGTGAGACGCAATAAAACGAATTTGATCATTTTGATAACATTTATACACAAGCATGGCAGATACTGAGATACATGAAATCAAACATATCATACGACTATTTCTCTTGCACCAATACATTTGTACAAACAAAAGGAAGCAATTTACATAGAAGAACCAAGAATATATGGAAGCTACAATCTGCTACCACTCATGTGTCTCCAACAAGAAAAAGAAGATGCATATCATCGCTAACTCAAGAAAAAGCAATCTACAGAGAAGATGCTACGGCAGCCCCCAACAAGCCTGGTCGCCGCAGCCCCCAGCAGACTAGGCCACCGGTGCCACCGCCTCCTCTCCCCCGGCGCAGATCAAGTCGGCGCGCACCAGCAGATCAGGTCGCCGGTGCTGCGCCCCAGCAGATCAGGCCGCCGCTGCCACCGCCCCCTCCCCCCGCGCAGATCAGGCCGGCGCGCGCCAGCAGATCAGGTCGCTGGTGCTGCGCCCCAGCAGATCAGGCCGCCGCCGGATTGGGTCCTAGGAACGCCGCCGCCATCGCAGAGCAGGCCATCGGCCGCCGCACCCGCGCCTCTTCAAATCAAGAGATGGAGGGACGAGGGAGGGAGAGGAGACGAAAGATGGAGAGGCAAGGATTTGTCGGGAGTGATGGCTAGAGCGAGACCCAGGACCGGTTCCGTGTGATTCCTCCAATTTGGAGGTATCGACGTGTTCCGGATATGGGTCGAATATTCCCTCCGTGGGAACGAGTTGGTTCCTGGTCCGCTTACGTACCAAACACAGGAACGAGGCCTCGGAACAGGTCCGACCCATGCCATTCTAGTTGGTGACTGAAACCAAACACACCCTTACTCCCGGTTGGTGGCACCAACCGGGACCAAAGGCCTCTTTTCAGCAGCCCAAAGGGCGGGAAACAGAGACCTTTGGTCCCGGTTGGTGCCACCAGCCGAGACTAAAGGGGTGCATTGGTCCCGGTTGGTGCCATGAACCGGGACCAATGCACCCCTTTAGTCCCGGTTGGTGGCACCAACCGGGACCAAAGGTCGTGTGCTGGAACTGGCACGGTGCGGTGCTATGTTTAGTCCCACCTTGCTAGCCGAGAGGGGCACGGAGTGGTTTATAAGCCCTGCCGAACCAACCACTTCGAGCTTCTCTCTACTGCAGGCTTACGGGCCTAAAATCACTCTCTGTGCTTGTGGGCCTATTGGGCCTATTGCGGGCCTGCATCCTGGCCCTAAGAATGGGTTTCTAGTCGTATGCAGGCCATGGTGGCAATGTAGGTGGCACTTTTTTAATTTTTCCCAGTTTTTTGCTTTCTTTTTTTTTCTAATTACTTATTTATTTTCTTTTATGATAATTCTTTTTGCTATTAAAGTTTGTAACAAAATTCTAATTACTTATTTATTTTCTTTTATGATAATTCTTTTTGCTTTTAATGTTTTGAACAAAATTCTAATTACTTATTTATTTTCTTTTATGATAATTCTTTTTTGCTTTTAATGTTTTGAACAAAATTCTAATTACTTATTTATTTTCTTTTACGATAATTCTTTTTGCTATTAAAGTTTGTAACAAAATTCTAATTACTTATTTATTTCCTTTTATGATAATTCTTTTTGCTTTTAATGTTTTGAACAAAATTCTAATTACTTATTTATTTTCTTTTATGATAATTCTTTTTGCTATTAAATTTTGTAACAAAAATCTATATAATTTTAGTTTCAATAATACTAGAGGTTTATAAAAGTTTTTTAGTTGATTCCTTTGGTACCAGTTCTAAGGCTGTTATAAAGGCATTTTATTTGGTACATCTTTTAAGGTTGGGGCCTCACGAGCACCTTTTAGTACCGGTTCGTGGCATGAACCGGTAAAAGAGTTTTTTAGTTTATTCTTTCTGCAGCTGTTTTTTAGTCCCACCTCGCCAAGCGAGAGGCACTCGCAGCGGTTTATAAGCCCTGAGTGTAGAGACGATGAAGGGAGAAGTGCAGTACTCACCTGCACGTTGGCCTGAAGCTAAGCAATGTGTAGGTGAGCATTGCGCCTCTCTTTTATTTTGGCATGGTATCGTCATTTCATCCACATAGCATATGCAAGAAAGTTGAGAGGGTTACGGCAAAAACTGGATGTACTTCGTGTACAAAACAGACAACCCTCTCGAGCTCCTCTCTAAAGGAGGCTTTCGGGCCTAATCTGTCTCTATGTGCCTGTGGGCCTACTGGGCTTACTACGGGCCTGAATCCTGGCCCATTGTTGGGTTTCTAGTCGTATTGGGCCGTGGGGGCCCGTGAGGAGGCACTTTTTTGTTTTTTGTTTTCTTTACTTATTGTTGCTATTTTTATTTTATTTTCCAGTTTTTTGTTTTGTTTTCTGCATTATTTATTTTCTTTTGTTTTTGCTTTATTTTTAATTTTTTTTCTTTTAGTTTTAGAAAAATTATAAACTTTCTGTTAGTGCCATTAGTTTTCAAATTTGAAAACACTTTTTTGTTTTTTTGTTTTTCTTGCTTTATTTATTTTATTTTGTTTCTACTTACAACAAAATACTTATTGTTGCTATTTTTTCCAGTTTTTTGTTTTGTTTTCTGCCTTATTTATTTTCTTTTGTTTTTGCTTTATTTTTAATTCTTTTTTGCTTTTAGTTTTAGAAAATTATAAACTTTTGTTAGTGCCATTAGTTTTCAAATTTGAAAACACTTTTTTGTTTTCTTTGTTGCTTTATTTATTTTATTTTGTTTCTACTTACAACAAAATACTTATTGTTGCTATTTTTATTTTGTTTGCAGTTTTTTTTGTTTTGTTTTCTGCATTATTTATTTTCTTTTGTTTTTTGCTTTATTTTTTAATTCTTTTTGCTTTTAGGTGAGCAAAATTATAAACTTTCTGTTAGTGCCATTAGTTTTAGAAAAATTATAAACTTTCTTTTAGTGCCATTAGTCCCGGTTCGTCCCACCAACCGGGACCAATGGTGGTGGGCCAGGTGCGAGGCCCATTGGTCCCGGTTCGTCCCACCAACCGGGACCAAACGGTCCAGACGAACCGGGACCAATGGCCCACGTGGCCTGGCTGGCCCACGGGGCTCACGAACCGGGTCCAATGCCACCATGGGTCCCGGTTCTGGACTGAACCGGGACTAATGGGCTGACCCGGCCTGGACCTTTGCCCCCTTTTCTACTAGTGTAATGATGTGATCTCGTTCATCAAATGAAAACGCAGGTCCATGACTAGGAAACTTAACCATCTTTGATCAACGAGCTAGTCTAGTAGAGGCATACTGGGACACGGTGTTTTGTCTATGTATTCACACATGTATCAAGTTTTAGGTTAATACAATTCTAGCAGGAATGATAAATATTTATCTTGAATAAGGAAAACAACTTCATTATTGCCTCTAGGGCATATTTTCTTCAGTCTCCCACTTGCGCTAGAGTCAATAATCTAGATTACATTGTAATGATTCTAACACCCATGGAGTCTTGGTGTTGATCATGTTTTGCTCGTGGAAGAGGCTTAGTCAACGGGTCTGCAACATTCAGATCCGTATGTATTTTGCAAATCTCTATGTCTCCCTCCTTGACTAAATCTCGGATGGAGTTGAAGCGTCTCTTGATGTGTTTGGTCTTTTTGTGAAATCTGGATTCCTTCGCCAAGGCAATTGCTCCAGTATTGTCACAAAAGATTTTCATTGGACCCAATGCACTAGGTATTACACCTAAATCGGATATGAACTCCTTCATCCAGACTCCTTCATTTGTTGCTTCCAAAATAGCTATTACTCTGCTTCACACGTAGATCCCGCCACGATGCTTTGCTTGGAACCGCACCAACTGACAGCTCCACCATTCAATAAAAATATGTATCCGGTTTGTGACTTAGAGTCATCTGGATCAGTGTCAAAGCTAGCGTCGACGTAACCACTTACGACAAGCTCTTTGTCACCTCCATAAACGAGAAACATATCCCTAGTCCTTTTCAGGTACTCCAGGATGTTCTTGACCGCTGTCCAGTGATTCACTCCTAGATTACGTTGGTACCTCCCTTCTAAACTTATAGCAAGGCACACATCAGGTCTGGTACACAGCATGGCATACATGATAGAACCTATGGCTGAGGCATAGGGAATGACTTTCATTTTCTCTCTATCGTCTGCAGTGGTCGGGCATCGAGTCTGACTCAACTTCACACCTTGTAACACAGGCAAGAATCCTTTCTTTGACTGATCCATTTTGAACTTCTTCAAAACTTTATCAAGGTATGTGCTTTGTGAAAGTCCTATCAAGCATCTTGATCTATGTCTATAGATCTTGATGCCCAATATATAAGCAGCTTCACTGAGGTCTTTCATTGAAAAACTTTTATTCAAGTATCCTTTTATGTTATTCATAAATTCTACATCATTTCCAATCAACAATATGTCATTATACATATAATATTAGAAATGCTATAGAGCTCCCACTCACTTTCTCGTAAATTTAGGCTTCTCCAAAAGTCTGTATAAAACCATATGCTTTGATCACCTCATCAAAGTGTATATTCCAAATTTGAGATGCTTGCACCAGTCCATAAATGGATCGCTGGAGCTTGCACACTTTGTTAGCACCTTTAGGATCGACAAAACCTTTTGATTGCATCGTATACAACTCTTCTTTAAGAAATCCATTAGGGAATGCAGTTTTAACATCCATTTGCAATATTTCATAATCATAAAATGCAGTAATTGCTAACATGATTCGGACAGACTTAAGCATTGCTACGGGTGAGAAAATCTCATCGTAGTCAACTCCTTGAACTTGTCGAAAATCTTTTGCGACAGGTCAAGCTTTATAGACAGTAATATTACCATCAGCGTCAGTCTTCTTCTTGAAGATACATTTATTCTCTATGGGTCACCGATCATCAGGCAAATCCACCAAAGTCCACACTTTGTTCTCATACATGGATCCTATCTCAGATTTCATGGCCTCAAGCCATTTATCGAAATCTGGGCTCATCATAGCTTCTTCATAGTTCATAGGTTCATCGTGGTCAAGTAACATGACTTCCAGAATAGGATTACCGTACCACTCCGGTGCGTATCGTACTCTGTTTGACCTACGAGGTTCTGTAGTAACTTGATCTGAAGTTTCATGATCATTATCATTAGCTCCTCTCCAGTTGGTGTAGGCATCACGGGGACAGATTTCTTGGATGAGCTACTTTCCAAATTGAGAGAAGGTACAATTACCTCATCAAGTTCTACTTTCCTCACATTCACTTCTTTCGAGAGAAACTCCTTCTCTAGAAAGGTTCCATTCTTGGCAACAAAGATCTTGCCTTCGGATCTGTGGTAGTAGGTGTACCCAATTGTTTCCTTATGGTATCCTATGAAGACACACTTCTCTAATTTGGGTTCGATCTTATCAGGCTGAAGCCTTTTGACATAAGCATCCCAAACTTTAAGAAACGACAACTTAGGTTTATTGCCAAGCCACAGTTCATACGGTGTCGTCTCAACGGATTTTGACGGTGCCCTGTTTAAAGTGAAAGCAGTTGTCTCTAATGCATAACCCCAAAACGATAGTGGTAGATCGGTACGAGACATCATAGATCGCACCATATCTAATAAAGTGCGGTTACGATGTTCGGACACACCATTAGGCTGTGGTGTTCCAGGTGGCGTTAGTTGTGAAACTATTCCACATTGTTTTAAATGAAGGCCAAACTCGTAACTCAAATATTCATCTCCACGATCAGATCGTAGAAACTTTATTTTCTTATTACGATGATTCTCCACTTCACTCTGAAATTCTTTGAAATTTTCAAATGTTTCAGACTTGTGTTTCATTAAGTATATATACCCATATCTGCTCAAATCATTTGTGAAGGTCAGAAAATAACAATACCCGCCACGAGCCTCAACACTCATCAGACCACTTACATCGGTATGTATTATTTCCAATAAGTCATTAGCTCGTTCCATTGTTCTGGAGAACGGAGTTTTAGTCATCTTGCCCATAAGGCACGGTTCGCAAGTAGCAAATGATTCATATTCAAGTGATTTCAAAAGTCCATCTGTATGGAGTTTCTTCATGCGCTTTATATCGATATGACCTAAAATGGAGTGCCACAAATAAGTTGCACTATCATTATCAACTTTGCATCTTTTGGCATCAATATAATGAATATGTGTATCACCATGATCAAGATTCAACAGAAATAGACCACTCTTCAAGGGTGTGTGACCATAAAAGATATTACTCATATAAATAGAACAACCATTATTCTCTAATTTAAATGAATAACCGTTTCGCACTAAACAAGATCTAGATATAATGTTCATGCTCAACGCTGGCACCAAATAAAATTATTTAGGTCTAAAACTAATCCCAAAGGTAGATGTAGAGGTAGCGTGCCGACGAAGATCACATCGACCTTGGAACCATTCCCGACGCACATCGTCACCTCGTCCTTAGTGAATCTTCATTTAATCCGTAGTCCCGGTTTCAAGTTACAAATATGAGCAACCGAACCGGTATCAAATACACATGCACTACTACGAGAATTAGTAAGGTACACATCAATAACATGTATATCAAATATACCTTTGTTCACTTTGCCATCCTTCTTATCCGCCAAATACTTGGGGCAGTTCCGCTTCCAGTGACCAGTCCCTTTGCAGTAGAAGAACTCAGTTTGAAGCTTGGGTCCAGCTTTGGGTTTCTTCCCGGGAGTGACAATTTAATTGCTATTCTTCTTGAAGTTTCCCTTCTTTCCCTTGCCCTTCTTCTTGAAACTAGTAGTCTTGTTAACCATCAACACTTGATGCTCCTTCTTGATTTCTACCTCCGCAGCCTTGAGCATTGTGAAGAGCTCAGGAATAGTCTTTTCCATCCCTTGCATATTGTAGTTCATCACAAAGCCTTTGTAGCTTGGTGACAGTGATTGCAGAACTTTGTCAATGACACAATCATCTGGAAGATTAACTCCCAGCTGAGTAAAGTGATTATGGTACCAAGACATTCTGAGAATGTGCTCACTAACAGAACTGTTCCCCTCCATTTTGCAGCTATAGAACTTGTTGGAGACTTCATATCTCTCAACTCGGGCATTTTCTTGAAATATTAACTTCAACTCCTGGAACATCTCATATGGTCCATGACATTCAAAACGTCTTAGAAGTCCTGATTCTAAGCCGTAAAGTATGGCACACTGAACTAATGAGTAGTCATCAGATCGAGTTTGCCAGACGTTCACAACGTCATCTTCTGCTCCTACAGCAGGCCTTTCACCTAGCGGTGCATCAAGGACATACTTCTTCTGTGCAGCAATGAGGATAATCCTCAAGTTACGGACCCAGTTTGTGTAGTTGCTACCATCATCTTCCAACTTAGCTTTCTCTAGGAACGCATTAAAATTCAAGGGAACGGTAGCACGGGCCATTGATCTACAACATAGATATGCAAAAACTATCAGGACTAAGTTCATGATAAATTAAGTTCAATTAAACATATTACTTAAGAACTCCCACTTAGATAGACATCCCTCAAGTCATCTAAATGATACGTGATCCAAATCAACTAAACCATATCTGATCATCACGTGAGATGGAGTACTCATCAATGGTGAACATCTCTATGTTGATCATATCTACTATATGATTCACGTTCGGCCTTTCGGTCTCCAGTGTTCTGAGGCCATGTCTGTACATGCTAGGCTCGTCAAGTTTAATCCGAGTATTCCGCATGTGCAAAACTGGCTTGCACCCCTTGTATTTGAACTTAGAGCCTATCATACCCAATCATCACGTGGTGTCTCAGCATGAAGAACTTTCGCAACGGTGCATACTCGGAGAGAACACTTATACCTTGAAATTTTAGTTAAGGGATCATCTTATAATGCTACCGTCGTACTAAGCAAAATAAGATGCATTAAAATTAAAATTAGATGCAATCAAAATATGTGACATGATATGGCCATCATCATCTTGTGCTTTTGATCCCCATCACCAAAACAACGTCATGATCTCCATTGTCACCGGCTTGACACCTTGATCTCCATCGTAGCGTCGTGGTCGTCTCGCCAACTATTGCTTCTACGACTATCCCTACCGCTTAGTGATAAAGTAAAAAAATTACATGGCGTTTGTATTTCATACAATAAAGTGACAACCATAAGGCTCCTGCCAGTTGCCGATAAATTTTACAAAACTTGATCATCTCATACAACAACGTATATCACATCATGTCTTGACCATATCACATCACAACATGCCCTGCAAAAACAAGTTAGACGTCCTCTACTTTGTTGTTGCAAGTTGTACGTGGCCTCTACGGGCTTCTAGCAAGAACCGTTCTTACCTACGACACAAAACCATAGCGGTGATTTATCAAGTTTGCTGTTTAAACCTTCAACAAGGACCAGCCGCAGTCAAATTCGATTCAACTAACGCTAGAGAAACAGACACCTGCCAGCCACCTTTATGCAAAACTAGTTGCTTGTCTGTCGGTGGAACCGGTCTCATGAACGCGGTCATGTAAGGTTGGTCCGAGACGCTTCATCCAACAATACCGCCGAATCAAAATAAGACATTGGTGGTAAGCAGTATGACGATCATGGCCCACAACTCTTTGTGTTCTACTCGTACATATCATCTATGCATAGACCTGACTCGGATGCCACTGTTGGGAAACGTAGCATGCAATTTCAAAAAAATTCCAACGCTCACGCAAGATCTATCTAGGAGATGCATAACAACGAGAGGGGGAGAGTATGTCCACGTACCCTCGTAAACCGAAAACAGAATCGTTTGCTTAACGCGGTTTATGTAGTCGAACGTCTTCTTGTTCTGACCGATCAAGTACCGAACGTACGGCCCCTCCGAGTTCTGCACACATTCAGCGCGATGACGTCCCTCGAGCTCTTAATCCAGTAGAGGATCGAGGAAGTAGATTAGTTCCGTCAACACGACGGCATGGTGATGGTGATGTGATCCGCGCAGGGCTTCGCCTAAGCACCGCGAGAATATGGCCGGAGGCGTAAACAGTGGAGGGAGGGCGTCGCACACGCTTGGAACAATTGATGTGTGTTGGAGGGGTGCCCCCCCCCCCCCGCGTATATAAAGGAGGGAGGGAGAGGAGGCCGGTCCTAGGCGCGCCCCAAGTAGGAGGAGTCCTACTTGGGGTCCTAGTAGGATTCGCCCCCCTTCCTTTTGCCGGAGGGGGAAAGGGGGAAGGAGAGAGGGGAGGAGAAGGAAAGGGGGGCACCGCCCCCTCTCCTTGTCCAATTCGGCCTTCTTCCCTGGTGGGGGCGCGCTGATACGTCTTCAACGTATCTACTTTTCCTAACGCTTTTCCTCTTGTTTTGGACTCTAATTTGCACGATTTGAAAGAAACTAACCCCGGACTGATGTTGTTTTCAGCAGAACTACCATGGTGTTGTTTTTGTGCAAAAATAAAAGTTCTCGGAATGGAACGAAACTTTGCAGGGATTTTTTTATATCAATAAAGAGAATTTCTGGAGCCAAGAGCCACCTGAGGGGGGCACCTGGGTGGGCACAACCCACCAGAGCGCGCCTGCCCCCCCAGGCGCGCCCCAGGTGGGTTGTCCCCACCTGGTGGCCCCACTGACCCTGAATCAACACTATAAAATCACATTATTCCAGGAAAAAATTAGGGAGAAAAAATTATCGCGTTTCACGAGACTGAGCCGCCGCCGTCTCCTGTTATTCATCGGGAGGCTAGATCTGGAGTCCGTTTGAGGCTCCGGATAGGGGGTTCTTCGATCTTCGTCATCACCAACACATCTCCATCGCCAATTCCATGATGCTCCCCACCAAGAGTGAGTAATTCCTTCGTAGGCTCGCTGGTAGGTGAGGAGTTGGATGAGATTCATCATGTAATCGAGTTTGTTTTGTTAGGGTCTGATCCCTAGTATCCACTATGTTCTGAGATTGGTGTTGCTATGACTTTGCCATGCTTAATGCTTGTCACTTTGGGCCCGGGTGCCATGATTTCAGATCTGAACCGTTTATGTTATCACAATTATATCCATGTTCTAGATCCGATCTTTCAAGTTAGTCACCTACTATGTGTTATGATGCGGCAACCCCGGAGTGACAACAGTCGGGACCACTCCCGGTGATGACCGTAGTTTGAGTAGTTCATGTATTCACCGTGTGTGAATGCTTTATTCTGGTTCTCTATTAAAAGGAGGCCTTAATATCCCTTAGTTTCCAATAGGACCCCGCTGCCACGGGAGGGTAGGACAAAAGATGTCATGCAAGTTCTTTCCATAAGCATGCATGACTATTTGCGGAATACATGCTTACATTATATTTATGAACTGGATCTAGTGACTTATAGCCCTAGGTTATAACTGTCTCATGATGAATATCATCCAACGAGTCACCGATCCAATGCCTACGAATTTATCTTATATTGTTTCTACTAAGTTACTATTGCTACTGCTATCGTTACTGCTACAAAATCACTGCTATCACTGCTACCGTTACCGTTGCTACTGTTGCTATCATCAAAACTATCATATATTACTGTGCTACTAATCACTTTGGTGCAGCTAATTAATCTCCAGGTGTGGTTGAATTGACAACTTAGCTGCTAATACCTTCAAATATTCTTTGGCTCCCCTTGTGTCGAATATATAAATTTGGATTGAATACTCTACCCTCAAAAACTATTGCGATCCCCTATTCTTGTGGGTTATCAAGACCTTTTTCTGGCGCTGTTGCCGGGGAATATAGCTATATTTGTTGAGTCACTTGGGATTATTATCATATTATCACTATGAAGAATCTGAAGGATGCAAAGACTAAGATTTTTCCCTCAAAGACGAGGGGAGGTAAGGGATTGCCATCCAGCTCCGCCTTAGATTCACCTTCTGTTTTAAGTAAACTTGCAACACCACAACATGCTATCAATTCCGATATGTCACAAGTTATTGATGATGCTGCTTCTGCTATGAATGCTACTCATGATGATGCTACTTTTGCTATGAATGCTACTCATGATGATGCTACTTCTGCTATGAATGCTACTCATGATGAAGCTAGTACCTTGCTTGATGATGATGTGCCACTAGGTGAATTTCTTGATGAACAAATTGTTAGAGTAAGACAACATGATATTGTTGAATCTGATGATGAACTCGAAACTAAAAATCTTAAAACACCTACTAGAACTAGTCCTCCTAGATATGAATTGCCAAAGGTACCGGAAGGTTATACTATGAGTGAGGAGGCAACTAGGGATATTCTTGCTTGTATGGATAGAGATGATCTAGAGAAATTATTATGCAAGTATAAAGAAAGATCTCTGAATGCTAAAATGAAATGTGATCCTGAGTTTGCTACTTCGCCTATTTTTATTGATGATAAGGATTATGAATTCTCTGTCGACCTAGAGTTAATCACTTTTGTTGAATCAGATCCTTTCTATGGTTATGAAACTGAAACTATTGTGGCACATCTTATTAAGTTGAATGACATAGCCACCCTTTTTGCTCATGATGAGAAGATCCGCTATTGCTATATTCTCAAGTTATTTTCGTTCTCATTAAAGGGTGATGCTAAAGCTTGGTACAATACTCTTGCTCCTGGTTGCGTGCGTAGTCCCCAGGATATGATCTATTACTTCTCTGAGAAATATTTCCCTGCTCATAAGAAACAAGTTGCCTTGCAGGAAATATTTAACTTTGTGCAAATTGAATAAGAGAGTCTCCCACAAGCTTGGGGGAGGCTTCTCCAATTGCTTAATGCTTTGCTGGCCATCCTCTTAAGAAAAATGAAATACTTGATATCTTCTATAATGGACTAACCGATGCTTCTAGGGATTTCCTAGATGGTTGTGTTGGTTGTGTTTTCAGGGAATGAACTATTGGGCAAGCTGAAGAATTATTGAATAACATATTGAAAAATTATGATGATTGGACTCCTCCTGAAACACCTACTAAACCCACTCCGAAGAAGATGGGTATCTTATATCTCAGTCCTCAAGATATGCAAGAGGCAAAGAAACCTATGAAGGAAAAAGGTATTAAAGCCGAGGATGTTAAAAATTTACCACCTACTGAATAAATACATGGACTTGAAGCACCACCACCACCTAAGGTGGTAGAGGTAAAATCTTTAATGAAATTAAATGATAGTGATGATCCTAGCTAGTAATAAACATCCTAGCCAATGCCTTTATGAGTTTGACAATTACATCAGAAAGCAAGATCACTTTAATGCAAATGTTATGAAACAATTGAAATACAACTCTGATATGATTGCTGGCTTAAGTGACTTGTTATTTAGAATCTCAAATGGTGTTAGAGGTGTAGGAAAGCATGCCTCTATGGTTCAAACTCAATTAGAACAAGTTGTTAAATCTCAGAGAGTTACTTGATGAAATGAACCATAATATAAGTGAATTTGTTGTTATAGTAGCTACTAGAGGTGGTAAAATGACTCAGGAACCACTTTATTCTGAGGGTCACCCAAAGAGAATTAAACAAGACTCTCAAAAAATTAACACTGATGCACCTCGTCCTTCTATAAAGAAAAAGAAGAAGAAGAAGAATAACAGGACTTTGCCTGCCTCTAGTGAACCTGAAATAGAAAAACCTCCTGATAATGATAATGAAATGTCTATCTCTAATGCTGAAACTCAACCTGGTAATGAACACTCACCTTCTGATAATGAAAAAGATAATGACGAGGTTCATGAAGATACTGAACCTAATGATAAAGAACCAAACAATGATGTTGAGATAGAACCAGCTATTATCTTGATAACCCACAACCTAAGGAAAGAGAACCATGGGTTCAGAATTCTATGCCCTTTCCACCTAAGTCAACTAAAAAGAATGATGATGAAGAATTTGAACGCTTTGCTGAAATGCTGAGGCCAGTCTTTTTGCATACTCGCTTAACTGATATCTTAAAAATGCCTCCTTATGCAAGGTATATGAAAGACATCATCACTAATAAGAGAAACATACCGGAAGCTGAAATCTCCACTATGCTTGCTAACTATACTTTTAAAGATGGGGTACCTAAAAAACTAGGTGATCCGGGAATACCAACTATACCTTGCTCCATCAAAAGAAATTATGTGAAAACTGCCTTATGTGATTTGGGAGCTGGTGTTAGTGTTATGCCTTTCTCTTTATATAGAAGAGTTGATTTGAATAAACTCACACCTACTGAAATATCTTTGCAAATGGCTGATGAATCAACTACCATACCAATCGGTATTTGTGCGGATGTGCCCGTTGTTGTTGCTAATGTTACTATTTTGGCTGACTTTGTTATACTTGAGATGCCCGAGGACGACAACATGTCGATTATCCTTTGTAGACCCTTCTTGAATACTGTAGGGGCCGTTATTGATTGCAATAAAAGCAAGATCACTTTTCATATCAATGGTAATGAGCATACGGTGCACTTTCCGAAGAAACAATTCCAAGTGAATGGTATTAATGTTATTGAAAAATCTTCGACAATCACTATTGGAAGTTTTCAACTACCTCTACCTATTGTAAAAAAACAAATATGAAATGCTTATTGTTGGGGATATTCATATCCCCATTGAGGTAACTTAGTGATTTACGAAAGTTCTTTGGTTTCATGCTAATCGAAAGTGGTTGTTAATAAGACTTGATGAACCTTATTAATGGATCATTTTTTGAGAGGTATGAAGTTGATGAATTTAGTGAGCACTACCTTTTGTCCCTACTTTTTGTTTTCTATTTTTACTAGTTAAACAAAATAAAATGCCATGCCTTGTCTGTTTTCTGATTTTTTTCCATGCAATAAAAAAATGACCCAAAAATAAAAGTTCTCAAAATGCCCTGAAACTTTAACACGGTTTTTTTCTGATCATTTCTGAATTTCTGGTGCAAATAATATCATACGGAGGTGCACCAGGTGGGCACAACCCACCTGGGTGCGCCAGGACCCCCAAGCGCGCCCTGGTGGGTTGTGGTCCCCACATGGGCCCTCTCATTTACTTCTTCCCACATCACTCCATTCACCTAGAAAAAATTCACTATCTCTCTCTCTCTCTCTCTCTCATGTTCTTGCTCCCGAAACCGTGGATTTCGATCTCTTTGCTCGAAGCTCCATTTTCCAAAACTGTTTCGGGGATTTGCTGCTTGGTATGTGACTCCTCCATGTGTCCAATTAGTTTTTGTTTTTGTGGTTTATACTTAGAATAATTAGCTACTATTGGTGCTGCTGTAGATTAGCTTGCATGTTGAATTCTTAGAGTTCTAAGTAGTTTAAATGCTTGCTATGGCCTCTATACATCTCTATGAGTAGTTGCTATCAATTTTGTAAAGTTATGTTAATAAATTTTTGTGACCAAAAATTTCTAGAAATTGTACGCGAACATGATGAACCTTTTTGGAAGGAGTTCTTCAAGGAGGAGGTCCTCGGAGGCATCTTCTAGCAGCAGCTCCGTTCGTCGGTCCTATGTTGAACCAAGTGAGAGTTCCATTCGAAGTGCCACCACCAAAACATGTTTATGGCCATGCAACGATTATATGGTGAGTGTGGGTATTAAGGAGGAATTTTAGCAATATGTTCACAATGCCGATCTCGATCCCTACATTGCAGATAAGTGCGACCAACACCTCATCCTCATTGAATCATTTTTCAAAGGATTTAAATTCTTTCCCCGTGAGTCTAGGGTGTCATTTAAACTGTATGAAAATCCATTTACCATTTCTCTAGAAAGGTTTGCTCACCTCTGCAAAATCCCGTTGTAGGGTTTGCTCGATGAGCCACCTAGATCTGAGTTTGAATTATTTTTTACTAGTCTTTGCTTTGGTGAAGCTAGGGGAGTGAGGCAAGGTAGAATAAAGAGCATACATTTTCTTGCAATTCAGTACTTAGCATTATTTAATGGAAAATATATTGTAGGCAAACAAGATTGTAGTATACTTTGTGCTCCTGATCTGAGCCTCATTCACACCGCTCTTTACGGTGATAGAAGTTATAATATTGAAGCGATTGTTGCACATAGGTTATAGCACAATGCTAGTAGTGGATATTTCTATGGTGGAATTTATGCCACACGCTTAGCAAGAGGGCTGGGTGTTTCACCTTTGCCCTATGATCCTATTTTACCCACG
The DNA here is from genome assembly GCA_021605205.1 of Aegilops longissima. NCBI lineage: Eukaryota > Viridiplantae > Streptophyta > Magnoliopsida > Poales > Poaceae > Aegilops > Aegilops longissima. Next base: position 812,241,520 of record CM038677.1, read on the forward strand.
CAGTACCTAGACTTTGATGCTATGAATCATCATAAAATTCTTAGGGGCAATCCTCATAACTTCACTTATAATTTTACGTTTAACAAGGAATCCGTGGTAGACACATATTTGCCTGCACTTGCTCGCTTTGATGTTTATAACGGGGGAAGATATTACATTCTTGAGAGCGAGGCCCGATCTCATAACGCAGCGGTTGTGGCTGCACGGCAGGCTGAGGGATTTGCACCAAGAGCCTCCTTGAGCTACCACCCAGACCATTACACAGGCTACTGACCGACTACCAAGTTAGGCCAAAAGCCTAAGCTTGGGGGAGTACGTATTCCCACCTACATTAATTCATGTTCACACATTTCATTCCAGTTGTCGGTGTCCACACTTTTTGATTGTATCATTGATACGTCTCCAACGTATCCATAATTTATGAAGCATTCATGCTATTATATTATCTGTTTTGAATGATTATGGGCTTTATTATACACTTTTATATTACTTTTGGGACTAACCTATTAACCGGAGGCCCAGCCCGTATAGTTGTTTTCTTGCCTATTTCAGTGTTTCGAAGAAAAGGAATATCAAACGGAGTCCAAACGGAATGAAACCTTCGGGAGCGTGATTTTTGGAACTAACATGATCCGGGAGACTTGGAGTTCACGTCAGAGAAGCTTCGAGGAAGCCACGAGGGTGGGGGGAGCCCCCCTACTGGGCGCACCCCCCTGTCTCATGGTCCCCTCGAGCGTCCCCCGATCGACTTCTTTCACCTATATATCTCCATATACCCCGAAAACATCAAAACAGAAGATAGATAGGGAGTTCCGCCACCGCAAGCCTCTGTAGCCACCAAAATTCAATCGGGACCCTGTTCTGGCACCCTGCCGGAGGGGGGATCCCTCACCGCTGGCCATCTTCATCATCCCGGCGCTCTCCATGACGAGAAGGGAGTAGTTCACCCTCGGGGCTGAGGGTATGTACCAGTAGCTATGTGTTTGATCTCTCTCTCTCTCTCTCTCTCGTGTTCTTGATTGGGCACGATCTTGATGTATCGCGAGCTTTGCTATTATAGTTGGATCTTATGATGTTTCTCCCCCTCTACTCTCTTGTAATGGATTGAGTTTTCCCTTTGAAGTTATCTTATCGGATTGAGTCTTTAAGGATTTGAGAAAACTTGATGTATGTCTTGCCGTGCTTATCAGTGGTGACAATGGGATATTCACGTGATCCACTTGATGTATGTTTTGGTGATCAACTTGCGGGTTCAATGAACCTATGCATAGGGGTTGGCACACGTTTTCGTCTTGACTCTCCGGTAGAAACTTTGGGGCACTCTTTGAAGTACTTTTTGTTGGTTGAATAGATGAATCTAAGATTGTGTGATGCATATCGTATAATCATGCCCACGGATACTTGAGGTGACAATGAAGTATCTAGGTGACATTACGGTTTTGGTTGATTTGTGTCTTAAGGTGTTATTCTAGTACGAACTCTATGATAGATCGAATGACAAGAATAGCTTCGTGTTATTTTACTACGGACTCTTGAATAGATCAATCCGAAAGAGTAACTTTGAGGTGGTTTCATACCCTACCATAATCTCTTCGTTTGTTCTCCGCTATAAGTGACTTTGGAGTGACTCTTTGTTGCATGTTGAGGGATAGTTATATGATCTAATGATGTTATTATTGTTGAGAGAACTTGCACTATTGAAAGTATGAACCTTAGGCCTTGTTTCCTACCATTGCAATACCGTTTACACTCACTTTTATCATTAGTTACCTTGCTGTTTTTATAATTTCAGATTACAAAAACCTATATCTACCATCCATATTGCACTTGTATCACCATATCTTCGCCGAACTAGTGCACCTATACAATTTACCATTGTATTGGGTGTGTTGGGGACACAAGCGACTCTTTGCTATTTGGTTGCAGGGTTGTTTGAGAGAGACCATCTTCATCCTACGCCTCCCACGGATTGATAAACCTTAGGTCATCCACTTGAGGGAAATTTGCTACTGTCGTACAAACCTCTGCACTTGGAGGCCCAACAACGTCTACAAGAAGAAGGTTGTGTAGTAGACATCAAGCTCTTTTCTGGCGCTGTTGCCGGGGAGGTGAGTGCTTGAAGGTATATCTTTAGATCTTGCAATCGAATCTTTTAGTTTCTTGTTTTATCACTAGTTTAGTCTATAAAAGAAAACTACAAAAAATGGAATTGAGTTTGTCTCATACGCTTCGTCTTTTTAATATCTTTTGTGAGAATGATGGTAAGGAAAATTGTGCTCAAGTGCTAGAAGAAGAAATCTATAAAATGTTTGGCACTAAATCTTTCAATGATGAGCATGAATGCAATGTTGTTAGTATGAATTCCTTGAATATCCATGATGCTAGTGATATGCAAAGCCACAAGCTTGGGGATGCTATGTTTGAGGAATATGATATTTTTTGTCCCCGAAGTTTTGATGAGAATATTTATTATGATGAAAGCATGCCTCCTATTTATGATGATTATATTAATGAAAGTGGATTTGGAGAGGTCATGACTTTATTTAGTGATGAACCCACTATTTCGGAAGAGGTTCCAATTGATTATGAGAACAAAGTTGCTATCTATGATGATTATTGTGATGACTTGTATGCTACAAAGAATAAAAATAACTATGAAACTTGTCATCATGATTTTAGTTTTCAATTGGATTATGCCTCACATGATAGTTATTTTATTGAGTTTGCTCCCACTATTATTGATGAGAATAAGTTTGCTTATGTGGAGAGTAGTAAAATTTCTATGCAAGTAGATCATGAAAAGAATGCTTTATGTGCTGGTTATATTGTTGAAATCATTCATGATGCTATTGAAAATTATTATGAGGGAGGAACATATGCTTGTAGGAATTGTAATAATACCAAGTTTCCTCCTTATGTGTCAAAAATCTTGAAGTTATGCTTGTTTTACCTTCCTATGCTAGTTGATTATTGTTCCCATAAGTTGTTTGCTCACAAAATCTCTATGCATAGGAAGTGGGTTATACTTAAATTTTCTAGTCATATTCTTCATGATGCTCTCTTTATGTTTCAATTCTTATCTTTTATGTGAGCATCATTGAAATCATCATGCCTAGCTAGGGGCGTTAAACGATAGCGCTTGTTGGGAGGCAACCCAACTTTACTTTTGTCCTTTGCTTTTTGTTCCTGTTTAGTAATAAATAATTCATATAGCCTCTAGTTAGATGTGTTTTATGTTTTAATTAGTGTTTGTGCCAAGTAGAACCTTTGGGAAGACTTGGGTGAAGTCTTTATGATCTTGCTGTAAAAAAACAGAAACTTTAGCGCTCACGAGATTAGCTGCCATGTTTTACTGGAGAGTGCTTTTAGGTTGATTCTTTTTGAAGATGATTAATATAAAAATTCCTAATGTCCACCAATTTATTTCAGAATTTGTGGAGTTCTATAAGTATACGTTTGATACAGATTACTACAGACTGTTCTGTTTTTGACAGATTCTGTTTTCTATGTGTTGTTTGCTTATTTTGATGAATCTATGAGTAGTATCGGAGGGTATGAACCATAGAGAAGTTGGAATACAGTAGGTTTAACACCAATATAAATAAAGAATGAGTTCATTACATTAACTTAAAGTGGTAGTTTGTTTTCTTATACTAACGGAGCTTACGAGTTTTGTTTTGAGTTTTGTGTGGTTGAAGTTTTCAAGTTTTGGGTAAAGATTCGATGGACTATTGAATAAGGAATGGAAAGAGACTAAGCTTGGGGATGTACAAGGCACCCCAAGGTAATATTAAAGTACAACCAAGAGCCTAAGCTTGGGGATGCCCCGGAAGGCATCCCCTCTTTCGTCTTCGTTCATCGGTAACCTTACTTGGAGCTATATTTTTATTCGCCACATGATATGTGTTTTGCTTGGAGCGTCAATTTCGTTTGTTAGTATTTGCTTCTGTTATTTAGAATAATGTTTTGCATCTATAGTTTCAATAAAAATGTCAAGGATAGTCTTACCATGCTTATTTTGCATGTATACATGTTGCTGTTTCAAAACAGAAAGTTTACCGCTGCTGCAAAAATTCCCTAGAAAAGTCAGAGAGTTTTATAATGTTGAATCTTTTTTCATATTGAGCTCTGATAAATCTTTTATAGCGTAGTATTTTTCTTATAATTTTTGGAGTTAGGGAAGTATGATGAATCTTGCATTCTTTACAGACTATACTGTTTTGGCAGATTGCTGTTATGTTTGCATTGTTTGCATATGCTTGCTTGTTTAATGATTCTATTTTAGGATAGGAGTATTAAATATGCAGAGAAATTTAGTATGCAATGTTGAATAATAATGTTAGTAATTTGTTACATTAGAAAATGATAAGGTTTTTGCATTATTTTATACTAACTTATCTCACGAGTTCTTGTTGAGTTCGGTGTGAGTGAAGCTTTCGAGATTTAGGAAACCAAGATATAGAAGGAATTAAGGAGACACAAAAGCTCAAGCTTGGGGATGCCCAAGGCACCCCAAGATAATATTCTAAGAAGTCTCAAGCATCTAATCTTGGGGATGCCCCGGTAGGCATCCCACCTTTCTTCTTCAACAATTATCGGTTAGTATCGGTTGAACCTAAGTTTTTGCTTCTTCACATGAGTTGTGCTATCCTTGAAATGTCATTTTGTTTTGTTTTGCTTTCTGTTTGAATAGAATACATTAGATCTGAAATTCGTAAATGATAGAGAGTCTTCATATAGCTACATAATTATTTAACTACTCATTGATCTTCACTTATATCTTTTTGGAGTAGTTTGTCATTTACTTTTGTGCTTCACTTATATCCTATGAAGTAAATGGTTGAATGAGTTGAATGTCATAAATCTGAAATTATATGCTTCATTTGCTTATCCCATGGGGAGTAATGACTTCACATCTAAGAAGTAGAGGTTGTAAATTTATTGAAGGTTAGCAAGCATTGTATTGGTCATTTGAACAATTCATGAAAGAATATTGAAGGAAGAGATATTTCACATATAAATATATTATCATGGACATCTTTTGTAATTGTGAGCACTCATTAAGTATGACATGCTAAATAGTTGATGTTGGACAAGGAAGACAACGTAATGGGTTATGTTTTCTCACATCTCAGTTAAAGTATATTGTCATGGATCATTCAAACATGTTGAGCTTGCCTTTCCCCCTCATGCTAGCCAAAATTCCTTGCACCAAGTAGAGATACTACTTGTGCTTCCAAATATCCTTAAACCCAGTTTTTGCCATGAGAGTCCACCATACCTACCTATGGATTGAGTAAGATCCTTCAAGTAAGTTGTCATCGGTGGATGCAATAAAAGTTGCTCTCTAAATATGTATGACTTATTAGTGTGAAGAAAATAAGCTTTATACGATCTTGTTATGGAAGCAATAAAACCAACGGACTGCATAATAAAGGTCCATATACAAGGGGCAATATAAAGTGATGTTCTTTTGCACTAAGATTTTGTGCATCCAACCATAAAAGCGCATGACAACCTCTGCTTCCCTCTGCGAAGGGCCTATCTTTTACCTTATGTCTTTTACTTTATGCAAGATTCAAGGTGATCTTCACCTTTCCCTTTTTCAATTTATCCTTTGGCAAGCACCTCGTGTTGGAAAGATCCTAATATATATATCCAGTTGGATGTAAGTTAGCATGAACTATTATTGTTGACATCACCCAAAGGTGAATACGCTGGGAGGCGACACTATAAGCCTCTATCTTTCTCAGTGTCCGATTAAAACTCCACTACCACAAGTATTGTGTGAGTGTTAGCAATTGTAGAAGACTATATGATAGTTGAGTATGTGGAGTTTGCTAAATCAAAGCTCTAACATAGACCCTTCCTGAAAATAAGATGAATTGTAATTGTTTGATGACTGAGAATGAAGTTTGCTAGTTTTCAAGAAAGTTTATGGTCTATGCTTTAACATGTGAATATCTTGTTACTTGATCGTGAGAAGTTTTATGAGATGAACTACTGTTATGACATATAAACATGCTAGAAAAGGTGATTGAAATTATCATTGATCAAACTTGTGCACCTGCTAGCATTCACACTTCATAAATTCTTTCTTTTATCATTTACCTACCCGAGGACGAGTAGGAATTAAGCTTGGGGATGCTGATACGTCTCCAACGTATCTATAATTTTTGAAGCATTCATGCTATTATATTATCTGTTTTGAATGATTATGGGCTTTATTATACACTTTTATATTACTTTTGGGACTAACCTATTAACCGGAGGCCCAACCCATATTGTTGTTTTCTTGCCTATTTCAGCGTTTCGAAGAAAAGGAATATCAAACGGAGTCCAAACGGAATGAAACTTCGGGAGCGTGATTTTTGGAACGAACATGATCCGTGATACTTGGAGTTCACGTCAGAGAAGCTTCGAGGAAGCCACGAGGGTGGGGGGCGCCCCCCCTACTGGGCACACCCCTGTCTCGTGGGCCCTTCGAGCGTCCCCCGACCGACTTCTTTCACCTATATATCTCCATATACCCTGAAAACATCAAAACAGAAGATAGATCAGGATTTCCGCCGCCGCAAGCCTCTGTAGCCACCAAAAGCCAATTGGGACAATGTCCCGGCACCCTGCACTCTCCATGACGAGGAGGGAGTAGTTCACCCTTGGGGCTGAGGTACCAGTAGCTATGTGTTTGATCTCTCTCTCTCGTGTTCTTGATTTGGCACGATCTTGATGTATCGCGAGCTTTGCTATTATAGTTGGATCTTATGATGTTTCTCCCCCTCTACGCTCTTGCAATGGATTGAGTTTTCCCTTTGAAGTTATCTTATCGGATTGAGTCTTTAAGGATTTGAGAAAACTTGATGTATGTCTTGCCGTGCTTGTCTGTGGTCACAATGGGATATTCACGTGATCCACTTGATGTATGGTTTGGTGATCAACTTGCGGGTTCAATGAACCTATGCATAGGGGTTGGCACACATTTTCATCTTGACTCTCCGGTAGAAACTTTGGGGCACTCTTTGAAGTACTTTGTGTTGGTTGAATAGATGAATCTGAGATTGTGTGATGCATATCGTATAATCATGCGCATGGATACTTGAGGTGACAATGGAGTATCTAGGTGACATTAGGGTTTTGGTTGATTTGTGTCTTAAGGTGTTATTCAAGTACGAACTCTATGATAGATCGAACGGAAAGAATAGCTTCTTGTTATTTTACTACGGACTCTTGAATAGATCAATCCGAAAGAGTAACTTTGAGGTGGTTTCGTACCCTACCATAATCTCTTCGTTTGTTCTCCGCTATTAGTGACTTTGGAGTAACTCTTTGTCGCATGTTGAGGGATAGTTATATGATCTAGTGATGTTATTATTGTTGAGAGAACTTGCACTATTGAAAGTATGAACCTTAGGCCTTGTTTCCTACCATTGCAATACCGTTTACACTCACTTTTATCATTAGTTACCTTGCTGTTTTTACAATTTCAGATTACAAAAACCTATATCTACCATCCATATTGCACTTGTATCACCATCTCTTCGTCGAACTAGTGCACCTATACAATTTACCATTATATTGGGTGTGTTCGGGACTCAAGAGACTCTTTGCTATTTGGTTGCAGGGTTGTTTGAGAGAGACCATCTTCATGCTACACCTCCCACGGATTGATAAACCTTAGGTCATCCACTTGAGGGAAATTTGCTACTGTCCTACAAACCTCTGCACTTGGAGGCCCAACAACGTCTACAAGACGAAGGTTGTGTAGTAGACATCAATCATCCTTGTTTAATTTATTTTCTCGCTTTCTTCTTGTGTGTTTGAAAAACTTTGAACAAATCCAAAAATATGTTCTTGCTTCTTTTTGATTTTTCTTCCTAGTTTAAAATTGTCACAACACTAAAAATAAAACCCAAAAAGATTTCCTCTACTTGTTGGGAGCTTTCCTGTGTAAGTAGTTTTTCTCGTTTTTGCTTTTCTCTTTTTGTTTGCTTGTTTACGAAAAACCAAATACTCCAAAAATATTTTAGTGTGTTTCTATGAATTTCTTTTCTTTTTGTTGAGTCATACCGAGGAGAAGACCATGATGAAAATGTTGAGTGGCTCTCATTTGCATTATTGATCTAATAAAGATTCCATATTACCTTGTCTTCTCCTCTTGAATAAAATGTTTGCAGATTCCAGCTTAGTCCACGACAGTCTTGCACTATTATTATTTTTCAAATTGTTCGGTTGTGCAAGTGAAAGGCAATAATGACGATATTAGATGAACTGGCCGTGGCAGAGAGAAATGGGTATGAACTCCACTTGTTCTGTTTTTGTAAATATGTTTAACATAGTATCCATGATTCAGCCTATTATGATCAAACATGTTTGCAATGACAATTAGAGATTACAGTTCCTCATGCCATGCGTAAGTAGCTAGGAGTGAATAATGGTTTATCTTAGATATCAACATTGCGTTAAAATGATTGTGATATAGTATGATGATATGGTATCCTCCTCTGAATGTTCGAGTGGCTTGACTTGGCACATGTTCATGCATGTAGTTGAATCAAAACCAACATAGCCTCTATGATATTTATGTTCATGGTGTTCATATCCTACTCATGATAGTTCCAATATTACTTATGCATAATGCATGTTCATGACCGTTGTTGCTCTCTAGTTGGCCGCTTCTCAACCTATTTGCTAGCCTTCGCCTGTACTAAGTGGGAACTCTGCTTGTACATCAAAAAACCTGAAACCCAAGTTATTCCAGATGATTCCACCATAACTACCTATATGCGGTATTACCCTGCCGTCCTAAGTAAATTTGCATGTGCCAAATCTAAAAACTTCAAATAAATATCCTTTTTGTGTGCCTGGATCATTCATGGAACGACATCAGGTAGTCGGTATCTTCCATGCTAAGCGGGTTATTCTCAGGTCGAGTGTTTATTCACTTGCCATCACACGAGAAAAGGGCGGTAATAGGGACACACAGTCCCAAACTGCAAAAAAAGAGCTTACAAATAATCAAACAAAAACTCCCAATGGAGTCATAACCTTTACATTAGGCTTGGGAACCGCCACTATAGCGTGTTTAGCATGGAAGATATTGATAACTGATGGTCGTGAAGTAAATGAGAAGGGTGCATGTCTCAAAATTTCATTTACCTCTGTTTTAAAAAAAAACTTGAGCTCTGGCACCTCTGCAAATCACTGCTTCCCTCTGCAAAGGGACTATCTAATTACTTTTATGTTGTGTCATCACCTTCTCAAATAAGTGCCAGAACCTGAGAGCACTGTTGTCATGCTGATGCATTGTGTGTAGCAAATGTTGGGTGCATCATGACTGGACCTTTTCTACCATGAATTACAATCTTTAGTCGCTGCTTGAAATTTGGGGGTGCTCTGCATTTATGTTTTGCGGTCTCAGAAAGGGCTAGCGAGATACCACTATTGTCATATTATATCATGGTTGTTTTGACAACATGTTGCTGTTTGGGATATCTTATTATTGCTCTCTAGTTGATTATGTCATTGATATGAGTTAATATAATTTTTAAGAGTTATTGTCGATATGGTTAGTTATAATCTTTGCTGAAAACCTGGGTGCTGTTTAAGCTTATTTATGAAACAAGAGAAAAAGAGTTCGTAAACGTTTTTGTTTTTCACTTTCAGTTTATCAACTGAATTGTTTGAGGACAAGCAAAGGTTTAAGCTTGGGGGACGTATCTACTTTTCCTAATGCTTTTCCTCTTTATTTGGACTCTAATTTGCATGATTTGAATGAAACTAACCCCGGACTGACGATGTTTTCAGCAGAACTACCATGGTGTTGTTTTTGTGCAGAAATAAAAGTTCTCGGAATGGAACGAAACTTTGCGAGGATTTTTTATATCCATAAAGAGAATTTCTGGAGCCAAGAGCCACCTGAGGGGGTGATACGTTTCCAACGTATCTATAATTTATGAAGTATTCATGTTGTTATTTTATCAATCTTGGATGTTTTACAATCATTTTAAAACAACTTTATATCATTTTTTGGGACTAACCTATTGACCCAGTGCCCAGTGCCAGTTGCTATTTTTTACTTGTTTTTTACATCGCGGGACATCAATACCAAACGGAGTCCAAACGCAATGAAACTCCACAGAGATTTTTTATGGAGCAGAAGGAACCCAATGGGCCCGAGCTGCACCTAGGGGTGCCCCGAGGGGGGCACAAGCCGCCAGGGCGCGCCAGGGAACCCTGGCGCCCCCAGGTGGGTTGTTTCCACCTCGGTGGCCTCCCGCACCCCCTCTTTACCCTATAAATTCACAAATATTCCGAAACTCATCGAGGTTAACCTAGATCAGAAGTTCGCCGCCGCAAGCTCTCTGTATCCGCAAAAACCAATCAAGACCCCATTCCGGCACCCTGTCGGAGGGGGAATCATCTCCGGTGGCCATCTTCATCATCCCGGCGGCCACCACGATGAGGAGGGAGTAGTCCACCCTCGGGGCTGAGGGTTTGTACCAGTAGCTATGTGTTTGATCTATCTCTCTCTCTCGTGATCTATATCATGGGCTTTGTTAAAATAGTCATATCATATGGTGTTTCTCAACTCTATACTCTTGTTATGATGAATTAAATATTTACCCTTCAAAGTTTTGTCTTGTCGGATTGAATATTCAGAGATGAGAACACATGATATATGTCTTGCAATATGAATACTTGAGGTGACGTTGAGGTATCTTACTGATTCACTTGATATGTGTTATGGCTTTCAACTTGCGGATTCCGCGGTGATATTGGGGTAACCTATGCATAGGGGTTGATGCACGTTTTTCTCCGACGGAAACTTTGGGGTTATTTATAGTTCTTTGTGTGGATTGAGTATTATGAATATGAATTTGCTTTGGTGTTATTCTAGTATGAACTCTAGGATAGATCGAACGGAAAAAATAGCTTTGTGTTATTTTAGTACGAACTCTTGAATAGATCGAACGAAAAGAATAGCTTTGAGGTGGTTTCGTGACCTACACACAATTCCTATCTTTTGTTCTCCGCTATTAGGAACTCGAGAGTGATTCTTTATTGCACTTTCAGGGATAATCATATGATCCAACTATGTTAGAATTGTTGAGAGGTTGCACTAGCGAAAGTACGGACCCTAGGCCTTATTTTTAAGCATTGCAACACCTTTTTTGTGCCAGTTTACTATTTGCTACCTTGCTGTTTTTTATTTATTCAGATTATAAAAATATATTTCTACCATCCACATTACACTTTTATCACCGTCTCTTCGCCGAACTAGTGCACCTATACAATTTGCCATTGTATTGGGTGTGTTGGGGACACAAGAGATTTCTTGTATATGGTTGCAGGGTCGTTTGAGAGAGACCATCTTCATCCTACACCTCACACGGATTGATAAACCTTAGGTCATCCACTTGAGGTAAAATTGCTATTGTCCTACAAAACTCTACGCTTGGAGGCCCAACACTTGTCTACAAGAATAAAGATGCGTAGTAGACATCAAGCTCTTTTCTGGCGCCGTTGCCGGGGAGGTGAGGAAACCGGCACTCATGCCACGGCAACAAAGCTCTTTTCTGGCGCCGTTGCCGGGGAGGTGAGTGCTTGAAGGTATATCTTTAGATCTTGCAATTGAATCTTTTAGTTTCTTGTTTTATCACTGGTTTGGTTTATAGAAGAAAACTACAAAACAAATGGAATTAAGGTTGCATCATATTATTGATCATCTTTATAATATCTTTCTTGAAAATGATGGTTTGGAAAATTGTGCTCAATTGATAGAAGAAGAATTTAATAAAATGATTGGCATGAACGATGAGCATGATTGCAATGTTGTTAGTATGAATTCTTTGAATATCTAAAATGCTAATGATGAGTGCACTAGTCATGATAATGATGTCTCCTATAAGAATGTTAATTTTTGCGGAGTAAATTGGGAGTGCACACACACACCAAAAAGGGAAGATAGATTTTGTAAGAAGCATAAATATTTAGAAACGAAAAAGTTGCAAGAGAGGCAAGATGATTGTGCTGAAAGATTCAATATCTTTCACCATCCTATTGAACTTTGCAATGAACGTGGTCATTTAAAGCTCCAATGCTATTTGTTTCATGATAAATTTGTGTCCAAAAATTGTGATAAGTTGATTACCCTTGAGCATCATAAAGATCTTAGTCTTCTTTTGGGGTATGAAGAAATGAAACATATAACTAAGGATGTTCCAAAATTTAATCTCAATAGAATTCTTGATTTTGATCTAGAGGAAAATTATATGTTTTGTGCGGTAAATTGCATTGAGAATCCTTATATTGCCAACTATCTAAAGATAAGAAAACAAATAGAGCATGAAGAGAGTACTAATGAAAGGGAAAATATTTCCCAATACCCTCCTAGTGTTTATGATGAATAAGGTAATGAGGAGGAGCTTCCGATCCAATCAATCTCTTCAACAAGATGCTCGGAAAAAATGATTAAACCCACACGTGAGGTGGTGAAGAATCAAAGAAAAGAAAAAAGTAGAGGTAAAAAGGTAACTCTCCCAAGTAATATTGCTGCCATCACCTTTGTGCCTCATGAAAGTGAATCAAATATGTTGATGGAGGATGATGATATTGAGTATGATTTTGTGATGCCTACTACTTGTTGTGATGATTATGATTGGGAAGACAATGATGTCTCTTATGATACTAACAATCTTTCTGCACTTGCTTGGAAGAATAAGATAATAATATTTGCTATACTATTGGTGCCATTCATGCTATTGATAAGAATGATTATGATGATATGCAAAACCACAAGCTTGGGGATGCTATGTTTGATGAGTATGAAATGTTTGAAGATTTATTTGCTGAAAATAATGCCTGTCCTAAGCTTGGGTATGCTTTGCATAATGAATATTATCCTTTGATTCCTTCTACTTTCGATAAGAAAATTTATTATGATGATAGCATGCCTCCTACATATGATGATTACAATGATGAAAGTGGGTTTGAAAGAGTGTCAACTCTAGGTAGTAGTGATCCCACTATTTTGGAGGGTGTTGAATCTTATTACAATATTGATGAAAGTGGATTTGGAGAGGTCAGGACTTTATTTAGTGATACATCCACTATTTTGGAAGAGGTTTCAATTGACTATGATGAGAACAAAGTTGCTACTTATGATGATTATTATGATGACATGTATGCCATAAAGAGTAATAAATTATCTATGCTTTTGGATCATGAAAAAGAATGATGTATGTGACAGTTATATGGATGAATCTATTCATGATGCTACTGAAAATTATTATGACAGAGGAACTTATGATTTATGATGCTCTTGCTATGTTTCAATCTTTATCTTTTATGCGAGCATCACTGAACTCATCACGCCTAGCTAAAAGGCATTAAAGAAAAAACGCTTGTTGGGAGACAACCCAATACTTTTACCTACTGTTTTTGTGTGTTCACATGATTATGATACTTTGGTAATCATGTTTTATTGCCTTTGTTTCAATAAAGTGCCAAGTAAAGCCTTTTGGATCATGTTGGGTGATAGTTGATTTGATCTTTCTGAAAAACAGAAACTTTTGCACTCGCGGAAACAACTCTAGTTTTTAGCAGAAGAGTTCTTTTGAGTTTATTATTTTTGCAGAATATTAATATACAAATTTCTCACGTGGTCCAGTTTTTTTCATAATTTTTGGAGTAGCAAAAGTATGGTTTGAATATAGATTACTACAGACTGTTCTGTTTTTGACAGATTCTGTTTTCAATGCATAATTTGCTTGTTTCCTTGTTTCTACGGCTTAATTGCTCAATATAAATTGTGGAAATTATATGCTACAGTAGGCATTGTGTGGAAACAATTATTAATCTTGTCTTTTACAGTACCAAAAGTGAAATGGTTTGCTCTTTATCATACTAACCGATCTCACAAGGTTCCGTTAAGTTTTGTGTGATTGAAGTTTTCAAGTTTTGGGTGAGAAGTCGATATGAGGGGAATAAGGAGTGACAAGACCCTAAGATTGGGGATGTCCAAGGCACCCCAAGGTAATATTCAAGGAAGATTCAATCAACTAAGCTTGGGGATGCCCCGGATGGCATCCCTTCTTTCGCCTCCAACATTATCGGCAACCTCACTTGGAGCTATGTTTTCATTCGTCACATGATATATGTTTTGCTTGGAGCGTCAATTTATTTTTCTAGGATTTTCTTGCTGTTATTTAGAATAATGTTTTACATCTTTTATTTCGATAAAAGTGGCAACGATAGCCTTTGCCATGCTTATTTTGCAAGTATACTTGTTGCTGTTTGAAAACAGAAAGTTTATCGATGTTGCAAAAATTCCCTAGAAAAGTAAGAATATGATAAATTGTTGATTTTTTTGAAAAATAAGCTATGATAAATTTTCTACAGTTTAGTATTTTTCTCATAATTTTTGGAGATAGTGAAGTAAGATGAATCTTGCATTCTTTACAGACTGTACTGTTTTGGCAGATTGCTGTTATGTTTGCATTGTTTGCATATGTTTGCTTGTTTAATGATTCTATTTGAGGATAGGAGTATTAAATATGCAGAGGTATTTAGTATGCAATTTTAATAATAACAAGTACATCTTCACCCACTCTGGAAAACACATTTCTAAATGCCATTTTTTTGAAAAAAAATTGCACGGGTACATCTCTAGATTCTATATGCGTGAGAAAGTTTCGCGGCAAAACGTTATTTTTTGGCCCATGCAAAAAAGATAAAATAATGTCTCATGGAATTTCTTTTATCCAAAACAAAAATGTCTTTTTTGGATGCAAAATAAAAAAGACATATTTTCGTAAAATTTGTGCGGCCCACATATTTTTGCGGAGATGTAAACATGCACTAATGTGTTAAAATATTTTGATATTTAGAACATGTTTAAAATGCATTTAATTAGACCTAAGCAGGTATTTTGACATTTTAGAGCGTTTTTAAGATGTACGGATGCATATCTATATATTGGAACGCATCAACCCGGGGCATGGACATATATAGAAAGGCAACAACCCGGAGATTTTTTCTTAGAGAGTCCTACGTATACGCAAGGGAGGAATGCATGCATGTATATAGAAAAAGGCATCAACCCATGTCACGCTAGCTTCTTTTAGTCCGTCACTATTTTTTTCTTTGTGAGCAAAGTCCCACGTCAGATTTCTTTGTTTCTTCATGTGGAAAGTCCCACGTTATATTTGTTCTATTATAATTAGTAAACCTGAATGAAAGGTTAGCAGTGCTGGGTAATTTTTCAATCTAAATCATATCTAATGACTGTAAATTTTAGTATATAGAAAGTCATCAACCCGGAGAATTATTTTTTGAGAGTCCTACGCTAGCAAGGGAGGAATGCATGCATATATATAGAAAGGCGTCAGGTCATGTCATGCTAGCTATATTTTTTTAAGGAAAGTCTGAGGAGGGAGTAGTCCACCCTCAGGGTTGAGGATTTGTACCAGTAGCTATGTGTTTGATCTCTCTCTCTCGTGATCTATATCATGGGCTTTGTTATTATATTTAGATCATATGATGTTTCTCCCCTCTATACTCTTGTTATGACGAATTGAATCTTTACCCTTCAAAGTTTTGTCTTGTCGGATTGAATATTCAGAGATGAGAACACATGATATATGTCTTGCAATATGACTACCCGAGGTGAAAATGAGGTCCCCTCATTTTTGTAACAAGAGATGGGGGACACGATGTTTACCCAGGTTCGGGCCCTCTCTATCGAGGTAATACCCTACTTCCTGCTTGATTGATCTCCATGAATATGAGTATTATAAAAATATATTTCTACCCTCATTTTTGTTGTTTTTATTTATTCATTTTATAAAAATATATTTCTACCATCCATATTACACTTTTGTCACCATCTCTTCGCTGAACTAGTGCAACTATACAATTTACCATTGTATTGGGTGTGTTGGGGACACAAGAGATTTCTTGTATTTGGTTGCAGGGTCGTTTGAGAGAGACCATCTTCATCCTACACCTCCCACGGATTGATAAACCTTAGGTCATCCACTTGAGGGAAAATTTCTACTGTCCTACAAAATTCTGCGCTTGGAGGCCCAACACGTGTCTACAAGAATAAAGTTGCATAGTAGACATCAGGGGGCACCTGGCTGGGCACAACCCATCAGGGCGCTGTCGGTGTCAAAACCGGCGGATCTCGGGTAGGGGGTCCCGAGCTGTGCATCTAAGGTCGATGGTAACAAGAGGTGGGGGACACGATGTTTACCCAGGTTCGGGCCCTCTCTATCGAGGTAATACCCTACTTCCTGCTTGATTGATCTTCATGAATATGAGTATTAGAAGATTTGATCTACCACGAAATCGTATGGACTAAACCCTAGAAGTCTAGCCTGTATGATTATGATTCTGCCTCTATGGACTATGCCCTCCGATTTATATAGACACCGGAGGGGACTAGGGTTGTACGGAGTCGGTTACAGATCTTCTTTATCCAGATGCTAAGCTTGCCTTCCACGCCAAGGAGCGTCCCATCCGGACACGGGAGAGAGTCCTTGGTCTTGTATCTTCACAGCCCAACAGTCCGGCTCATGTAACATAGTTCGGCCGTCCGAGGACCCATTAATCCAGGACTCTCTCAATAGCCCCTGAACCAGCTTCAATGACGAGGTGTCCAGCGCACAGATTGTCTTCGGCATTGCAATGTGGGTTCCTTCTCCGAATACTCCAAAATAGTCTTTGAACACAAAAATCGTGTCCGACTCTGCAAAACAAATTCCACACACAATCGTATAGAGTATAATATTTCACGAGTCTAATCCGCTGACAACTTTTTGTAGCGTGACATCATGTCGTCGCCCGACCATTATTTCGAACCGTCTTTAGCCTGTCGCTCCATATTTCGAGATGCGGTTTCATTGGCACGTCTTGTCAAAGCAGAGATCATGTCCCCTTATTACGGGATTCTCATCAATACGGGTGTGGGTAACCCAACCGTTCTGTTTTGCATGATTCCTTAGGAATAGGCAGGTTTTAAGGCCTAGGAGGGGGCGTTTGATACTCATCGCCTTTATAAAGGGGGCTAGGACCCGTCCTTTGTCCCTCACGGCAATTCTTTCTTCAACCTTTTCCACCTCGAGTTCGAACACCCAAGGTTCAACTTAATCGCTTTGCGCTTCCCAGTTATGTCCGGACCCAGCCCTCAAGGCCGGTGGATGGCCTCCTCCGTCACAGAGGGGGATATTGCGAAGCTCCGAGCGGCAAGATACCTAGCCGCGGAAATCCCCCACAGGCTTCCTGCTCAAGGGCAGGTTATTCCTACTCCCAGATCCGGCAAGAGGGTCGTATTCATCTCCCACTTCCTCTGAGGGTTGGGGTTCGCTCTTCATCCCTTCAACCGAGGGCTCATGTTCTATTACGGGCTAGATTTTCGTGATCTAGCTCCGGACTCCTTTCTTCATGTCTCGGTGTTCATTATCATGTGCGAGGCCTTCCTCCGTATTCCGCCACACTTCGGCTTGTGGCTCAAGACCTTTAATGTGAAGCCGAAGGTAGTCGACGGGGAACAAGCCGAGTGCGGTGGTGCTGTAGTGAGCAAACTCACCGACACTCCTTGGCCAAAAGGCTCCTTCATAGAAACTTCCAACCTATGGCAGCGGGAGTGGTTTTACATCACTGAACCCCATGGCTCCAAGTGGGAAGCTACACCTGCGTTCCGATCCGGTCCTTCGCTACAACTTGCCTCATGGATTAATAAGGGGCTGGATTGGGGATCAATTGATGAAGTGCGGCCACTGCAAAGCCGCATTCGGAGCCTTATTGAGAAGGACACCGGTCTTGTCAATGTAATCCAAGTAATGCTAGTTCATCGGGTCCTACCGTGCCAGTGACGGCCTCTCCGCATGTGGGAGTTCAATCCGGAAGGACCGCGAACCCTTTAGCACTTCTTCGGCACGACGCTCGAAGGGATGTATAAATTATTCTTCGGGACATGAAAACGGTGTCCGGACACTACAGAGGACGTCGGCCTTGACTGCAACCATCCGGATACCTCGGTAAGCACTCGACTCCCAAACACAGTTTAGTTTAATTTCTCATAACAATATACTGAGAAAACCATACTCGTCCAGGGATGGATAAAGAAGGCGGAGAGAATTAGGTGTTCGGCCCTTCTTCCGGAAGACTCAGCGGATCCGGTTCTAACAAAGATGCTAGCTCCGGCACCCTATAAAGTGCCGACGAAGGAAGACAAAGAGAGGAGTAAGAAGGCCCGGAGTGGGCCCCATTCTAGAGTTACGTCAAGCACCTCATCCGGGGAGATTGGAATTCCCTTTTCCGAAGATGAAAGGGAAAGAGAAATTGACATCCCCTCTTCCCATGGGAAGAAGAGGACCGCCTCCGAAGATTTGAAGATAAAGGCTTCCAAGCGAGGGAAGATATCCCTGTCAGGGGGTTCTGGTTCAGGAGGTGACGTTGCCACGCAGTTCCTCCATAAGGACAAGCCCTTAGCTGAATTGCAAGGGTAATATTTAAAATATACGTTTTGTAGTTCGACATGCAGCCTCCCTCGGTAATCATCTTCCTCGGGGGATCTTCTTCCAGAGATGATGGAGAGCGGAAGGCCTCCACAGATTTCTCCGCCCCATAGGGCGGACGACCCTGAGGTGTCGTCTCGGAGGATCTCTCCCGATCAACAAGTGGTGCGAGGGATAATGAAGACTAGGCTGGAAGGTGATACTTCGGCCGCCCAGGGTCCGGGGTGTTCGGCTCCTACGGGGACCAACAATAGAAGCTCCGGACTATCTGATGTATAGCCAGAGATGACTCTAAGGTCGAGAGAACACATTCGATTGAGGGGAGTCTGTATCCCTACGGCTGCTTCCAGGGATCCGGAGGCGTCGGATACATTGATGGACATACTGCAACATGCACCCGTCTTAGAGGAACACCGTACCTTGATGGGTACGGTAGTTGAGAGAGTTCTATCCGCGAAAAGCGGATTGAATGAAGATTTTGCGAGCTTGCTAAGAGGCTTCGAGGTACGTAATGTAATATTTTCAATTGTGCTGCAAACGCAAAATGTGCATGTGTATAGATAGTAGCCCCTGAGACTCTGGTTGATGTCCAAATGGAGGCGATCAGAGGATCAAAAAAGGTAGATATGCTCAGGAAATGATTTTACTAATTGGAACACAGGTTGTTTCATCCCTGGCGACTGCCCGAGCTACATAAATTGTCGAGATGAAGCAGAAACTTGATGTGGCGGATGATGACATCACACTCATAAACAGGCAGCTCGACGAGGCACAAGGTATGTCTTCGGGGCAGTTAGTATATGCAAGTACTATAAATATGAGCATGACGCTGAGATTTGTATTCTGTGATATGCATAACTGCAGATGGTGCCACCGCAGTTGAGACCCTTCGTGCTGAGCTTGCCCATGCCAAGGAGCAAGCAAGGGTGAGTAACGCGGCTGCTGAAAAGGCAGCTGCTGAATTAAAGGCCGAATAGGCTGCTCGGCGCCAGTGCGAGGAGAGAATATCTACTATGGGTCTTGAGCTAAAGGATGCCACTAGCCGATGCCAATTTCTCGAGAAAGATAACCAAACCAAAGCGGTCGATCTTGAGAAGGCCTTACAAGAGGCGAGGGTAGCATGGTCCGAGTCTAGACTCGGGAGGAGATCCGGCAAGCTGGGGAGATCGTGGCTGGTAAGCCCTTCTTATTTTGAACTAAATTCGGCGATCCTAAGTATGCCCCACTTGATCGAATGTGGATTTCTCCAGACACATTTTTGGACTTGTCAAAGAGTTCCTCTGACGCAATGCAGTTTTTCCAAGCGCAAGAAGGACATGTGATGGAAAAGCTTTTCTGGTCGCAATTCAGCATGTCAAAGCGTCTGTTGTTGCTGAATGAACAGATGGCTCAATTGGCAGAGCTCAAAAGGATATCCAGATCTGCCATGAAGGACATCGTGGTCCGGCTGTGGCCTAGAGAGCTAATTCCGAATAGTTATTTTGGTTTAGTGCAACAACTTGTTAATGGGGTGCCGCATATCGACGCTGTTAAGCAGTCAACATGCATAGAAGGTGCATGGATGGCACTTTCCCACGTCAAGACGTACTGGGCGAAGATGAAGGCCACCGATATTGCAGCAAAGAGTCCACCCGAGGGCAAGAACACGCCAGAGCATTACTTTGAAGATGTCTTAGAGGGTGCCCGCTTGATAGAGGGTCAGTGCTCGAAAGATATTATGTTCGAGTAAAATGTATCAAAATTGTAAAAACAATGCTATGGTATATTAAGGCTATTTATACTTTTGCCTAGAAAGTTTTTAGTGCCTCCTGTGCGGCCGTTTATATATATATAATCTTAAAGTTTACCAGTCGTCGGCTTCAGCCCCCTCGCATATAATGCGGGGGTGTTCGGAAAAAGCACTTGATCACTCTTGACCCAACGTCTTGGTCCATTAAGGAGGTGTCAATGCGGCGAACCAGGCAATCAGACTATAGGGCTTTAACACTTTCACTTAGCCATAGGAGTTTGATGGTGGGGCTACGATATAGCCCCTGGTATGTACGCAGTTATCCGAATACAACACGCTTTCATACGTGACCAGAAGAATGGTCCTTAGTGTAATACGGAAGGAATCGTGAAGATTCCGATGAGTCATCTAGTGGTTGACCAGCTCTCGCCCATCATGACAGTTAGTTTTCGGCTTTCTCTACTGAGGTGCTCATCCGGACGAACCAGGACACAATCGCAGTAGTTCTCCCCTTTACTACCTTAGCCGATATAGCGGAACGTAAGGTAGTAAGCACAGGAGCCGGGAAACCAAACTATTGACCAATGACATGATTCGGAGCTAATGCATATAAGGCAAAACTCGTGACGCCGAAGTGTGCTTTAAAGTTGTTCGGACTTGTCGGCAACTCATAAGTTGTCGTATCGAGCCCCAGGCAATATATGCCGAGGTGTGTGCATGAAATAACCACAAAAGCAAAATACTGAATATAAGTTATGTTGATTAGCATCTTAATGATACGTCAAGTGTAATCTTTACAGATTATAATGCTACTATCAAGGCTATTTGCCATGCCGGGGGTCGAAAGCTGAGAAAAGGGGGGCACCTTGCAGCTTTGAAATAAAGATCGCGGTCTACAGAGAACATTTCGACCTCCTGTCACACGTCTGCGCTGCCTTGCCTTTGTTAAAGGACTTCTCAGCAAATACAGTCACCTGTGATAAAAGATAAAAATGGTGAGAAGGAGGAAAAGAAAAGGACTGTGAGAGTGCGGATAGTGTTATGGGTCTGTCCACATTGTGCCTCCATCTATGCCCATGGTATTTTGAGTGTGTAATTATGTATGAGCGGTACGAATGCCGCTATTTGGTCGGGACTAGGACGGAGGCCAAATTGCTAGTCAAGCTCTTGACGCGCTGGAGTGTCCCACTGTAGAGTAGCTCGGACTCGTTTAACAGTGTCCGGGAGCTTGGCCGCCGAATTAGAGTTCTGTCCGACAAGGCCGCTCTGTGCTTCTGCTGCGAGGGCAGCGGTGTGCTCCTCGGTATGGAGGGAGCGTTCCATGTTTTGACTGTTATGACACCGCGTGGTCTGGGCATCTTGAGCTTGAGATAAGCGTAGTGTGGCACCGCGTTGAATCGAGCGAATGCGGTTCATCCGAGCAGTGCATAATAGCCACTTCGGAAGGGGACGATGTCGAAGATTAACTCTTCACTTCGGAAGTTATCTGGGGATCCGAAGACCACTTCCAGTGTGATTGAGCCCGTACAGCGGGCCTCTACACCTTGTATGACTCCTTTAAAGGTAGTTTTTGTGGGCTTGATTCTTGGTGGATCAATGCCCATTTTGCGCACTGTATCTTGATAGAGCAGGTTCAGGCTACTGCCACCGTCCATGAGGACTCGCGTGAGATGGAATCCGTCATTTATTGGGTCGAGGACTAGTGCGGATGAGCCGCCATGACAGATACTGGTCGGATGGTCCCTGCGATCGAAAGTGATCGGATAGGACGACCATGGGTTGAAGTTTGGGGTTACTGGCTCCATCCCGTAGACGTCCCTGAGTGTGTGCTTGCGCTCCCTCTTGGGGATATGGGTGGCATATATCATGTTCACTGTTTTGACCGGGGGGGACTTCTTCTGTCCCCCTGTGTTCAGTGGCTGGGGCTCGTCGTCATCATCATCGCTCTACGTCCCCTTCTTATTTCAGCATTTAACTTGCCGGCCTGTTTAAAAACCCAACACTCTGTTGGTATGATTGGCTGGTTTATCAGGAGTGCCGTGGATTTGACATGGACGGTCAAGTATGCGGTCCAAGCTGGACGGGCCTGGATTGTTTCTTTTATATGGCTTCTTCCGCTGACCGGACTTGGAGCCACTGAATCCGGTGTTGACCGCCATGTCCTCGGTGTTGTCACCGTTGCTTCGACGCTTGTGTTTATTGTGTCATGTCTTGTCGTTGCCGTCTTGAACTTCAGAAGTACCTGGTTCATCGGTGCTGTTGCAGCTACGAGCTAGCCAGCTGTCCTCTCCCGCGCAAAAGCGGGTCATCAGAGTGGTAAGGGCAGCCATGGATCTTGGTTTTTCTTGACCAAGGTGGCGGGCGAGCCATTCATCTTGGACGCTATGTTTAAAGGCCGCAAGTGCTTCAGCGTCCGGACAATCAACAATTTAGTTCTTTTTAATTAAGAACCTAGTCCAGAGCTTCCTGGCAGACTCCCGGGGCTGATGGATGATGTTACTTAGGTCATCAGTGTCCGGAGGCCGCACGTATGTACCTTGGAAGTTATCGCGGAAGGCGTCCTCCAAGTCTTCCCAGCTGCCGATGGAGTTCTCAGGGAGACTGTTCAGCCAGTGCCGCACTGGCCCCTTTAATTTTAGTGGGAGGTATTTGATGGCGTGAAGGTCATCACCGCGGGCCATGTGGATATGGAGGAGAAAATCTTCAATCCATACCGTCGGGTCTGTTGTTCCATCGTATGATTCGATATTCATGGGTTTGAACCCTTCTGGGAATTCATGTCCCATTACTTCTTCAGAGAAGCAGAGGGGGTGCACGACGCCTCTATGTCGAGCCACCTCGTGACGTAGCTCGGATGGAGTCCGTCTGCGGTATTCGTCCCGGACATGGTTAAAATTTTCGCGTCCGGCTAGATGGCCGTCTTCGCGCATCGGGGCATGCCCCTGTGATCCGTAGATCGATTTGGTCTGGCCTGTTTTGTTTTCCAGGTCACGCCGCGGGTCATATGAGTAACCCTGAGCTGTTGTGTCTTTGTTTTTATGGTGAGGTAGTGCGGACTGGTGTTCGGCTTGAGTTGCCGCTTTGTCCCGGCCACGTGGTGGTCGGTCAGCCGCATTATGCGCTGGTAGGACGGGCTACAGCGCCTCGTCATCGAATTGGCGTAGTAATTTCACTTCGGGTAACTTTTGCTTGGGCGCTCGAGGCAGTATTCCTCAGCTGCCAGGACATTAGTCCATCTGTCATTGAGCAGGTCTTGATCAGCTTGAAGCTACTGCTTCTTCTTTTTCAGGCTCCTTGCAGTGGCTATAAGCCAGCACTTAAAGCGCTCCTGATCGATGGGATTCTCAGGCACAAGAAATTCTTCGTCGTCGAGGCTCGCCTCGTCCTCAGAAAGTGGAAAATAATTATTGTCCTCCGAGTCTTTGTTAATGGCTTGTTCGTTAGGGCTGACTCGCCCATCTTCCCGTTCATCCTATTCGGAAGTTAGTTTAATGGGGTCTTTGCTGTCTTCGGCATCATCCGAAGTGTTATTTTCTCCCATGCCGGTATCGCTGTTTTTTCCATGGCGTGGCTTAGAGCGGCGCCGCTGACGGCAGCGCTTTGGCTGTTTCTCAGGAGGCTTATCCTCGACTGGGTCCTTTTTATTGTCGCCATTGTTTTCCTTGGGTGTGTCCACCATATATACGTCATATGAGGAGGTGGCCGTTCAGCGCCATGTACGCGGTGGTTCTTGTGCCTGCTCCTCTCCAGCATCGTCATCCATACCATTGATGTCTTTGGAACCGTAATCGAGCATGTCAGTTAAATCTTCGACAGTGGCTATGAAGTGGGTGGTGGGTGGGAAGCGGAATTCTCCGCCCCCTGCTTCCAATTCGAACCAGATATAGTTCGGCTGAGGGTTCCTTGAGCAGGAGAGGGCTCTTAATGAGTTTAGCACATCGCCTAAAGGTGAGTGCCGGGAGATGTCCGCGGAGCTGAACTCAACGATCGGCGCCTGATCAGGTTCGATGGGCGCGGACGCACGCGGTTCGGAACTTATGGCCGGAGATGAATCCCTGGTTCTGGTAACAGAGGCCCCGCTCGAGATCGGATCTATGTGCGGCTCTAACACCGATGAGTCTGTGGCTTCCGTGGCGGGGTTGAGCTTCCTGTCCTCGGACGACGCAGACTGCTCTGGACCTACGGCCGGAGCAGTTACAGGCGCTATTTGCTGGGCATGGTCCGATGACAGATTTAGGTCATGTTCATTGAGGCAGCAGGGAGCGGCTGTCATGGGCTTGAATCCGTTGGAGATCAAGTCTCCGCGGATGTCGGCGACGTAATTCAAGCTTCCAAACCTGACCTGGTGGCCAGGGGCGTAGCTGTCGATCTGCTCTAGATGGCCAAACGAGTTGGCCCGTAGTGCGAAGCCGCCGAATACAAAGATTTGTCCGGGGAGAAAAACCTCACTCTGGACTGCATTGTTGTAGATGATTGATGGAGCCATCAAAACCTTCTGGTGACGATGCAGCGAAACTCTCAATGAAAGCACCAATGTCGGTGTCAAAACCGGCGGATCTCGGGTAGGGGGTCCTGAACTGTGCGTCTGTGGTCAATGGTAACATGAGGCGGGGGACACAATGTTTACCCAGGTTCGGACCCTCTCTATGGAGGTAATACTCTACTTCCTGCTTGATTGATCTTGATGAATATGAGTATTACAAGAGTTGATCAACCACGAGATCGTATGGACTAAACCCTAGAAGTCTAGCATGTATGATTATGATTCTGCCTCCACGGACTAAGCCCTCCGGTTTATATAGACACCGGAGGGGACTAGGGTTGTACAGAGTCGATTACAGAGAAAGGAATCCTCATTATCCAGATGCCAAGCTTGCCTTCCATGCCAAGGAGAGTCCCATCCGGACATGGGAGAGAGTCTTCGGTCTTGTATCTTCACAGCCCAACAATCCGGCTCATGTAACATTGTCCGGCCATCTGAGGACCCCTTAATCTAGGACTCCCTCAGGCGCACCTGCCCCCCAGGCGCGCCCAGGTGGGTTGTCCTCACCTGGTGGCCCCGCTGACCCTAAAACCAATGCTGTAGAATCATATTATTCCAGAAAATATCAGGGAGAAAGAATTATCGCGTTTCACAAGACGAAGACGTTGTCGTCTCCTGTTCTTCATCGGGAGGCCAGATCTGGAGTCCGTCTGGTTCTCTGTTAAAAGGAGGCCTTAATATTCCTTAGTTTCCAATAGGACCCCGCTGCCACGGAAGGGTAGGACAAAAAGATGCATGCAAGTTCTTTCATTAAGCACGTATGACTATTTACGGAATAGATGCCTACATTATATTTATGAATTGGAGCTAGTGTTGTGTCTCCCTAGGTTATTACTGTCTCATGATGAATATCATCCAACGAGTCACTAATCCAATGCCTACGAATTTATCTTATATTGTTTCTTCTAAGTTACTATTGCTACTGCTATCGTTACTGCTACAAAATCACTGCTATCATTGTTACTGTTACCGTTGCTACTGTGCTATCATCAAAACTATCATATTACTGTGCTACTAATCACTTTTCTGCAGATAATTAATCTCCAGGTGTGGTTGAATTGACAACTCAGCTGCTAATACCTTCAAATATTCTTTGGCTCCCCTTGTGTCGAATCTATAAATTTGGGTTGAATAGTCTACCGTCGAAAAATGTTGCGATCCCCTATACTTGTGGGTTATCACGCGCCACCCCTTGTGGGATGGTGTACCTCCCTCCTATGGCCCATGTGGCCCATATCTTTCCCCGGGGGTTCCGGTAACCCCTCCGGTACTTTGATATGTACCCTATATATTCCAGAACACTTCCGGTGTCCGAGTACTACCTTCCAATATATCAATCTTTACCTCTCGACGATTTCAAGAATCCTCATCATGACTGTGATCTCATCTGGGACTCCGAACAACATTCGGTCACCGAAACTCATAACTCATATAATACAAATCGTCATCGAACATTAAGCGTGCGGACCCTGCGGTTAGAGAACTATGTAGACATGACCGACACACCTCTCTGGTCAACAACCAATAGCAGAACCTGGATGCTCATATTGGTTCTCACATATTCTATGAAGATCTTAATCGGTCGAACCGCTATGACAACACACGTTAATCCCTTTGTCATCGGTATGTTACTTGACCGAGATTCGATCATCGGTATCTTCATACCTAGTTCAATCTCGTTACCAGCAAGTCTCTTTACTCGTTCCGTAATGCATCATCCCGCAACTAACTCATCAGTCACAGTGCTTGCAAGACTTCATATGATGTGCATTACTGAGAGGGCCCAGAGATACCTCTCCGATACTCGGAGAGACAAATCCTAATATCGATCTATGCCAATCCAACAAACACCTTTGGAGATACCTGTAGAGCATCTTTATAATCAACCGGTAACATTGTGACGTTTGACAGCACACAAGGCATTTCTCCGGTGTCCGGGAGTTGCATAATCTCATAGTCGGAGGAATATGTATTTGACATGAAGAAAGCAGTAGCAATAAAACTAAACGATTATTATGCTATGCTAAAGGATGGGTCTTGTCCATCACACAATTCTCCTAATGATGTGATCATGTTCATCAAATGACAACACATGTCCATGGCTAGAAAACTTAACCTGTTGGGAAACGTAGCATGCAATTTCAAAAAAATTCCGACGCTCATGCAAGATCTATCTAGGAGATGCATAGCAACAAGAAGGGAGAGTGTGTCCATGTACCCTTGTAGACCAACAGCGGAAGCTTTAACTTAACACGGTTGATGTAGTCGAACGTCTTCTTGAATCAACCGATCAAGTACCGGACGTACGACACCTCCGAGTTCTGCACACGTTCATCTCGATGACGTCCCTCGAACTCTTGAACAAGTAGAGGCACGAAGGAGTCGAAGAGTTCCGTCAGTATGACAGCGTGATGATGATGTTGGTGAAGTGATCCGCATAGGGCTTCGCCTAAGAACTAAGACAATAGGACTGAAGGAGTAAACGGTGGAGGGGGCACCACACACGGCTAAGAGACAACTGTTGTGCCTTGGGGTGCCCCCCTGCCCCCGTATATAAAGGAGGAGGGGAGGCCGCTGGCCCCTAGGGGCGCGCCAAGTGGGGGGGGAGTCCCACTGGGACTCCCAATCCTAGTCGGATCCCCCCTTTCCTTCCAACGGAGAGGGCTAAAGGGGAAAGAGGGGGAGAAGGAGAAGGAAAGGGGGGCTCCCCCTCCCCTAGTCCAATTCAAACTCCTGAGACGGGCGCGCCACCTCCTGTGGCCTACCTCCTCCTCTCCCGTATGGCCCATAAGGCCCATTAACTTTCCCGGGGGGTTCCGATAACCTCTCGGCACTCCAAAAAATCCCCGAACCTCTTCAGAACCATTCTGGTGTCCGTACATAACCTTCCAACATATCAATCTTTACCTCTCGACCATTTCGAGACTCCTTGTCATGTATGTGACCTCATCTGAGACTCCGAACAAACTTTGGTCACCAAAACACATAACTCATATAATACATATCGTCATTGAACGTTAAGCGTGCGGACCCTATGGGTTCGAGAACTATGTAGACATGACCGAGACACCTCTCAGGTCAATAACCAATAGCGGAACCTGGATGCTCCTATTGGTTCCCACATATTCTACAAAGATCTTTATCGGTCGAACAACAATGTCAACATACGTTATTCCCTTTGTCATCGGTATGTTACTTGCCCGAGATTCGATCATCGGTATCCTCATACCTAGTTCAATCTCGTTACCGGCAAGTCTCTTTACTCGTTCCGTAGTGCATCATCCCGCAACTAACTCATTAATCACATTGCTTGCAAGGCTTCATATGATGTGCATTACCGAGAGGGCCCAGAGATACCTCTCCGATACTCGGAGTGAAAAATCATAATCTCTATCTATGCCAACACAACAAACACCTTAGGAGATACTTCTAGAGCATATTTATAATCATCTAGTTACGTTGTGATGTTTGATAGCACACAAGGCATTCCTCCGGTGTCCGGGAGTTGCATAATATCATAGTCGGAGGAATATATATTTGACACGAAGAAAGCGGTAGCAATAAAACTGAACGATCAATATGCTAAGCTAACGGATGGGTCTTGTCCATAACATCATTCCACTAATGATGTGATCCCATTTATCAAATGACAACTCATGTCTATGGCTAGGAAACTTAACCATCTTTGACCAATGAGCTAGTCTAGTAGAGGCATACCAGGGACACGATGTTTTGTCTATGTATTCACACATGTATCAAGTTTCCGGTTAATACAATTCTAGCATGAATAATAAACATTCATCATGAATAAGGAAATATAAAATAACAAATTTATTATTGCCCTAGGGCATATTTCCTTCAGTCTCCCACTTGCACTAGAGTCAATAATCTAGATTACATTGTAATGAATCTAACACCCATGGAGTCCTGGTGGTGATCATGTTTTGCTCGTGGAAGAGGCTTATTCAACGGGTCTGCAACATTTGGATCCGTATGTATTTTGCGAATCTCTATGTCTCCCTCCTTGACCAAATCTCGGATGTAGTTGAAGTGTCTCTTGATGTGTTTGGTCTTTTTGTTAAATCTAGATTCCTTCGCCAAGGCAATTGCTCCAGTATTGTCACAAAAGATTTTCATTGGACCCGATGCACTAGGTATTATACCTTGATCAGATATGAAATACTTCATCCAGACTCCTTCAGTTGCTGCTTCTGAAGCAGCTATGTACTCCGCTTCACACGTAGATCCCGCCACGACGCTCTGCTTGGAACTGCACCAACTGACAGCTCCACCATTCAATAAAAATATGTATCTGGTTTGCGACTTAGAGTCATCCAGATCAGTGTCAAAGCTAGCGTCGACGTAACCACTTAAAACAAGCTCTTTGTCACCTCCATAAACGAGAAACATATCCCTAGTCCTTTTTAGGTACTTCAGGATGTTCTTGACCGTTGTCCAGTGATCCAGTCCTTGATTACTTTGGTACCTCCCTGCTAAACTTATAGCAAGGCACACATCAGGTCTGGTACACAACATAGCATACATGATAGAACCTATGGATGAAGCATAGGGAATGACTTTCATTTTCTCTCTATCTTCTGCAATGGTCGGTCATTGAGTCTGACACAAATTCACACCTTGTAACACAGGCAAGAACCCTTTCTTTGACTGGTCCATTTTGAAATTCTCCAAAACTTTATCAAGGTATGTGCTTTGTGAAAGTCCTATCAAGCGTCTTGATCTATCTTTATAGATTTTGATGCCCAATATATAAGCAGCTTCACCGAGGTATTTCATTGAAAAACTCTTATTCAAGTATCCTTTTATGCTATTCAAAAATTATACATCATTTCCAATCAACAATATGGCATCCACATATAATATTAGAAATTCTATAGAGCTCCCACTCACTTTCTTGTAAATACAGGCTTCTCCAAAAGTCCGTATAAAACCATATGCTTTGATCACCTCATCAAATCGTATATTCACTCCGAGATGCTTGCTGTCTGTGTTAGGACGACGCCTATGGGATCACAAGAATCCCTACTACGGTTGCGGGGCGCGGGGTCATGAGAAGAGCGGATCAAACAGATAGCACACGGTTTCTTTATCCAGGTTCGGGCCGCGAGGATGCGTAAAACCCTACTCCTGCTTTGGTGGTTTGTTTATCTGTGTTCTTGAACTAGCAATGGGGCGTGAGGAGCTCCAAAAAGCCGAATCCTCCTCCTGGTCGCCTCGGGCCTCCTTTTATAGGGAAAGGGGTTGCCACAGTGGCACATGGGGTGGAAAGAATCTGATGATGCGAGTTTATCCTCGCATTACATGACAAGGCGCCTTTAATGCGTCTTGCTTAGGTGTCCTTGCTTTATCGTGGACGGGGGAGAGCCCTGTCTCGTCCGTCGCCGCTCTCTTTGGTGTCGACTCGCGCCCTGGCCAGCGGTGCCCGTGGTGCCATGTAGGCAGGCAGCAGGTGAGGTGGCGAGCGGTGGGTCTCCACGAAGATCCGCTGTCGCCACGCAGTGCCTGCCCAACTGGTTGGGTCGGCAGCTGCATGCGAACGGCGGTGAAGGTTTGATTGGCGTGGGCCTGATGGTGGCCCTACGGGTGTCCTTGGCAAGGGCCTTGCCGTAGCCCCGGCAAGGGTCTTGCCGTGGCGCCTGCAGTCATCCTCGGCAAGGCTCTTGTCGGGGGCCTTGTGGTCCTCCTTTGCTGGGAACCCGCCAAGGGTCGTCATCTTCTATAGTGTGTATCTGATCTTGAATGTCTTCACAAAGATCTGCATGCCACCACGGGGATGTCTCCCGAATCCTTGCCCCATGGGGGCAGTGGACTCAAGGGTGATTCGCTCCGTAGGTGTGGGGCGAGCTGCCACGACAAGGGTCTTGCTGGGTTTGCTTAAGACCGCCCCCCGGCAAGGATCTTGCCGGGGGAGTCCGCTTCGTCCCCTTTGCTCTTTGTGGTCTTGGTCTTGGCGTCGTTCTGCTCCTTTCGAGCCTCGGCCTTACCTTGGCTCACCTCCCTTGCCTTGCTCAGTGTGGTGGCGTCCACGGCTCAGACTGCCCGTGCACAGTTATAGGGGTACAAAAAATGTACCCCTCTTTTTGTACACCGATAGGAGCCCCCGGGCCTGGGCCACACGTAAGCGCAATCGCGTCGTTGGGCTAGCCCAAAGACGGTGCGCGGGCAGGCGGGGTTGTTTTTAGCGCGGTAAGTCTCTTTGCGCGCTGCGCTTCCCATGCCTCCCGCGCGTGGCTCGGCGTGGGGAGGCGTGCGTGACGTGGGCGGCATGCGTGGGGCTGATCTCTGCGCGCATGCGTCACGTTGTAGCAAAAGGGGGCGGTTCGCGCCTTCCACATAAACGGAGGGAGACGTGGAGGCGCGGCCCATTTACTGAACGGGGCCGAGGCGTGGTCTTCAAGGCGTCCACTCCCCACGATCACGGGGTGGGAAGAGGTCGCTTCACCCGTCGCCTCGGTCCCGCATGCCTGCCACGTGGTTCTCATGTGCTTGGGGTGGCGAACGGTGGAGGCGGGAAACCGGGTCGTCGCGGGCCGGGGCAGCGGGTTGGTCCCAGTTCCCTGCGCGCTTCGCGCCTTGATTGGCTGAGCGGGCGGCGAGCCCCACCCGTTCCTTTATAAAGAGCGGGGGGGCGGCGTCCCTTGTGTCGGTGTACAAAAGAGGGGTACATTTTTGTACCCTATAAGCTGTCTGCAGGCAGTCCGAGCATGAGACGCCACCACACTGAGCAAGGCAAGGGAGGTGAGCCAAGGTAAGGCCGAGGCTCGAAAGGAGTAGAACGACGCCAAGACCAAGACCACAAAGAGCAAAGGGGACGAAGCGGACTCCCCCGGCAAGATCCTTGCCGTGGGGGCGGTCTTAAGCAAACCCGGCAAGCCCCTTGCCGTGGCAGCTCGCCCCACACCTATGGAGCGAATCACCCTTGAGTCCACTGCCCCCATGGGGCAAGGATTCGGGAGACATCCCCGTGTTGGCATGCAGATCTTTGTGAAGACATTCAAGATCAGATACACACTATAGAAGATGATGACCCTTGGCGGGATCCCAACCAAGGAGGACCACAAGGCCCCCGGCAAGAGCCTTGCCGAGGATGACAGCAGGCGCCACGGCAAGACCCTTGCCAAGGACACCCGTAGGGCCACCATCAGGCCCACACCAATCAAACCTTCACCGCCGTTCGCATGCAGCTGCCGACCCAACCAATTGGGCAGGCACCTGCGTGGCGGCAAGAGGATCTTTGTGGAGACCCACCGCTGTGCCACCTCAGCTGCCTGCCTGCCTACATGGCACCACGGGCACCGCTGGCCAGGGCGCGTGTCGACACGAAAGGGAGCGGTGACGGACAAGACAGGCTCTCCCAGGCCCCCGATAAAGCAAGTACACCTAAGCAGGATGCATTAAAGCGCCTTGTCATGTAATGCAAGGGATAAACTCAAGATCATCAGAGCCCTTTCCACCTCCTGTGCCCTTTGTGGCAACCCTTTCCCTATAAAAGGAGGCCCGAGGCACCAGGAGGAGGATTCGCTTTTGGAGCTCCTCACGCCCCATTGCTAGTTCAAGAACACGATAAACAAACCACTAAAGCATGAGTAGGGTTTTACGATCCTCGCGCCCTAACCTCGGATAAAGAAACCTGTGCTATCTGCTTGACCGCTTCTTCTCACGACCCGTGCCCCGCAACCGTAGTAGGGATTCTTGTGATCCATAGTTGTCGCCCTCACACCGACGCGGTGTGAGGCGAGATTCACGACCAGCGCCCGCAGCTGTAGTAAGATTCTTGTGATCCCATAGGTGTCGCCCTCACACCGACGCGGTGTGAGGACGACACCTATGTGATCCCAAGAATCCCTACTACGGTTGCGGGGCGCGGGGTCGTGAGAAGAGCGGATCAAACAGATAGCACACGGTTTCTTTATCCAAGTTCCGTCCGCGAGGATGTGTAAAACCCTACTCCTGCTTTGGTGGTTTGTTTATCTGTGTTCTTGAACTAGCTATGGGGCGTGAGGAGCTCCAAAAAGCCGAATCCTCCTCCTGGTCGCCTCGGGCCTCCTTTTATAGGGAAAGGGGTTGCCACAATGGCACACATGAGGTGGAAAGGGTACAGTGATGCGAGTTTATCCCTCGCATTACATGACAAGGCGCCTTGAATGCGTCTTGCTTAGGTGTCCTTGCTTTATCAGGGGGAGAGCCCTGTCTCGTCCGTCGCCGCTCCCTTTCGTGTCGACACGCGCCCTGGCCAGTGGTGCCCGTGGTGCCATGTAGGCAGGCAGGCAGCTGAGGTGGCGCAGCGGTGGGTCTCCACGAAGATCCGCTTGCCGCCACGCAGGTGCCTGCCCAACTGGTTGGGTCGGCAGCTGCATGCGAACGGCGGTGAAGGTTTGATTCGCGTGGGCCTGATGGTGGCCCTACGGGTGTCCTTGGCAAGGGGCTCACCGTAGCCCCGGAAAGGGCCTTGCCGGGGCCCCGGCAAGGGTCTTGCCGTGGCGCCTGCTGTCATCCCCGGCAAGGCTCTTGCCGGGGGCCTTGTGGTCCTCCTTGGCTGGGATCCTGCCAAGGGTCGTCATCTTCTATAGTGTGTATCTGATCTTGAATGTCTTCACAAAGATCTGCATGCCACCACGGGATGTCTCTCAATCCTTGCCCCATGGGGCAGTGGACTCAAGGGTGATTCGCCCGTAGGTGTCGGGCGAGCTGCCACGTCAAGGGTCTTGCCGGGTTTGCTTAAGACCGCCCCCCGGCAAGGATCTTGCCAGGGGAGTCCGCTTCGTCCCCTTTGCTCTTTGTGGTCTTGGTCTTGGCGTCGTTCTGCTCCTTTCGAGCCTCGGCCTTACCTTGGCTCACCTCCCTTGCCTTGCTCAGTGTGGTGGCGTCCGCTGCTCGCTGCCTGCAGATAGTTATAGGGGTACAAAAAATGTACCCCTCTTTTTGTACACCGACACTTGCACCAGTCCATAAATGGATCACTGGAGCTTGCATACTTTGTTAGCACCTTTAGGATCGACAAAACCTTTTGGTTGCATCATATACAACTCTTCTTTGAGAAATCCATTAAGGAATGCAGTTTTGACAACCATTTGCCAGATTTCATAATCTTAAAATGCGGCAATTGCTAACATGATTCGGACAGACTTAAGCATCACTACAGGTGAGAAAGTCTCATCATAGTCAACTCCTTGAACTTGTCGAAAACCTTTTGCAACAAGTCGAGCTTCATAGACAGTAACATTACCATCAGTGTCAGTCTTCTTCTTGAAGATCCATTTATTCTCTATGGGCCGCCGATCATCGGGCCTATCCACCAAAGTCCATACTTTGATCTCATACATGGATCCTATCTCAGATTTCGTGGCCTCTAGCCATTTATCGGAATCTGGGCTCATCATAGCTTCGTCATAGTTTGTAGGTTCGTCATGGTTAAGTAATATGACCTCCAGAACAGAATTACCGTACCGCTCTGGTGTGGATCGTGCTCTATCAGACCTACGAGGTTTTGTAGCAACTTGATCTGTAGTTTCATGATCTTTATCATTAGCTTCCTCTCCAGTTGGTGTAGGCATCACGGGAACAAATTTCTCGGATGAGTTACTTTCCAAATTGAGAGTAGGTACAATTACCTCATCAAGTTCTAGTTTCCTCCCACTCACTTCTTTCGAGAGAAACTCCTTCTCTAGAAAGGTTCCGTTCTTAGCAACAAAAATCTTGCCTTCAGACTTGTGGTAGAAGGTGTACCCAATTGTTTCCTTAGGGTATCCTATGAAGACACATTTCTCCGATTTGGGTTCGAGCTTATCGAGCTAAATCCTTTTGACATAAGCATTGCATCCCCAAACTTCAAGAAACAACAGCTTAGGTTTGTTGCCAAACCATAGTTCATACGGTGTCGTCTCAATGGATTTTCGCGGTGCTCTGTTCAAAGTTAATGCATCTGTCTCTAATGCATAACCCCAAAAAGATAGTGGTAAATCGGTAAGAGACATCATAGATCGCACCATATCTAATAAATTGCGGTTAGGACGTTCAGACACACCATTACTATAAGGGCATTTCCCCACTTTGTGTTTTGGATGATGATGACAACCCTTTGTTGGTCTAATCTTGCTCTAAGTGCTTCAGGTTCTCGGTGATTAGGCTTACATTGGTTTGCTATTCTCTCTGGAAGGAAAAGATCGAGGATGGTGTTTTTCTACGTGTTTATCTCTTTGATCGTAGGGAACCTGTACTATGAAGAGGGAATCCACATTGGAAGGAGTTGGGGGAATCATTGCACGTACACTTCTGCCACACCCTCTGTTGCCTTCCTTGTTTTGTGTGAGAGAGAGCTCCCTTTCTTTTTCAATCGCCATCGTGTTCTCCCAGTGGTTGTACTGTCAGACGAAGCGGTTGTACCGCTGGCTCCTCGGCACTTACTAACCACCACCCTGTGGGTGATACCACGGGATGAACAGCCCAGTCATGACCAAGCAGTTGTACCGCTGATCCCGGGCGGTTGTACCACCACCATGCTTAACATTGAGTGTGGGTGTCTCTGGCGGTTGTACCGGCCAACTACCGCTCAACAACCGGCCCGGTTTCTGTTTTGATGCGGTACTTGGGCGGTGGTGGCCCGGTTGGTCCGGTTGTGTCCCGCAAACTGGTACTACTGGTGCCCTAAGCGGTTCTACCACTTGGGACTTAGCCACCCAGGTGTCCAGGGCCAAGCGGTTGCACCGGTGCTGTACCGCTCGATCACCACACACAGGGGTGACACCCTACTGTTTCAAGGCGGTGGTTGAGCGGTGGCTGGGCGGTTGTTCCGGTTGTTCTCCACAACCGGTACTACCGCCCGTCTTCCCGGTTGTACCGCTTGAGAGGGTTTCTGTAGGTTACTCGTGAGTCCTGGTTGTACCGGGACTAGGAGCGGTTGCACCGCTGCAGTGCTATTTTCGAAGTAACGGTTGGATTTTAGGGTTTGCTATATAAGGGTGGTTCTTCCACCTACCATTTTAACCTCTTGCCTCTCTCTCACCACCATTGATACACTACAAGCTTTCTTGCCCGATCTCTCTCTCTCTCTCTCTAGCCACTCAAACTTGATGATTTGCTAGGGATTGAAGGAGGAGACCTAGATCTACACTTCCACCAAAGGATATTTGATTCCCCCATACTTTCTTGTGTGGATTTTGTTACTCTTGGGTGTTTGAGCATCCTAGATGGTTGAGCTCACCTCGGAGCCACATTCCATTGTGGTGAAGCTCCGTAATTTCGTTGGGAGCCTCCAATTCGGTTGTGGAGAGAGCCCCAACCTTGTTTGTAAAGGTTCGGTCGCCGCCTTCAAGGGCACCTATAGTGGAATCACGGCATCTTGCATTGTGTGAGGGCGTGAGGAGAATATGGTGGCCCTAGTGGCTTCTTGGGGAGCATTGTGCCTCACCGCTCCAACGGAGACGTACTTCCTCTCAAAGGGAAGGAACTTCGGTAACACATCCTCGTCTCTACCGGCTCCACTCTTGGTTATCTCTTACCTTTACGTGTGCAAGCTTATTTTGTGTTGTACCCCTAGCTTGTTTGTGTGCTTGTTGTTGTTGCATCATATAGGTTGCTCACCTAGTTTCATATCTAGACAACCTACTTTGATGCAAAGTTTAATTTGGTAAAGAAAAGTTAAAAATTGTTAGTTGCCTATTCACCCCCTGCTCTAGTCAACTATATCGATCCTTTCAATTGGTATCAGAGCCTCATCTCTTAATTAAGGGCTTTACCATCCTAAGAGTACGGTTGACACTATAGACAGTGAGGAGGAGCACCCCGGTGTGAATCCTTCCTCGTCTATGGCCGATAGGGGATCCATGGTCTCACGTGTGGAGTTCAATGTGGCTTTGGACACATTGAAAACCTCCATGACGACCGAGGTCAAAGGCATGTTCAAAGAGTTTCTTGATGGTCTTAAGTTATCCACTGCACCTTTGGAAGTGGCTGCTCCCACTAACAAGGTGGCGGATGCCAACTCCGATAAGGGGGAAGCTTCTAGTGTTAGAGTTCCTTTATCTAGTGGTAGAAATGGAAATGGCATCTATGCTCATGTTGAACCACCTCTCACTTATGGAGGGCCGGTTCCCTCCACTCTTTTAAATCATGCGGGTTCTCCTCCCAAGATTGCAAAAAATGAGGATTTTGACTCTTGGGTTTATCGCTTTAAACATCATTTAAACCATGTTAATACTAACTGTCGGTGTCAAAACCGGTGGATCTCGGGTAGGGGGTCCCGAACTGTGCGTCTAGGCGGATGGTAACAGGAGACAAGGGACACGATGTTTTTACCCAGGTTCAGGCCCTCTCGATGGAGGTAAAACCCTACTCCTGCTTGATTAATATTGATGATATGGGTAGTAGAAGATTAGATCTACCACGAGATCAAAGAGGATAAACCCTAGAAGCTAGCCTATGGTATGATTGTTGTTCGTCCTACGGACTAAAACCCTCCGGTTTGTATAGACACCGGAGAGGGCTAGGGTTACACAGAGTCGGTTAAAATGGGAGGAGATCTACATATCGCATCGCCAAGCTTGCCTTCCACGCCAAGGAAAGTCCCATCCGGACACGAGACGAAGTCTTCAATCTTGTAGCTTCATAGTCCAGGAGTCCGGCCAAAGGTCATAGTCCGCCATCCGGACACCCCTAATCCAGACTCCTCAAGAGCCTGAACCAGGCTTCAATGACGGCGAGTCTGGCGCGCAGATTGTCTTCGGCATTGCAAGGCAGGTTCCTCCTCCGAATACTTCATAGAAGATTGTGTACACAAGGCTAGTGTCCGGCTCTGCAAAATAAGTTCCGCATACCACCGTAGAGAGAATAATATTGGTACAAATCTAATCTGCTGACGTATTCCGCAGCGTGACATCACGCCATGGCCAAGCCTTTATTCGAATCGTTTTACTGTCCCACCTCAGCGCGTTTAGCGAGGCGGTTTCCTTGGCACGTCTTGTCAAAGCAGAGATCGTGTTCCCTTATTCTAGGATTCTCATTAATACGGGCATGGGCAACCCAACAGTGCCATTAATCACGGTGCTTGGGAGATAAGCGAGTTTTACTAGGCTGGTGGGGGCACATAGTTTCGTCCGCCCATATAAGGGGATAAGGATCCATCCTTTCCATCTACGCCTTCTTCCTCCTTTGCTTATCCATCTCTGCGCACTCGAGCTCCAGCGCCCAAGTCCGCACTTCCCACCTCGACCTTCTCCAGCCATGTCCAGAGCGGGAGGCAGGTGGATGGCCTCCTCCGTCACGGAGGGGCGCATCAAAAAGTTGTGGAAAGCCGGATACTTGTCCAACGACATCGCGCACCAGCTTCCAGACGAGGGGCAGCTCATCCCCACCCCCAGGCCCCATGAGAGGGTGGTGTTCCTCCCCCATTTCCTCCGCGGACTGGGCTTCCCACTCCACCCATTTGTCCGGGGGCTCATGTTCTACTACGGCCTGGATTTCCACGATCTGGCCCCGAACTTCATCCTCAACATCTCGGCGTTTATCGTCGTGTGCGAGGTCTTCCTCCGCATCAAGCCCCACTTCGGCTTATGGCTGAAGACCTTTAATGTCAAGCCGAAGGTTGTGGGCGGCCGGCCAGCGGAGTGCGGAGGCGCCATGGTGGGAAAGATGCCCAACGTCATATGGCTCGAGGGCTCCTTTGTGGAAACCATCAAAGGGTGGCAATCGGGGTGGTTCTTCATCACCGAGCCGCGTGACCATGAATGGGCAGCGGCCCCCGAACTCCAATCTGGCATCTCCACACGGCTCACCTCCTGGAAAGAGAAGGGCCAAGCGTGCGTCTGCTGGGCCAGAGAAGAAGGCCAAGAAGAAGGCCACGGGAACTCGAAAGAGTTCCCGGCGCCTGGTGGTGTCGGATTCATCGCCCGACGACCCGAAGCGCACTAATCCCCCGAAGACGAGGAGGAGGAAGAAGAAGCCTCTCCCCCTCCAATGGGGGGAGGAAAGAAAAGGAAGGCCGCCCCAACCGGGGAGGCCGGAGGGTCCAAGAAGGGAAAGACCCTTCTTCCGGACTACTCCACCAGCGCCGACGACGGCGGAGAGGAGTGGCCATCCAGGGCCAAGCCCCTGGCAAAATCGTAAGTATCCGGATACCAGAATAACTCATGGCGTTCCTTTATTGCACAGTACCTTCTGACGCCGAATATAATCATGCAGTCCGCCCAAGGCTCGGCTTGACGCTTCGTCGAGCGGCTCCCTGGATTCGTCGGATGTGAATAGTCTTTCACTTCCGACCGCTACCTCCCCTCGCCCTACGGACGATGCCGAGGTGGAGTCCCAAAAGGGGCCAAGACAGGAGGAGGTGGTCCTGGAGGCACCGCAAGGCGACCTCCCGGACTCCAGGCGCAAAGGAGATAAAACCCCAAAGGGCTCTAAGTCCGGCCCTGGGCCGGACACCGCACCGGAACCTTCAGTGGTTCCGGAGTCCGGCAGGCGGCCCCCAAGTAAGAGGGGCAAGCCTACAATGCCGGTGACCTTCGTCCAACCGGAGGCACCGGATAATTTGCTGGAGGTGCTTAACGGCGCCTCCATCGACGAGGAGCACCGCACTGTTATGAGTGCGGTGATACAGAAGGTTCAGTCCGCCAAGATCGGGATGACAGAAGCCTGTGCCAGCCTTCTAACAGGCTTTGAGGTATGTATTAAGATATGTAAAAATATGACCGCATAGACAGTAGCCCCTGATGCTCAGTTTGGTGTTTGGATAGAAAAGCCGAACTGAGGATCTAAAAATATATACGCAGGAGTCTAACATAAGTATGTCAATATGGGAATGCAGGCTACGCTGCTGACCTCTCCCGCACTGACTGCGGAGGTCGGTGCATTGAAGCAGAGCCTCGAGCAGTCCGAGAACGAGCTCGGCCTTGCCAAGAAGCAGCTCGAGGAAAAGGAAGGTAAGTAATACCTTATGTAAGTATATAAAAAGATCTGGTTGCAAATAATGACAGGACCAATGTGAGTATTACAGGGGTCATAGCCGAGGTGGCGATCCTGAAGGAGGCGCTGTCCAAGGCCGAAGACAATGTGGCCATGGAGCGCACCGAGCGAGAAAAGCAGGAGGCGCGAGTGGCGGAGGTGCAGCAAGAGCTCCACGCTCTTGTGAAAAAACACGATAGCTTGGAGCTTGACTCAAAGACTCGAGAGTCCGAGCTTGCCTCGGCCCTTGAGAGCACCAAATCTGCCAAGGCCGAAGCCCAAAAGGCCCTCCAGGAAATTGAGGCGATGAAGAAGATAGCGGCGGGTAAGGCATTCTTTATGCAAAGCAAGCACGTGAAAGTGAATTACTTGTTACTTACCCGAGTACGGAGCTCTCCAAGAGCATTCGCAGATCTGCCCCGCAGTGTGTCCGACGCCGCCGCATTCTACCGCGCTGAGGAAGGGAGCTCGACGGAGAAGGTGTTCTGGTCCCAGTATGCTGAGGCCGGACAGCCGGTGCCCTTGAGCGACCAGCTGAAGCAGCTGGTCGAGCTCCATAAGGTAGCCGAACAGGCCCTGAAGGGCCTTATAGGTCGGCTATGGCCTGGGGAGGTCCTGCCTGGGAGCTACTTTGTGTTGGTGAGGCGGCTGGTGGATGCATGTCCATGGCTTGAGATCATCAAGCGCTCCGTATGCATCGAAGGCACCCGTAGGGCCCTTGCCCGTGTTAAAGTACACTAGGGCAAGATGGATGCTGAGAAGCTGGTGACAGATGGGCCACCGGAGGGGAAGGAGCATCGCAAGCCCGAGTTGTATTATGAGGGCATCCTGAAGGGTGCCTGCCTTGTGGCGAATGAGTGTTCCAAGGATGTAATTTTTGAGTAAACTCGCTCGTGTTATCCTGTGCGCTGAAAACTTGTTCATATGCGCTAAGCAACGCTTTTTGAATTTAAAATATTACCTTCTGTGTGGCCGTTTATTAAATCTGAGAGATGTGAGTCGTCGGCTTCTACCCCCATGCCACGAGTGCTGGGGTGTTCGGGATAAACCTGAGCGCTCTTGTTCCCATTCTTGGGTCCTTCGAGGGAGGCGCTCAGCACAACGAACAAGGCAATTGGACTATAATGCTTTATCACTCTCACTTAGCCATAGAATTCTATAATTTTAAATTTCGGCGAAGCCCCTAGTATTCGGAAGACCGAGTTCGGGGCGCTATCCACGCCTAGGCCGGACAAAGCCAACTCCTCGCTCTAAGCGGCATAAGTCTTTAGGGACTCGAAAAACCTCTCGAACAGTGATCGGCTCTCGCCCTATCATGACGGTCAGTTTTAGCTTTCTCTACTGAGGTGCTTAACCCAGCTCAACGGGGCACAATCGCAGTAGTTCTCCCAGCGCTACCTTAGCCAATATAGCGGAACGTAAGGTACCAAAACATGGGAGCCGGGCAAACCCAACTATTGACCCAAGACATGATTCGGAGCCGATGCATATAATGCTATAAGTTCGGGGTGCCGCACGCGTGAGAGTGTTCGGACTTCTCACACCATTTTCTGGGGTACTGGAGCCCCTGGTGTATCGGCCGTACCAAAGTGTACGGTTGCATAATGTCATAACTGAACATATTTACATAAAAATGAATGCAATAATAGACAAGAGCTATGTATTGTTTATTAAAAGGCTGCTGTGAAAGCAGAATGATACAAATAGTGCGATAAGCAAGGGGTGGGATTATTTCACATGTTCCCCTCCAGGGGCAAGCTGCGAGACTTTATGTAAGACAGGTATTTAGCTCGTTATAGAGACCACCTGGACATTCGACGTAGCTTGATGCCTCCCTGGCTGTTGCATCATGTGTTCGGCGATTGTACTGCCGGACAGGCCTTCCGTAGAGTGGAGTCTTGAAAGTAAGAA
The DNA here is from genome assembly GCA_021605205.1 of Aegilops longissima. Taxonomy (NCBI): domain Eukaryota; kingdom Viridiplantae; phylum Streptophyta; class Magnoliopsida; order Poales; family Poaceae; genus Aegilops; species Aegilops longissima. Next base: position 812,283,179 of record CM038677.1, read on the forward strand.
AAAAGAAATGACAAAATCGGGAGCCCCTAGTGTGGTTGAGTCGTATTTTGGGCGTGCCGTGGTTGTGCCCCTCCCCTTATGCCCATGGTATTTACAGAGCGTAATTATGTACGCGTGGTACTGGTTTTGCAAATTCGCGAGGGATTGGGTTGGGGCTGCACTGCTACGCTTGCTTGGAACGTGACAGGCGGTCTTGTTGTAGGTTACTCCAGGCGCTCTTGACGGTGTCCTGACGTTTAATAGCCGGACTGGAGAATTGCCTTGAGAGGCTACTTTGTACTTCCGCCGCGAGGGCCGCCGTATGCTCTTCCGTCTGGAGAGAGCGTTCGGTGTTTCTGTTGACCGTAATGCCTCCTCGAGGGCCTGGCATCTTGAGATTGAGATATGCATAGTGCGGCACCGCATTGAACTTTGCAAATGCGGTTCGTCCGAGCAGGGCGTGATAGCCACTGCGGAACGGGACTATGTCGAAGATTAACTCCTCGCTTCGGAAATTATCCGGGGATCCGAAGACCACTTCGAGTGTAACTGAGCCTGTACAGTTGGCCTCTACACCTGGTATGACGCCTTTAAAGGTCGTCTTTGTGGGTTTAATCCTTGAGGGATCTATGCCCGTTTTTCGCACTGTATCCTGATAAAGCAGGTTTAGGCTACTACCGCCATCCATGAGGACTCTAGTGAGGTGAAATCCGTCAATGATTGGGTCTAGAACCAATGCAACGAATCCGCCGTGGCGGATGCTAGTGGGGTGGTCCCTTCGATCAAAAGTGATTGGGCAGGATGACCATGGATTGAACTTTGGGGCGATTTGCTCCAACGCATATACGTCCCTGAGTGCACGCTTCCGCTCCCTTTTGGGGATGTGGGTTGCGTATATCATGTTCACCGTCTGCACTTGTGGGGGGAAGCCCTTTTGTCCCCTATTGTTCGGCGGCCGGGGCTCCTCCTCGTCATCGCTATGCAGCCCCTTGCCTGTCTGTTTCGGGGGTGCCACGTATCTGGCACGAGCGATCGAGTATTCGGTCCAAACTGGACGGGCCCGGATTGTTTCTTTTGAATGGCTTTTTCCGCTGACCGGGTTTAGAGCCTCTGAATCCGGCATTAACTGCCATATCCTCAGCATTGTCGCCGTTAATGTGGCGCTTGTGCTTGTTGCGACGCGACCTGCCATTGTTGTCCTTGGTATCCGAATTACCAGGGCTCTTGGTCATGTTATTACTACGAGCCAGCTGAGTTGTCTTCTCCCGCAAAAGCGGGTCATGAGTGTTGTGAGGGCTGCCATGGATTTCGCTTTTCCTGTCCTAGGTGCCGGGCAAGCCATTAAATCCACGGATGTTATGCTTGAAGGTTGCGAGGGCCTCTGCGTCCGGACGATCGACTATTTGATTTTTCTTGGTTAGGAACCGTGTCGAGAATTGTCGGCCGATTCCTCGCTGCTGAATTATGTGGCTTAGGTCATCGGGCGCCCGGTGGTCACACATAGGTGCCCTGGAAATTGTCGAGGAATGCGGATTCCAGGTCCTCCCAGCAACCAATTGACTCTGCTGGCAAGCTGTTAAGCCAATGTCGAGCTGGTCCTTTAAGCTTGAGTGGGAGGTATTTGATAGCGTGTAGATCATCACCGCGGGCCATGTGGATATGAAGGAGATAGTCCTCGATCCATACCGCATGATCTGTTGTGCCATCGTATGATTCGATGTTTACGGGTTTAAAACCCTCGGGGATTTGATGATCCATTACTTCATCTGTGAAGCATAGTGGGTGTGTGGCGCCTCTGTACTGGGCGATATCACAACGTAGCTCGTATGAGCTTTGTCTGTTGTGTTCGGCCTGGCCGTATTTGCCATATCCGACGTGACGGTTATCGTCACGTGTCGTGGGGCGCCCACGTGATCCCTAGATCGATCTTGTTTGCCTTGCCTTGTCCTCCAATATGTCTCGCAGGTCTGGCGCATTTCCCCGTGCCTTGGTATTTTTTGAGCGACGCCGGGGTGCGGCTTGAGTGGATGGCCGAAAGGCCTCTCTGTCGCGGCCACGAGGTGCCCGGTCGGCCACGTCATGCGCTGGTGATGTAGGTTTAGGTGCTTCCTCCTCTAATCGGGGTAGCAGCCTGCGCTTTGGGTAGCTCTTGGAGGGGCGTTCGAGTTCGTACTCTTCGGCCGCAAGGACTTCAGTCCATCTGTTGGCTAGCAAATCTTTGTCAGCTCTAAGCTGCTGCTGTTTTTTCTTGAGGCTGCTCGCCGTGGCCATAAGCCTGCGTTGGAAACGCTCTTGTTCGACGGGATCCTCAGGCACGACAAATTCGTCGTCGTCGAGGCTTGCCTCGTCTTCGGAGGGATGCATGTAATTATCGTCCTCTACCTCTCTCTCTACCGCTCTCTTATGAGGCCTGGCTTCTCCATCCTCCTGTGCTGAATCCTGCTGGAGGGGGTTGTCTTCGGCACTGTCCAGGGTGTTATTATCTCTCGTGCCGGAATCGCCATTCTTGCTTTGGCGGGATTTAGAGCGGCGCCGCTGACGTCGACGCTTAGGATGCTTCTTGGAGGGGTCATCCTCCGTTGTTCCATCGCCATTCCCTTCTTTTGGGGTTTCCACCATGTATATGTCGTATGACGAGGTGGCCTTCCAGTGCCCTATAGGTGCTGGTTCTTGGTCGTCTCCTGCATCGTCGTCCATACCGTCGATGTCTTCGGAGTCGAAGTCGAGCATGTTGATTAAATCATCGACAGTGGCTACGAAGTGGGTGGTGGGTGGGCTTTGAATTTCTTCGTCGTCCGCATCCCAACCTTGCTGACCATAGTCCGGCCAGGGCTCTTCTGATAAAGAGAGAGACTTTAGTGAATTCAGGATGTCGCCGAAAGGCGAGTGCTGAAAGATGTTCACGGTGGCGAACTCCATGATCGGCGCCCAATCGGGTTCGATCGGCATGTGCACGGAAGGTTCGGAGTCCGGAAAGGAGTCTGGCACCTTGGAGTCGCGAGCTTCGCAAAGGACAAGGCTGGTATTCGGCTCGATCGCCGTAGAGATTGCAGCCCCCAAGGCGGTGTCCAACCAACCGTCCTCGATTGGCACAGTCGGCTCCGAGCCAAAGGTCGGAGCGGACACTGGGGCGGCCTTCTGGGCACTGTTCGGCGGCAGAGCTAGATCATACCCATCGAGGCAGTGCGGCACGCTCGGCTGTGGCTCGAACCCGTCGAAGATTAAGTCTCCGCGGATGTCAGCCGTGTAGTTCAAGCTTCCAAATCTGACCTGGTGGCCAGGGGCGTAGCTTTCGATCTGCTCCAGATGGCCAAGCGAATTGGCCCGAAGTGCAAAGCCGCCGAATACGAAGATCTGTCTGGGGAGAAAGGTCTCACCCTGGACCGCATCGTTGTTGATGATCGGAGGAGCCATGGGGCCTAAAGGTGATGACACAGAGGAACTCTCAATGAAAGCACCAATGTCGGTGTCAAAACCGGCGGATCTCGGCTAGGGGGTCCCGAACTGTGCGTCTAGGCAGATGGTAACAGGAGACAAGGGACACGATGTTTTTACCCAGGTTCGGGCCCTCTCGATGGAGGTAAAACCCTACTCCTGCTTGATTAATATGGATGATATGGGTAGTAGAAGAGTAGATCTACCACGAGATCAAAGAGGCTAAACCCTAGAAGCTAGCCTATGGTATGATTGTTGTTCGTCCTACGGACTAAAACCCTCCGGTTTATATAGACACCGGAGAGGGCTAGGGTTACACAGAGTCGGTTACAGTGGGAGGAGATCTACATATCGCATCACCAAGCTTGCCTTCCACGCCAAGGAAAGTCCCATCCGGACACGGGACGAGGTCTTCAATCTTGTATCTTCATAGTCTAGGAGTCCGGCCAAAGGTCATAGTCCGGCCACCCGGACACCCCCTAATCCGGGACTCCCTCACTAACCTTTGGAGAATCATTGAGGAAGGTTTCTATCCGCATCGGAACAACTTCGCCCCTAGAGAAGCCGCGGATAATCAATTCAATGAGAATGCTCTCTTCATCATCCAAGATGCAATTCCACCCGAAGATATTGTGCATCTCCGACCCTTCACCGTGGCCAAGGAAGCATGGCACCATGTTGTTTCCCTTTATAAGGGAAGCGCAAGCATCCAATGCTCCAACTATGAAGTGGTGCAAGATGAAGCCGATGAGTTTGCAATGAATGAAGATGAAGAACCTCGTGTGCTTTACCTGAGATTAACCACTCTCGCGGTCTCTCTCCGAGATCATGGGAGCAAGGATATGGATGATAATTGGATCAAGCGCAAATTCCTCAAGGCCATGATGCCTTACCACAAGGCCAGGTCCTCCGTCATCCGTCAAAGGCTGGACTTCCACACCTTGTCCTCAAATGCAGTGTTGGATGAGTTTGTGGCAATGAGGATCTTGGCCAAGACCGCCGATAATGCGGTGTTGCGTTCTCAAAGACCAAAGAAGCACAACCATGCCTTGAAGGCCAAGGCTAGTGTGGATGAAGAGGATGAAGAGGAAGATGAGTAGAGCAACCCCGAAGACACGAAGTATGATTATCATGAGCACATGGCTCTTGCTTCAAGGCAATTTTGGAGCAAGAAGAATTCAAGGCCAAATTTCAATAAGAACAACTCAAGTGGCTTCAAGGGAAAGCAATGCGTGAGAACATGTTACAATTGTGCCAATGTGAGCCATTTTGTTGTGGAGTGCCCTTACGAGAAGCGAGAAGACAATGGTGGCATGCTCATCCGAAAAGACAAAGCCAAGTCCTTCCAAAAAAGAACAACTTCACAAGAAGATTCCGACCAAAGGGTTGGTGGCACAAGAAGAATACAATGAGGATGATGATGATGATGATGATGATGATGATGATGAAGATAGTGATGTCATGGCCATGGCCTCCGTTGCCATTGCCACAAATCCACGGGTGTCTCTTTTCGATTCACCCAACAAGAACATCACCGCCAAGTGCCTCATGGCTAAAGCCACTAACAAGGTAACCCCCAACATCAAAACTACCATCATTACTAATCCCTCCTTAACAGATTGCATTGATGAAAGTGAGGGGTCTAATGAGGAAGTAAATGAATTTGAGTCTTTTATGAGTAAGCTCAAGGGAAAATCCAAGAAGCACTTTGTTTCTCTCTTGGAACAACTTGGTGAAGCCAATGACATGATCGAGGCTCATGAGGAAACCATCTCTAAGATGGAAGGTCATACTCGAGACTATGCCGATGAGATATCGGACCTCTCTAATACGCTTGAGGAAGAGTGTGTTCATCGTTTGGCTCTTGAGGAGTCACACAATGATGACCATGCTAAATTAAAGGAAGATCTTGATCATGCTCTTGTTGTATCTCATGTGCTAAATTCCGAGAAGGCTAAACTTGCACTACTAGGGAAAACCTTATACACATCATCTTAGTGTCAGATTTCGGTTCCGGCAAAACCCTTAAGGTTCGAACACTGGGGTGCGCATGAAGATTTTCCCCTACCGAGTCTCGCCCTCAGCCTCGCCGCGATCCCTAAGCTTAACTAGACGAAATCACAGCACAACAGACACAAGATTTATACTGGTTAGGGCCACCGTCGTGGTGTAATACCCTACTCCAGTGTGGTGTGGTGGATTGCCTCTTGGGCTGATGATGAACAGTACAAGGGGAAGAACAGCCTCCTGAGGCTAGGTGTCCTTGTGTTAGGTGGGTGGTTCTGGTCCGAATGGATCCGTGCTCGGTGATGGCTCTGGTCCGAATGGATCTCTCTTCTCCTCTATCGTGGTGGCTAGTCCTATTTATAGAGGCCCTGGTCCTGTTCCCAAATATTGAGCGGGAAGGGATCACACAACGACCATTTTGAAAGGGGATAGCTAGTACAAGCTATCCTGACTAAAGGTGGTCTTCGCCTGCCAAAGGCTCTGGTGATGACGCCGTCTTGGTCTCCACAGTGACCTCCGTCTTGCCGTCCTGCTAGTCTTGGTCTTGTTCCATCGATATGGAAACCTTTGCATGATGCCTTGGTACTCCGCGCCTGCGCTTGCCCCCTTAGCACCAAAGGGGAAACGAGCACACTGCGCGTGCTAGCGCCCGCCTGGCGCACGCCTGGCCTTGGTTGTCATGGCTTGCGTCACGGGAACCTCGCGAGGTACCCCTTGCCTTGATCTCTCTGCCTCCCTCGTGAGCCTGCCTGATGAGGCCGCTCCTGAGGAGATCTCGCATCGTCCGCCCCCGAGGCTTGGCCCCTCGTGAGGGTCTTGACTGTTTGGTTGATGAAGACGGGTCGTACTAGGACGCTAGTGGAGCCACGTCGCGGGCCGCAGGCAGGCAAGTCTGGGGACCCCCTTCCCAGAACGCCGACATTTAGCAGTAGCGCTGGACAAAAATGGGCGCTACTGCTACTTAGTAGTAGTGTGTTTAAATAAACTGCGCTACTGCTACAACTTTAGCAGTAGCGCGTGCTAGGAAAACGCACTGCTGCTATGTTTGTACTGGGCGCAGATGGCTATCCCCCTTAGCATTAGCGCTTATCTGTAACCAGCGCTACTGCTACGTCCCATAGCAGCAACGCGTATCTAGGAAACGCGCTACTACTTACTTACCTTATCCTACACGCACCCGACCCTCTCACTCACTCTCTCCATCTCACTCACTCTCGCCCACACCGGTTCCATCGTCCGTCGTCCGTCGCCCCTGTGCTGCTCCTCCACCAATCGAGGTCCCTCCTCCTCCCTCCTCCCTCCTCCCCTCCCTCCTCCCCACTCCTCCTTCGGCCGCTCTCCTCCCACCGCCTCCTCCTCCTCCTCCGGCCGCCACCTCCTCCTCCTCCTCCGCCGCCTCCTCCTCCCCCGCCTCCTCCTCCTCCTCCAATCCGCCGCCCTCCCCTCCTCCCCCGCCTCCCTCCTCTCGATCCCACCGGACTCCTCCCCTCCTCCTCTCTCCTTCCTCCTACATCCCCTCCTCCCTCCATCTCTTTTTTTTCTGTTTTTACTGTAGTTTTTATTATTGTATAATGTAGTTTTTTATTGTTTTTAGTAAGTGTTTAGAATTATTAGTAAGTAAATTAATAAAAATAGTTGAACTAGTTTGTTTTAGTAAAAACTAGTTGAATTAATAGAACTAATGTATTTTAGTAAGAAAATTAATATAACTAGTTGAACTAGTTTATTTTTAGAAAGAACTAGTTTATTTTTATTTATAGTAAGTTTATTTTTAGTTAGAACTAGTTGAATTAGTAGAACTAGTTGAACATGTCACATTATTAGTGATTGATGTTATATGTATGATACTATTCAGGATGTATTACTGATAACTAATAGGGTATTTGTTTTTGAAGAAATTTAGGAGCCCCTCCATCATCCCCGCCGTCGTCCCCGTCACCGACCCCCTCCGACCTCGAGGTGAGACCAGCCAAATCTCCATGTCAATATGGGTCCTATAAGATATGATGTAGATAAAAACATGTATATCTTGTGTTTCTCAAATAGGATATGTGGTTGCCCAAGTGGCCGGTAATGTTTGCAGGTTACACCTCTGAGTGGCCTATGTTTTTCCATAGTGTTGATTAATTTCCGTTCCGGCAAATTTCAGGCGCTCGATATGTCCTTTTTTAGCAAAAGTCATGCCGTAATTTTCCGTGAATTTTGTCATGACTTGTGCTAGAATATGTAGGAAATATCGAGTGGCCTGGATTTTCTAGAAAGATAATTAAACGATATTTCGGGTTGACTTTAAGTCTGTCGAGGCCGAAGAATCCCGACTGTTGTCATGGGGGTCGTTTCTCCTTGTGCTAGACCTTTGTTATGCACTAGGGGAAGGAGGAGTAACGACCATCACCCACGGTCGAAAAATCAGTGAGGGGGTGTGTCCACCATATATGAGAGAACGAAGAAGAATGTCGACTGTTGTCATGGGGGTCGCTTCTCCTTCGTTCCAGTGTGCTAGACTTTTTGGTTTAATGCACTCGGGGATGAAGGGAGGAGCGACCGTCACCAACGGTTGAATATACACACCACGTGAGCTGAGAGTTTTCAAAAAAAAACTCGACGGACCGATAGCCAACCCGTGCTGAATAATAATGATCTAATTTAGTTTTTGTAGTACATATATTTAATTGTACAAGTTTAATCTTTGAATTATGAACATAGGAAATGTTATCGGGCGAAGAAGGTCCCGGGGAGTGCTCCTGGTGCAGCGACAACGGGGTTTCGCGACAGCCTCACTGGACGAAGTTCGCGCTTCAAAGATTAAGTCTGGAGGAGGCCTTCGATTGTGATATGGTAAGCTACGATGCAAAGTGTTTTTTTCGTAACTAAGCTCGACTTCTACTACTTCAACGTGTAATTTTCGTCTTTTACAATTCGACTAGCTTATCCCATGCCATGCAAGACGCTATGTCTTGCAGAGGATGGGTTTTGAAGATCATGAGAGGAATGAAACAAAGAAAATTAACCTAAGGACCCATCATGGTATGGATTTTGAGGTAAATCTATACAACTCTGAGAGCGTGTCCCATTTTGGTTGCCCGGGTTGCGAAGCTCCTTGCAAGATGTATGATTTTCAAGAGGGTATGTTTTTCACCATGGATCTTGGTGATCCTGACATCAACCAAGACAATTTGGACATTTGGGTCCTTGTTGATACACTTCCAATTCTACCGCTATGTGAGTCTTCTAAAACATAGTTATTAAGTAGTTTATATTGTTTATTTTAAAATAGTTGACAGCTTATTTCCATTGATATCTTATTTTCATTCTTCAAAGAATGTGCGGAAGATGGTAGACAGAACCTACTACACCGATGGCTCTGAGTTAACTTATAAGGAGAAAAATCATCTGGTCGCATATTGTACTAAAGTTGAGAATTACAATGCCTATTATCAAACTCATGCACATTATGGTCAATACGTGCCACTAGTGCACATGTTGAACCACGATAACTTCCCTGGAGATGCCCTGGTAAGATTGTTTTTACTATTACGACATCCGTGCATCTTTTGCATACTTCTAAAACTGAACTACATTGCTAACTACGAAGTTATTACTATGTTTTTCAACAGAAAATCCCTATGGATTGTGTGCCTCGTTTGATGTATCAGAATGGTCGCCTTGATGTTTTGAACATGCAGCCAGGTCGTCCTATGAATCTCACCTATCCATACCGGATTTCTAAAACCGGTGAACACATGATAATCAAAGAATGGAAAAAATGTATGGACAGTCCTAAGGAGGTTCTTGGAAACAACATTGTGCGAAAGGCAAGAATTGGAGACAGGATAATCTACATTGTCCATAATGGAGAGTCAGGGGCTATCTTGTTTTATGCTATTTTACCTAAGAAAATATAGTAGGTCCTAAGAGAATGTAGTAGATCCTATGAGGTACAATATGTTTATGAGAGTTGATGATGAGGAGTAGCTGTGATTATGACTAGTGACCAACTTGTATGTGATGTCTCATTGATGAAAATGATGATCATGCATGAGGAGGTGTTATATGACAATGATGTATTATGATGATAAGTTGGTAATGATATGATGATGATGATATTTAATATATCATTTGGTGAAAGAACTGTGGATTAGTTTCAAGTGGATGTCCATCCACTTTAAACTAGTCCACGATTATTTCTCTCAGTGATGTAATAACTCATTATGATGTAAAAACGATCTCTAAATTGTTGTGGTATGAAAACTTGTATAAAGGTGTATGAATACAACATGAAATAAAAGAAGAAGTAAAATACGGAATAATAGTAGTAGCGCCTGCTCGGAGAAGCGCTACTACTAGTTAACTGTAGCGCTGATCGTAGAAAGCGCTGCTACTAAGTCGACATAGCAGTAGCACGGTCCAGCCCACGCTACTGCTAGCCTTTAGCTGTAGCGCCTTACTAGTAGCGCGGTTCCCTGCGCTACTGCCAGGGTTTTCCCTAGTAGTGTTGGGGTTGACCTTGCTAGACTCAAAGAGGAGTTTGATATACTTTACAAGGCTCACAAGGCCTTGAAGGGTGCTCATGCTAGCCTCAAGGAGTCTCATGATCAACTCCAAGTGAATCTAACCAAGGAGAAAGCCACCTTTCCTCATATGGTCTTAATTGATAACGCAAATGCTACTAACCCGTGTTGAGAGCATGTGCATCTTGTGGAGGAGAATGCCAAGTTGAAGGAGCAACTTGACAAAGGCCTTGTGTCTTGTATACAAGGTGAGAAGAATCTCAATGAACTTTTGAGCAATCAAAAGGAAGTTGTGGCCAAGGAGAGAGTTGGGTTCGCACCCAAGTCCAAGAGCAAGAAGAAGAATGACAAGACCAAACGACCTCCTCCTCTCAAGCAAACTTTTGTGAAGGAGGGAGAGGGTGCTTCAAAGGAGAAGAAGAACAATGTGAAGGGTTGCGATGTCAAAAAGGGCAATGCCAGCCCTTCCAACAAAGCCGGCGACTTTAACCCTTCTTATGTGTTATGTCGTGCTAGTGATGGGCATGTTTATGCTAAATTTGTTGGTTCTCCTTATGAGTACATTGAATGGTCTATTTGGGTTCCTAAGACCCTTGTTACTAACATCAAAGGGCTCATTACAAAATGGGTACCTAAAACCAAGCATTGGTCTCTTGTAGGTGTTTGCTTCCGGTGGGGGGTGATGGTTGCTCGATAGTGGAGCCACAAATCATATGACCGGAAGCAAGGACTTGGTGGTGGACGTGCAAAAGATTCCATCTATGCCCACCAATGTCGAGTGGGGTGATGCCTCATCCTCCAAGGTACTGGGTCTTGGCAAGGTTGTCATTTCTCATGATCTCGGGATCGAGAAAGCCATGCTTGTTGAGTCCCTTGTGTACAATTTACTTTCCGTTTGTCAACTTCCACTCATGGGTTTTGCCACATTCTTTGATATTGATACCGTGGCCCTCTTGTGGAGCAAGACTCTTAAAGTAGCCTTTGTTGGGCATGTCGAGAACGGTCTTTATGTGATTAACTTTTCAGAGCGACCCACTAAGACCGCGACATGCCTAATGGCTAAAGTTGATGTGTGGTGGATTTGTCATTGCTATTTAGCCCATGTCAATATGAGATCTTTGCAAAGTCTTCTCAAGGGGGACCATGTATGTGGACTAACCAATATTTTCTTTGCCAAAGATTGTGCTTGCAGTGCTTGTATCGAAGGAAAGTTACATGAGAAGGCTCACCCTCCCATGACTAGCATCTACTCGAAGAGACCCTTGGAGCTCCTTCACATGGATCTCTTTGGGCCTCCATCCTTCGATAGTCTTGGGGGCAGAAAGTATTGCTTGGTGATAGTCAATTATTACTCAAGGTACACTTGGGTATATTTCTTCAAGAGGAAGAGTGAAACTCAACAAACTGTCATCGACTTTGCAAATGAAGCTCAATGTCAACACGATGCAAAGATCTTGACAATAAGAAGTGACAACAACACCGAGTTCAAGAACTACATCTTGGATGAGTTTCTTAGTGATGAGGGGATCAAACATCAATATTCTGCACCATACACCCCTCAACAAAATGGTGTAGCGGAGAGGAAGAACCGGACATTGATGGATGTGGCAAGGACCATGATGGCGGAGTTCAAGTATCCTTATAAATTTTGGGCCTAAGCCATCAAAACCGCATGTCATGCATCCAATCGGCTCTATCTCCGCAGAGGCTTGAACAAGACTCCATATGAAATTCTCACCGGTAACAAGCCCAACCTCAAGTACTCTCGGGTGTTCGGGTGTTAGTGTTTCATTCTCAAGAAAGGTGTTCGTTTGTCTAAATTTGAGGCTAGAGCTCATGAGGGCATATTTGTTGGTTATGCTACAAACTCTCATGCTTACCGTGTCCTCAGTAAGTCCATGGGACTTATTGAGGAGACGTGTAACGTGGAGTTTGATGAGAATAACGGCTCCCAAGTGGAGCAAAGTGGTACTTATGATGTAGGTGATGAAGTTCCTCCCCATGCCATAAGAAGAATGGGTGTTCGTCATATCCTACCCATTGAGGAACCCCTTGTGGCCGAAGGAGAAGAACAATGTTCCACTCAGGTGGAACCATCACCAACCCAAGACCCACACGCTTCCGAAGAACAAAGTGAAGGCACTCAACCACGTGAATAAGATCAAGGGCAAGATCAACCTCAAGATGGTGGTGAGCTACCAAGTGATGCCCAAGGTCAAGTTCTCCCTCTCGAGCAAGTTCAAAATCAAGAACAAGCTCAAGACAGCGCTCGAGATGATCAAGTTTCCGCTCCTCTTTTCACATCCGAGGAGGAATTAGAGTGTCGTTCTGCTAAGATCGCTTCCAAGCTCACAACCAAAGGTCATCTCATGGAGAATGTGGTTGGAAGCCTAAGAAAGGGGGTAACCACTCATAGACAATTAGCAAACTATTGTGAACATCACGCGTTTGTTTCTTGTGTCGAACCCCAAAATGTCTATGAGGCGCTCGAGGATCCGGATTGGCTCAATGCCATGCATGAAGAACTCAACAACTTAGAGCACAACCAAGTGTGGAAATTAGTGCCAAGGCCAACCGGGAATCATAATGTCATTGTAACCAAGTGGATATTCAAGAACAAGCAAGATGCTCATGGGATCATTGTTCGCAACAAGGCTCGTTTGGTGGCACAAGGCTACTCACAAGTCAAGGGTATCGACTACGGTGAAACCTTTGCTCCCGATGCTCTCCTTGAATCTATTCGTTTGTTGATTGCCTATGCTTCTCATCATAATTTCAAGTTGCAACAAATGGATGTGAAGAGTGCTTGTCTTAATGGTCCCATTAATGAGTTGGTGTATGTCAAACAACCCCCCGGGTTCGAGGATCCCTATTTCTCCGATCATGTGTACCAACTCAACAAGGCACTCTATGGCCTTAAACAAGCCCCACATGCGTGGTATGAGCATCTTACTGAGTTGTTGCAAGATCGTGGGTTCGAAATTGGGAAAATCGACCCCACTCTTTTTACTAAGAAGGTCAAAGGGGATTTGTTTGTCTGCCAACTATATGTTGATGATATTATCTTTGGTTCCCCTAACAAAGCTTTCAATGAGGAATTTACCGCTCTCATGACCTCAAAGTTCAAGATGTCGATGATGGGAGAGTTGAAGTTCTTTCTCGGATTCGAAATCAAGCAAATAAGAGAAGGAACCTTCATCAACCAAGCCAAATACACTCAAGACATGCTCAAGAGATTCAAGCTAAGTGATGTCAAGCTGGCTTCTACTCCAATGCCCGTCAAATGCCAACTTGACATAGTTCCCAATGGTAAAGCGGTGGATCAGAAGGTATATCGCTCCATGATTGGCTCCCTGCTTTACCTTTGTGCATCTAGACCGGATATCATGTTGAGTGTGGGAATTTGTGCACGATTTCAAGCCGCACCTAAGGAAAGCCACTTTGTGTCGGTCAAGCGAATCTTTTGATATTTGGCTCATACCCCAAACGTTGGCCTTTGGTACCCAAGAGGAGCCAACTTCAATCTTTTGGGCTATACAGACTCAGATTGGGTGGGAGACAAAGTGGATAGGAAGTACACCTCCGGAGGGTGCCAATTGCTTGGCTACTCTTTGGTGAGTTGGTCTTCTAAGAAGCAAAGTTCTGTATCTCTCTCATCCACTGAAGCGGAGTATGTGGCTACCGGGAGTTGTTGTGCTCTACTTCTATGGATGAGGCAAACTTTAAAGGATTACGGTGTCATTTGTGACAAACACTAGTAGAAAACAGGGCTTTCGTCCAGGCCAGTTTAGCCCATTAGTCCCGGTTCAATCCAGAACCGGGACCAATGGAGCTATTTGCCCCGGATTCAGGAGCCCAGGGGCCGGCCGGGCCACGTGGGCCATTGGTCCCGATTCGTCCGGACCTTTTGGTCCCGGTTGGTGGGACGAACCGGGACCAATGGTCCTGCTCTGGCCCCACAATTGGTCGGTTGGTGGCATGAACGGGACCAAAGGCTTACCTTTAGCCCGGTTCATGCCACCAACCGGGCTAATGGTGGTGGCTATATATAGCCCCTCGCGCAAGAGCAGAGCACACTGCCTGCTTTTTTTCTGGCCGAGGGGAGAGGGCTTGGTGGTGCTCTAGCTCACCTCCTATGCACACAAGGTGTTCGATGGAATGCCCGAGCCACACTACTTAAGGTTTCTCCTCTCCAAGCTCGACCGCCAAGCTCCATTTTCCTAAATATTTATCTAGGTTTAGCGGTCCGTCACGCCCCATCCCGTCGATCACCCGCCGATCTCATCGCCCGGCACCACCGTGGTGAGCCTCTTGTTCTTATCTTCTTTCGAAAGGAAAAATATTATTACTTGTTTGTTTAGATAGATACTTGTATTATTTTCTTACTTTTATTATTGCATCTTATATAGTGCGATGGTTTTGGTATCCGCCCCCGTCGGCCCTCGTCCTGTTTATGATTCGGATGTGGTATATATTATCTTTTCATAACTATTGGTTCATTTATTGTTTATGAAAATTATGCCACCAACGTGACATAGATTTTATTTATCTAGGAGGTTGTTGAACCGAAATTCCAACCGACCCTATTGTCGAGAGGTTAAATTTAGTTGAAGAAGAAAACAATTTCTTGAAGGAAAAAATAAAAAAACTTGAGGAGGAGAAGATGATATTGGAGTTGCATGTTGCGGATGTCGTCGATGATCACAAGATCAAGATGGATGCAATGCGCTTGAAGATGAGAAAGATTAGAAAATATGCCATCCATACCGAGGCTTGGTATCATTATGCCGTTGGATCAGTTGTTACCTTGGTTGCGATTATGATCGATTTGTTTTCGCATTGAAATGTTTTACATAGTTTCAATGTATGGTTTAATTAATTTAGATGCTCTGCAGAGCTTTATGTTGTTAGATGAGAACTATGTATGTACTTTGGTTTTATGTGATGATGAACTTCTATTAATTTGGTCACTTAATTATCTATTCATGATGTTCGTAATGATTTTTGACACACTTAATTATATATAATGCACGCAGATGAACCGGAAATGGATGTACGGTGACAGACACACCTCCGAGTACATTAAGGCGTGCATGATTTTCTCAAGTGGCTGAGGCAAACAAGCAGAATGGTTTTATGTGTTGTCCATGCCCTATATGTGGGAATCTGAAGTCTTACTCGACCGGAAAATCCTTCACACCCACCTGCTTTACAAGGGTTTCATGCCACACTATAATGTTTGGATGAGGCACGGAGAAATAGGGGTTATGATGGAAGACGGCGAGGAAGAAGAGTACGATGACAACTATGTGCCCCTAAATACGGTGATGCTATGAACATCAAGATGCACTGCACGATGTGCACGATGGTGCTGGAACGGGCGAAGCTGCTGAAGATCAAGAGGAACCAGACGATGTGCCCGATGATGATGATCTCCGCCGGGTCATTGTCGATGCAAGGAGACAATGCAAAAGTCAAAAGGAGAAGCTAAAGTTCGATCGCATGTTAGAGGATCACAAAAAGGGTTGTACCCCAATTGCGAAGATGGCAACACAAAGCTCGGTACCGCACTCAATTGCTGCGGTGGAAGGCAGAGAATGCTGTGCTTGACAAAGGATTTGAGAAGCTACTGAAAATAATGAAGAAGAAGCTTCCAAAGGATAACGAATTGCCCGACAGTACATACGCAGCAAAGAAGGTCGTATGCCCTCTAGGATTGGAGGTGGAGAAGATACATGCATGCCCTAATGACTGCATCCTCTACCGCGGTGCCTACAAGGATCTGAACGCATGCCCGGTATGCGGTGCATTGCGGTATAAGATTAGACGAGATGACCCTGGTGATGTTGACGGCGAGCCTCCCAGGAAGAGGGTTCCTGCGAAGGTGATGTGGTATGCTCCTATAATACCACGGTTGAAACATCTGTTCAGAAACGGAGAGCATGCCAAGTTGATGCGATGGCACGGTGAGGACCGTAAGAAAGACGGGAAGTTGAGAGCACCCGCTGATGGGTCGCTATGGAGAAAAATTGAGAGAAAGTACTGGGACGAGTTTGCAAAGGACCCAAGGAATGTATGGTTTGCTTTAAGCACGGATGGCATTAATCCTTTCGGGGAGCAGAGCAGCAATCACAGCACCTGGCTGTGACTCTATGTATGTATAACCTTCCTCCTTGGATGTGCATGAAGCGGAAGTTCATTATGATGCCAGTTCTCATCCAAGGCCCTAAGCAACCCGGCAACGACATTGATGTGTACCTAAGGCCATTAGTTGAAGAACTTTTACAGCTGTGGAATGGAAACGGTGTACGTACGTGGGATGAGCACAAAAAGGAGGAATTTGACCTAAAGGTGTTGCTGTTCGTGACCATCAACGATTGGCCCGCTCTCAAGAACCTTCGTGACAGACAAACAAGGATACCACGCATGCACGCATTGCTTACTTGACACTGCAGGAAGAATGTGTACTGGCCATCGTCGATTTCTTCCGACCAACCATCAATGTCGAAAGAAAGGCAAGCATTTCAAAGCGCAGGCAGATCACGGAAGAAGCCCGCCATGCGCATCGGTGATCACATACTTGCTATGGTCAATGATTTACACGTAATCTTTGGAAAGGGTCCCGGCGGACTAGCTGTTCGAATGACGCGAGAATCACGCACCCATGTGGAAGAAGAAATCTATATTTTGGGACCTACCCTCTGGAAAGACCTAGAGGTCCGCTCTTCGATCGACGTGATGCACGTGACGAAGAACCTTTGCGTGAACCTGCTAGGCTTCTTGGGCGTGTATGGGAAGACAAAAGATACACCGAGGCACGAGAGGACCTGCAACGCTGCTTACGAAAAAGAGGGCATGCCTCCAAGCAAAGATGAAGGTCCTGCCAGCTACGCTCTTCTTAAAGAAGAGAAAGAAATATTCTTTCAATGCCTGCTCAGTATGAAGGTTCCGACTGGCTTTCGTCGAATATAAAGGGAATAATAAATATGCCGAGAAAAGTTCCGAACCTAAAGTCTCATGACTGCCACGTGATTATGACGCAATCGCTTCCGGTTGCATTGAGGGGCTTCTACCGAAAACGTCCGATTAGCCATTGTGAAGCTATGTGCATTCCTCAATGCAATATCTCGAATGTGATCGATCCAGAAATCGTACCAACGCTAAGGAGTGATGTGGCGCAATGTCTTGTCAGTTTCGAGCTGGTGTTCCCACCATCCTTCTTCAATATCATGACGCACATCCTAGTTCATCTAGTCGACGAGATTGTCATTCTGGGGCCCGTATTTCTACACAATATGTACCCCTTTGAGAGGTTCATGGGAGTCGTAAAGAAATATGTTCAGAATCGCGCTAGGCCGAAGGAAGCATCTCCATGGGCCATCAAACGAGAGGATGTCATCGGGTTTTGTGTTGACTTCATTCCTGGCCTTAAGAAGATAGGTCTCCCTAAATCGCGGTATGAGGGGAGACTGACCGAAAAGGCACGCTTGGAAGAGACTCAATAATATGCAGGGACGGATATTCTTGGTCTCAAGCACACTACACAGTTCTACGTAACTCTATCTTGGTGACCCGTATGTCGATGAACACAAGAACGATCTGCGCCCAAACACCCGGAGCAAAGGCGACGATCGGATTACATGTGAACACATCAGACTTTCAGCAGTTGGTTGGAAACACGTCTCGGAGGTGACAGCACTGTTTGTGATGAGCTGTACTTGTTGTCCAGGGACCATCTTCGATTGTAATGATTTGGAAAGGATACGAGATAAATGGGAATACATTTTACACGATTGACCAAGATGAAAAGAGCACCAACCAAAACAGCGGTGCCGCTTTGATGCAGCAACCGACAAGGAAATGACACATATTATGGTTACATAGTATACATATGGGAACTTGACTACGGAGTAGATTTTAAGGTCCCTTTGTTTAAGTGCAAGTGGGTCAATCTGTCGAGGAGGCGAGTGCAGTGTAGACCCACGAAGATGAATGACAACAGTGGATCTGAAAATCTTGGGTACACCGACGAACCGCTCGTCCTAGCCAATGATGTGGCACAGGTTATCTATGTGAAGGACATGTCTACCATACCGAGGAAAAGAAAAGATAAGGAAGAGAATACATCATACAATGAGCCAAAGCGCCACATAGTTCTTTCTGGAAAAGGGACATCCCGGGAGTGGAGGGCAAGATGACATGTCTCAAGAGTATGAAAAGTTTCATGAAATTCCCCCTTCAAAGTCAAGGCTGACCCAAGCATCCGATAAATGATGAAGATTATCCATGGTTACGGCGCAATAAGCAAACGACACAAGCGAAGAAAAAGTGAAGACTTTCTCCCGCAACTATTATGATGATACCATGCCAACTTTGTAACAGACGAGTATGATACCATTGTCCGTTTTGTACTCACACCGGTTTATAAGCCCGTCCCTCTACACGCCTTGTTGAGCTCACAAACTTGTGATTCACACAAATTTCAAAGAAAACTAATGGCACAAACAGAAAGTTTATAATTTTGCTGACCTAAAGCAAAAAGAATTAAAAAATAAAGCAAAAAACAAAAGAAAATAAATAATGCAGAAAACAAAACAAATGGCACTAACAGAAAAAAATAAAAATAGCAACAATTAGTATTTGTTGTAAGTAGAAACAAAATAAAATAAATAAATAAAGCAAAAAGTGTTTTCAAATAATAAAAATAGCAACAATAAGTATTTTGTTGTAAGTACAAACAAAATAAAATATATAAAGCAACAAAGAAAACAAAAAGTGTTTTCAAATTTGAAAACTAATGGCACTAACAGAAAGTTTATAATTTTTCTAAAACTAAAAGCAAAAAGAATAAAAAATAAAGCAAAAAACAACAAAAAAAATTGCAGAAAGCAAAACAAAAAAAACTGGAAAAAAATAAAAATAGCAACAATAAGTATTTTGTTGTAAGTAGAAAAATGCAGAAAGCAAAACAAAAAAACTGGAAAAAATAAAAATAGCAACAATAAGTATTTTGTTGTAAGTAGAAAAATGCAGAAAGCAAAACAAAAAAACTGGAAAAAAATAAAAATAGCAACAATAAGTATTTTGTTGTAAGTAGAAACAAAATAAAATAAATAAATCAACAAAGATAACAAGAAAACAAAAAAAGTGCCACCTACTGGGCCCCCACGGCCTGAATACGACTAGAAACCCTACCATGGGCCAGGATTCAGGCCCGCGGGAGGCCCAGTAGGCCCACAAGCATGGATTGCACGGTTAGGCCCGAAAGCCTGCAGTTGAGAGGAGCTCGAGAGGGTGGGCGCAGCAGCGCTTATAAACCACTCTCGAGCTCTCTCAACTAGCGAGGTGGGACTAAACTTTTGGGCGGGCAGCACAAGGCCTTTGGTCCCGGTTGGTGGCACCAACGGGACTAATGCCTTTAGTCCCGGTTGGTGCCACCAACCGACCAAAGGTCGCTGCTTCCGCCCTTTGGGCTGCTGAAAATTGCCTTTGGTCCCGGTTGGTGGCACCAACCGACTAGTAGCATTAGTCCCGGTTGGTGCCACGAACCGACTAATGCACTTGCTATATAAGAAAACACTTGGGAAATTTCAGATTTCCCTCGCCAGATTCTCGACGACGCCGAGCACATCGACGCCGCCAGCTGCCCCGACGCGCCGCCGTCGCCCCGCCGTCGTCGTCGCCTCGCCGTGCCCGTCGTCGCCGTCGCCCGCGCTTGCCCGCCCCGCCTCGACGCTGGCCCGCCTGCCCACCACTGCCGTCGCCCGCGCCCTGCCCCCATGCGCGCGCGCCTGCCCGCCCTGCCTCGACGCCGCCCGCCCTGCCCACCACTGCCGCCGCCGCCCGCGCCCCTGCCCGCGCGCCGCCCCGCCCGCCTCGCCGTCATCCGCGCCCGCCTAATTCCCGCCATCTCGCCGCAGCTTGGTCGGCCCGCCACGCCTCCTTTTTCATATTTTTTCATATATATATGCTTGTTTTATATATTTTTTGTATGAATGTATGTATTTTTCAATTGTAATATGCATGGTGTTTTCAATTGTTCTCTGATTTAGTACATTAATTTTAGGTTAGTTTCATTTTAGAAAAGTTTTATATATTTAGGACGAAGGAAGAGAAGGAAGAAGGAAGAAGAAGAAAAGTTTTATATATGCAAAAGTTACATTTTTAGAAAAGTTTTATATATCTAGCTAGAAAGAAGGAAGAAGAAGAAAAAGAAGGAGAGGAAAAAGGAAAATAAGAAGAGGAAGAAAGGAGAAGAAGAGGAGAGGAAGAAGAGGAGAAATAAATAAGAAGAGGAAAAAAGAAGAAAAAGAAGAGGAGAAGAAGAAAGAAATAGAGGAGAAGAAGAAAAAATAGAAAATACCCCTCCCGATAACTTTAACATGAGGGGGGGGGTCCATATACCCCCTCCCGATAACTTCAATACGTGGGGGGGTCGATATACCCCCTCCCCGATAACATTAATTTCTCCCGTGTATGTATCTCGTCGTTGTCGATATTACCCCCTTGAAGCGTTGTCAATATTATCCCGGGTCGAGGGTTCTAGGGTCGAGGGATCGAGGGTTCTAGGATCGTCTAGGGGTCGAGGGTTCCAGGGTCGTCGAGGGTTCAAGGGGTCGAGGATCGCCGAGGAGTCGAGAGGGTTCCTAGTGTCAAAGTATTGAAGAAATCCATGGCTTCATCATTAGCCGGAAGTAACCATGGCATGATGGTACGAAGTCCTCCAAAGTTATTCTGGAATGGAGTCCCGATAGGATAATTTGCCTTTTTGTATGAATTTCAGCGAAGTCCTTCCAAATAACGATATTCGGAAGGTTCTTGCTGAACTTTGTACCAAAAAGCGAATTATCCTATCTGGGACTCCGTTCCAAAATAACTTTGGAGAGCTTCATACCATCATGCACCTGTTACTTTCGCCTAATGATGAAGACATGGTTTTGTTGAACTTTGACACTAGGCAACCTCCCGACCCTCGGCGATCCTCGACCTTGACCTCGATCGCCGGGCGATCCACGACCTCTACCCTATCATGGCGCCGATGCCCACGCCACTTGTGGGACATAGATGTAGTGTTCAACGCCGACCCTCCCGATAGCTTCAACACGTGGGGGGGTCGATATTACCCCTCCTAGCTTGAAGCGTTCTCGAGGCCACCCCTAACCCTTGAAGCATTGTCGAGGCCACCCCAAACCCTAGAGAAGCGTGTCGAGGCCACTAATATGATTCCTTATTGTGATTAGCTAGCTAGTTCTACGCTTGCCACTAATATATCCATATCTGTCATGTTTGAATAATAATTGCCATGTTGTAAATATTTGTAGAAACTATGGACACCCCCCGAGACGAAGCACAAGAAGCGTTGTTGAGGGACATAATCGCACAAGGAAGTGATGCCGTCTGCTCGTTGATGTTTCTCAACGACAACGATGGTCTGCAAGGAGAGGGTGAAGAAGCAGCTGGCTATGATTTACATGGTCCGATGACCCAATGCGGTGCAAGAAGGAGAGGGTGAAGAAGTAGACCGTGAGGACGGCTCCGGTGATCACCAAACCGAGTCCGGCCAGGTATATATATTAGTTAAGCCTGTGCTGACTAGCTAATTGATGCATTCATTGTTTTGGTATGTACACATATATTAATTAACTCTCGTCTTTGTTCTTTTTTCTAGCCCTCCGGATCGAGCACAACCGGTAAAGAGACGAGGCCCAAGAAAAGTTGAGCTCGGATGAAAAGTTTGAGATCATACAAATCGCGTGACGGCCAACCGATTGAACCCTACCGGACAAAGAAGGCATTTGTTGCTCAAAGGCGGGTTCGGTTAGGGACAAGATTCCGATCAGCATCCACCAATGGTATAAGCCTAAGAACGAAGACCCCGAGGTGTCTTGTGTCAATGATATGCGAAAAATGATCTTTGGACTGAGCTGAAGTCAAATTTTACCCTACCACTAGAGGATGATCCGGAGAAGCCAGTAATAGAGCCATTAATCAAGTCTTTTGCTCTTAAAAGATGGCAGAACTATTCAGGAATTGGAAGAAAGAACTCAATACGTATGTCGAAAAAAATGAGACACCAGAATTCAAGGGCAAATATGAGAAGATCGAGATGATCTGGCCCGCATTTGTGGCCTACAAGACATCGGAAAAGAGTAAAAAGATGTCGGCGACAAACAAGAGAAATGTTGCGAAGAAGAAGCTTCACCATCGCACGGGTCGGTGGCTACCTCGTGAGCCCGGCCTAAGTGGGCCAAGGCTGAGAATGATCTGCTTGATAAAGGGATCGAACCGAGACAATGAACTGGCTGACCGCTGCCGCATTTTGGTTCTTGGGGTCATGGATCTTTGGACCCTATAACAGGGAAATGCATTTGGACGGACGAACAATTGGACATACCAGTCAAGAGGCTTCAGCAATATATCAAGCAGCGCAGCAAGGGAAGTTCGTTCGCACAGGGAAGGACGAGCTCACAATGGCCCTCGAATCTCGAGCACCCGGACGGACACGAGGCACGCCAGCTCCGTTTCGTGGAAGGCTGGATTTCGGATGCAGGGGTTACAAAACCCATGAGAGGAGGAAGAAACTGGAGCAGAGCCTAATGCAGCGCGCTGCGAAAGGGTAATGGGGCTAGAGGAACGAGAAGAGGAACGAGAAGCAGCAGATCACAACAAACGACCCGCCAAGCTTCCCCGGCTACCCGCCATCTCAGCGGAGAAGCAGCGTGGCTTCCACCGAGCTGCTTCAGCCAGAGCAGCATGCCTTGACGGCTCCTGCCAGCTATCCCGTGGATGCTATCACGATGCTGAACATTGCCACCTTAGGCGCAATGGAGCAATTTGAAGGTCAAGGCGGTTGTTGGCTCTGTTTATCCTACTAAACCCGACTCAACTTTTCACCGCCGCCGATTCCGAAGGATATGCTAAGGTGATGGTCGATGAAATAACGGATGGATTTGAGGACCTCGGCTTGACCACCCTACCGGTGAAGGGAGTATCGGCTGGGTTCTCGCTCAAGACTCCATGCCTATGGCGGAAGGATCTCATCAACCTTCCTAGCTGGACGCCTCCGCCTCCTCCTCCTCCTTCGGCGAGTGAGGGCACTCCGCCTCCTCCACCGCCTCCTCCTCCGGCGAGTGACGATCAGGGCACTCGGCCAGCTCCTTCTCCGGCGTGGCGGCACTCCATCTCCTTCTCCGCCTGCACCGGCGCCCGAGCAGCCAGCCTCCTCCTTCTCCGCCTCGTCGGCAAGGGCGGAAGAGACCCGCCGCCCGCCCGGCTGCTCCGTAGCGTCGTAGTCCTTCTCCTCCGCCTCGTAGCAAGGAAAGAAGACATCCGCTCCATCTGCTCTGCCGGCGTCTAGCAAGACAGCCAAAGGCGGAGGAGATACAGATTCGGTCCTTCTCTCAAGACTCTGAGAAGTTACCGACGAGAGGAGCGAGGAGGAAAACGCGAAGATCGCGCAGACCAAAGTGGATGACTGGTTTCAAGGGTTGAAAGCAAGAGACATCCACCTCCGGAGGAGAAGGTAGACCCGGTCAAAGCGAAGAGCACTGGCTGCCCCGACAAAACCACCCAAGTCTCCGCCAAAGGCAACTATGAGCGCATTATTGGAAAGGCATTTGCGAAGCGGAGAGGTCGGGAAGTACTGCGGTGATCAAAGGATGAAAGAACGACGAGCTGGGAAACAAATTGCCCAGCTCGGCGAACAAGCGAAGCAATCGTGCCCCCGCTCAAGGTGCTCGCTAGCGACATCGCCGATCCGAGGATGGTGCCGGTTATGGCAATCCTGCAGATTACCTGCCCGACGATGTACATTATGATTTCTTGGAGGTGCAGATACAAAGATATGAGTACGGGAAGCCTCTCGTCAAAGATGAAAGCTCTCTATCAACGATGATGCGAAGATTGCATGATTGGTACATGAAAACCTGCAAAGAGTCTGAGGGGAGGAGTACTTTGTATTTGAGAGTTAAAAAGGAGCATGACCTCCTTGGAATTGAACTGTTGCCTATTCCATTTGAGGAGTTCTATCAGTTTTTCAATCAATTGGCCCTCGATAAAACAACGGTCACCTGCTACTGTCTGTAAGTAGTACTACTTCTGTCATTAAGTATCTCTATATAACTCAGCCCTTTCATTGCATGTATTTATAAATATCCTCACTATATTATGCAGATTGAAGATCGCCGAATTGAAGAAAAGACAAGTGGGTGATATTGGGTTCATTAACACATATCTCATAGATGCAACTGAGGTTAAATTTCGTGCCAAAGATACCGAGGCCAACTTGCTACAATCGTTGGTAATAAATGAACACAAAGATATAATACTCTTTCCTTACAACTTCAAGTGAGTGTTCTTGTCTTGTGGCATATTCGGTTTCCTTATTAGTCCAGGTTATAGTAATGTAATATTGATGAGTTATGCATGTGCGCAGCTACCACTATATTCTCCTAGAGATTAAGCTTGAGAAGGAGTAGTAACTGTCTTTGACTCCAAGCTTAAAAGATCCCAAGGAGTATGCGGACATGACTGAAATGCTCGAGAAGTGAGTTAAATCGATCATTATCCACCATATCAGCAACTTTGTTCATTTCTGATATCAAGTAATTGTTTTCTTTGTATGGCAGGGCTTGGGAAAATTCACCAAAAAGCTCCGGGACTACCAAGAAGCTGCAATTTAGACACCAAAGTAAGTAATATATAGTAGCATATTCCACGCGCATCTCCTAGTGATTCAAGCACTAGTTTCATCAATACCATTTAGCATGCTTGCTAATTATCAGTTTGATTGACCTCTGTTTCTTGTAAAGTGGTTGTGGCAGGAACAAGGGAATGATTTCTGTGGATACTACGCTTGCGAGTCCATCCGCCACACGACCTGTGAGAGGGCTACTCCGACAAACAATATGAAGTGCGTAAATAAAATATTCACAATTTTATTTTATTGCCATCATTTGTGTTGAGTTTCATTCATTATATATATATATATATATATATATATATATATAT
Source organism: Aegilops longissima (assembly GCA_021605205.1). Lineage (NCBI taxonomy): Eukaryota > Viridiplantae > Streptophyta > Magnoliopsida > Poales > Poaceae > Aegilops > Aegilops longissima. The sequence continues at coordinate 812,308,120 of CM038677.1, forward strand.
ATATATATATATATATATATATATATATATATATATATATATATATATATATATATATATATATATATATATATATATATATATTGACCCTTTCTTAGAATTAGATGTTTTGAAGCGGGATGAACTCCTAGCACCAGATCGCATGCGAGCAATTCAAGGGGAATTGGCGGCATTCTTTCTTGACCACGTGATCACTGAAGACGGAGAATACTATGTGGACCACGCGTCCGTATTGTAAAAGATAATTATTGTATATATGTAGCCGGTAGTGTCGGATAGATATACGAGAACTTGTTGTTCGACCAATCTCTCGGAGAAGGAGAGGTGGTCGATATCACTTCTCTCTGTATGCATATATGTTCATGACGATCTTCTATTTGCTTAATTACTAGCTAGCTAGCGTGTCTAGCTAGTCCTCTCTATACGTATGTATTGTACGTAGCGTCGACCAAGCACGGACAAAAGAGAGGACACTTTTCTCTATTAATTAGCTAGCTATAGCACAATATATGAAACACCTAAATTAACCCCCCAAAACCCCCAACCCCCCTTTCAAAAAAAACAAAAACACAGCCATGGAAATCTTGACGCGTGGATGTTTATTGGTCCCGGTTGGTGCCACCAACGGGACCAAAGGCCCTCCCGCCTGGGCTCAGCAGACAGGCCACGTGGAGGACCATCAGTCCCGGCTCGATAGAACCGGGACTAAAGGGCCAGGTATTAGTATCGACCCTTTAGTCCCGGTTCAGAACCGACTAAAGGCCCTTACCAACCGGGACAATAGGCCCTTATTCTACTAGTGAAAGTGCCCCTTTGGTGTGACAATGAAAGTGCCATCAAGATCTCTTTCAACCCAGTGCAACACTTCAAGACGAAGCATATTGAGTTTTGGTATCACTTCATCCGGGATCACATTAGGCGAGAGGAGATCAAGCTCAAGTATGTCAACACTCATGATAACCTTGCAGATATTTTCACGAAGCCCTTGGATGAAGCAAGATTTCGCAATTAAGGCATGAGCTAAATATCATTGATTCGAGCAATGTGGCTTGAACCCTTGCACACCCCACCATACTCATCATGATGTCTTGTTCTAGGTGTAGGCATGGACATAGGGGGAGTGTTGTTCTCTCAATGAACTCTTCCTCACCCATTATGCATAAATTGATCAACTCTTTAACATTAAGCCATGTTTGATGGTACTTGTGCTTCAAAGACGAGTTTTGGTCATGGGCCCAAGGATAATTCTTCGCGGTGCCATACCAATTGACTCAAACATAGGTGGCTCCGGCCATCGCCCTCTCTTGGGAGAGGTTGTGTTTCGTGTTTTGTCCTTGTTATTCTTTCCTTAGTCTTGTTTAGGCCCTAGGTGGTGTGGTCTCCAAGTTGGTTTTCTATCTCGTTGGTTGCTTTTTGTTCTCTTGGAGACCATCTCACCACTTTCCAGTGTCGTGCTCTATCCCAAGCCTTTCTCCTTCCCCTAAAACCATCAAATCCAATTGCACACATATTGTTCTTGGTATTGGTAATGCTGACCGGGCAGTACAACCGGTGCCACGAGTGGTTCAACCGCTGGTGCACTCAGTTTGTACCGTCCCAGGAGGACTTCCAGGGGTGTAAGCGGTTCCATCGCTGGACCCCAAGTTGGACTTCTGGCCGGTACTACCGGTCAGTTCCAGGCGGTGCTACCGCTGCCTTTCTGGCAACATAAGTACCCCCACAACCACTGGTTAGTACCAGGAAGCGGTACAACCGCCCCTTGACGCGGTACAACCGCTTCGCGACTACGGGCTTATAAATAGGGTCGGGGCCGAAGGGGTTTTCTTTTCCCCTCCCCTTTCCTCCTCTATCTCCTTCCCTAGCCACCGGTCACCATTGCCACTGCCCCGGGGTACTCGCTGTGCTCCGGGTCCGTGGGCTCTCCGTGGATCCGCTCCGTGGAGGCCTCCTTCCCGATCTCTTCCCATGGATGCCGGTAATGCCCCATTTCCTTCGTTCTTCGTTCTAGGGTTCTTTCCCTTCTTCTAGGGCATTACTTGACATTCATGTTTATTGTTCAAAGTTTTGGGTGGAAGAGATCTATATATGCCTCTGACTTAGTTTGCATTTCTTAGAAGTTAGAATATAGTTAGTGTGATTCAATTCTCGTGGTTAGATCTTCTTCAACTGGTAGTGCCACTTTTCTAGCGGTTCTACCGCCTCGAAGGGGCGGTACAACCGCAGGAGCGGTACTACCGGTTGAAGAACCGGTACAACTACTGCGGTGGCTGAACCACGTAGCACTATTCTGTCTTCTCTGTTTTGCAATCTGTCTATTCCTTTGCTCGTGTGTGCAACCCTCTCATATTTGCTGGGTTTCTTGTGTTCTTGTCGTGTGTGTGTGTGTGTGTGTGTGTGTGTGTGTGTGTGTGTGTGTGTGTGTGTGTGTGTGTGTGTGTGTGTGTACAGGTGGCTGTAGTTCTCGCTCTGCTCCTCGCAAGACCAAGAAGAGGCCTAGGAGATGCAAGCACCCGGCTGCGTCTGATGAAGAAGAAGAGGTTGTGATTCCCACCAAGCCCACTCGCCGTGAGAAGTTTGCCGCTACCAAGCAACGTGTGGTTATGACCTTGCACCGGTGGAAAGCCAAGGATTGGGAAGCCTTCCGTTCAAAAAATCCTTACGAGGTTCCCATTGCGCCTTGTTGGACCACCATTCAGTTCCGGAATGAGATGCAAGTGCGGATTGTTCATGAACTCTTTGAGCACAACAAGAATAGGTTTGCCAAGTAGTGGACCATTGATCTTGACCATTGGAGGAGCAACTTGGAGTATTTTGGTGAGGCTTTGGCTCTTTGTGAGGAATTTGATCTAGTCAAGCTTATGCCTGTCAACTGTGACTTTGATGTCCAGCTTATCCATCAGTTTTATGCCACTGTTCATTTTGGAGAATATGAGGCTCGCACACTCACGTTCATGTGTCGTGATGAGCTCTTTCAAGTTCCCTGGAGGGCTTTCTGCAATGCTATTGGGTATGACGATACTGGTCTTGAAGGGAATGGTGGCATACGTCCTCACGACCATCCTGAATCCATGCCTAAAGAAAAGCTTGCTCCTCTGTACATTCGGGGCCATGGTATTATTGGAGAATCCAAGGATCTTGAGAAGGTCTATGACATCATGCATCGAGTGTTTCGCAATGTGCTTTTGCCCAAGGTGGGCAATCAAGATGAAATTCATGGCTACCTTGTTGACTTTATGGTTGCTATGAAGACCAAGGTGGGCTCTGGTGCAACGTTTGATGTGACCAACTGGTTGTGGCACGAGATGTACAACATGGTCATCTACAGAAAGGTCCCTATTTATGCTTCGTTTGTCATGAGCTTTCTGAACTCAGTTTGGGTTGTTCGTCGTCCTGGAGAGCCTCTTACTTCTCCAGATAATTTCACCATCCATGAGGTCAAGCTACTCAAGAAGAAGAAGCATGCCGAGCCTCGCTTTCCTGCTAATGCTCCCGAGGATGTCTATGCCACTTCAAAGGATGAGGACTTTGAGATGGAGCCAGGGGCCGAGCCCTCTTGGGTGACCAAGCTCACTGCCAAGGTGAAGAAGACTTTCTACCTCCAGACTTACATTCATAAGAAGATGTATGAGGCCCATGTCAATGAGAAGCATGCCAGGCGTCGTCAGATTGCTATGATGAAGCATCTCAACATGCCTGTTCAGAGTGGCTCCGAGAAGAGCATCACACCGGAGGAGCGATGGATCTCTGCACACAGCACTCGGTCTGATGATGAGGCTCCTCGCCAGCCCTCCACCTCCTTTGTTGCTAATGATGATATCATGTAGGACGCGGATCGGGACGATGATGAGGAGTCTACCGAGGATGAGGCTCCATATGCAACCAAGGAGTCAGAGGAGGACGATTGAGCTCTCGGGCGCTAGATGCGCTCTTTTCCTTTTTGGTGTCTTGATGCCAAAGGGGGAGAGATTTCTATTAGGTCTCGGGATCTGCATGGGTTTTGCTTTGCTTGGTTTTGTGTTTTGTTCTTTCGTGCATCGTGTTGAACTTTAGTTCGTGGACCTTGTTGCTTATATCACTTGCATGGTGTGATACATGCGCTCCTCTATTTATCATTATTGTCGTTAATGTCGTTTATTTATCCGTTATAGTCTTTACTCTCTTATTATATCATTATCGCTTATCTTCGCATGTCTAGTAGGAGTGGTGGGTCTATAAAATCTAGGGGGGGTCTTGCCCCTAATGTGTGCACTTACATTCCAATAGCAATATCAAATTAGGGCACACTGTTGGGATATGCGGTAGGGTGCGTCGACTGCAAATTAAAAATTCCTACGCGCAGAACATCCAGGAACATGCTACGAGAGATGGATCACAGTTCGTTACCACTAGACACGCAGTGCCGTGCAGCGGAAGAAGAGTTGGGGCAGCGCGTCTGCGTGATCGTCTCCTCCTCGTTCGATCTCCCTCGAGCGGCCGGTCGTCCGATCCCACGCACGAAGTTCGCGGAGCGGTGCAAGTGCACCGCTCTAACGGTATCCGCGTGCGGGAGGAACGTCGGCGGCGGACTGCTAGGTCCGATCACACGATCGGCGGCGAGTGGAGGTGGCTATTCGCAACACATGCAAACCCTAGTCGCAGGCCAAGCGATCAACCGCTGAGTGTGCCGCACCTCCACTTTATATAGGCGTCCGTCGCGGGCTCAACACTTGGGCCTCGCACGGACCCTAAAACAAAGTCTATTCGGTCACGTTCCTAGTCATGTTCGGATCACATCCGACCAGTGTCCTATGAACTGACCTCATAGGTTCCTTCCCTTGCGCGCGACCCCTTAGGTTCAAGTCGGCTTGGTCACGATTCGGATCACCTCCGACCTGCACGGTTGGTAGCGACCTCTAGCAAGGCGTGCCGACCACCAAGCGAGCGATGAAGCTGGTTAAGCGAACCTGTACAACATGTCACACTTCTGTTCCTTTGCCACACGATATATGTTGTCGGGCTCAAGGCGGGACTGTCATCCTTGTGCTAACCCGACCTCTTTTCGCTCCAAAGGATACCGACCACAATCCGGATTATCTCATAAACCTTGTCGCATGGCCATGCTATTCCTGGTCAGATCACACGAGGGGCCCAGAGTATATCTCTCCTGATCGGAGGGGCAAATCCCATCTTGCTCGACCATGTCTCACAGCATGGGACTGGACAAACCCGAAACCTCTTTGTAACTACCCAGTCACGGAGTAGCGTTTGGTCGGCCCAAAGCAAGTCTGTCACCATCCAGAGTACATGCATCAGCTCAGGTCTTAGGACATAGAACGTATGTTGTACTAGAGACTCACAGATGACATATCGTTGCGTCTCATAGTTGGGTCTGTCCGACTCAGACCTTATCTCGACTCGGATCCGACTATGTCGAATCCGACCAGACCTTTCCAAGTACATATTATCCGGTTAGCATCCAATGCTCCATGGCTAGTGAGACTGAGCCATCAGTGGTATCAGAGCCTCTGTTATAGGATTTGGATTCAGATCGTATGCATATTAGATATGTGGAGGCGGCAGATGAGATCTGTTGTCCTTGAAGAGATCGGCTATGTGCACGGTTGATGTGATCAACTGCACATGGGGATCGTTGAGGCTATGTTTTCTGTAAATCGGGATCGATGAGGTTGTGACACGGTCTACCCCTACCGGTCGGTCATCCGCCATCGGGGTTAACAGTGAAACGTAAATCCGAATCGGATTCGCGATGATCGATAAGATCGGTCAGATCAGAGAATTCGGCGTGATCGGAGTTCAGATGTGATCTATGATTTCTGAAATCGTGTGCCTTGTGCCCCTTCGAACCCCGCCCGCTAACCGGCTAGCGGGACCGCCGTGTGCGTAGCACCGTGTATTTCGTACCCGACACACAAACCGGTAGAATGCGATGCTATGCATAACTTTTTTTGCAGGTTTGATGTGAATAGTATGGCTCATGTGTATGTGATGCATGTGTGTAATTTATACGTGGCTTGCGTGTCATGTTTGTCAGCCGGCAGGAGCCAAAGTGCTGTCATTATATTGTATAACGACCTGCGTGTCGACTTGTGACTCTATGTAAAATTCATTACTAGTTGTAATAGTTGGATAATAGAGATCAGGTTGGCGGCTTGGCGTCCCGGCGTGACAAACAAGATGGAGTTCGTAGATGGTCATCGGAGTCGGAGCCGGCCTAGAAGAACGTCCATGAAGGAGCCATACTATTTCACAATATGTGTTATTTGTGATTGTTATGCTTCTTTGTTTCTATACATGTTAGAATGGTACAAAGATCCCTCATGAATATCAAGTGAATTGCCATCCCCGATGTTGCACCTTCGCACGACAAGTACGTCTAGTAGTGGGCTCATAAAATTGGGGTGCTGCTGGGTGTCCTTGAACTGAAGGGTTCGTGTCAGACACGGACATGCCTTTGCATCAGTTAACTTGACAAGGCTATCAAAATGGTTTTGGGCCTTGTGGCAAAGAAGGTTGGGGCCGGGTATGAGATACCTTCCCGATCGATGTGAGTCGATAGAGATGCGATTAGCAAGGAGTTGCTTACGGATAGGTATGTTGGCTAGCAGTGATGCTAAAGCTCACTAGTCGCATGCGCTAGTCGGATCTGGATCACTAAGAGTTTGCGGAGGATGCTGACTTGGTGGGAGTATTTCTGTTTAGGCTAGAATTACTCTACATAAACACATTGCTTAGTGATTGCATGTTTTCTGTTGTAGATCAATGGCACCACCTGCTCAACCCAACTTTGCATTGAAATCAATTCGGAAAAGGATAAACTGAATGGAACAAACTTTACCACCTGGTATAGAAATCTGAGAATTGTTCTCAAGCACGATAAAAGGAACATGTTCTAGAGGATCCACTTCGGAGGAACCTGCTGATAATGCTAGTGCCACAGCTAAAAATGCCTACGTAAACTCGTTGATGAATCAACGGAGATCAGCTGTCGATGCTGGCTTGTATGGAGCCCGATTTGCAACAGCATTTCAAAACGTTGAGGCTTACGATATGATCGAGAGTCTCAAGAGCATGTTTCGCATACGTGCTAGGACCGAAAGGTTCAACGTCTGCGATCCTTGATGGATTGCAGGCTGAAGGAAGGTGATCCATCGAGCCCACATGTGATCAAGATGATCGGATATGTGCAAGCTTTGGATCGTTTGGGCTTCCCGCTCTTGGATGAGCTGGCATCGATGCTGTTCGGTTCTCTTCCGCCCAGCTATGGGACGTTCATCTCGAACTATCATATGCATGGCATGGATAAGAAGCTCACTGAATTGCATGGGATGCTCAAGGTGGCAGAGCAGGATATTAAGAAAGGCACGCATCAAGTGTTGATGGTGCAGAAATTGGCTAAGTTCAAGAAGAGTTGGTCCAAGAAAAAGGCTAAGGCAAAGGGCACGGAGATGGTAACCTCTGCCGCTGCGCCGAAGTCTGGACCGGACTCGAAGACCGTTTGCTATCACTGCAAGGAGACCGGTCACTGGAATAGGAACTGTAGCAAGTGGCTTGTAGAGCATGGCAAGAAGGCCGGAAATGCTTCTTCAGGCAAAGGTACACTTGTTGCATATGTTATAGACATTTACCTTGCTGACATACCTAGTAGCTCTTGGGTATTTGATACCGGATCGGTTGTTCATGTTTGCAACTCGATGCAGGGGCTGGTAAGAACTAGGCATGTGGCACAAGGGGAGATTGACATCAGGGTCGGCAACAAAGCAAGAGTTGCTGCGTTGGAGGTCGGCACGATGCAGCTCCAGCTCCTTCCGGATTCATTATGGAATTGAATAATTGTTATTACATTCCTGCACTTAGTCGGAACATTATTTCTGCCTCATGTTTGATGAGTCAGGGTTATGAATTCAATTTAAAGGACAATGGTTGTTCGATATTTTTGAATGATATGTTCCACGGCTATGCACCCATTGTTGATGGGCTATTTATATTGAATCTAGAACAGGAACCGGTCTATAACGTAAATGTCAAGAGGCATAAGCCTAATGAGATAAATCCGACATACTTCGGCATTGCGGCTTGGACACATTAGTCTGAAACGCATGAAGAAGCTCCATGATGATGGGCTCCTAACTTCGTCCGACTTCGGATCGTTCGAGACATGTGAATCATGCTTGCTCGGCAAGATGACTAAGTCTCCTTTCGCAAAGAGTTGCGAGAGGGCATCCGAGCTGTTGGAGCTTATACACAGTGATGTGTGTGGTCCAATGAGCACAACTGCCAGAGGTGGCTATCAGTACTTCATGACTTTTACCGACGACTTGAGTAGATATGGATATATCTATTTGATGAGGCACAAGTCGGAGACTTTTGAAAAATTCAAAGAGTTTCAGAACGAGGTTGAGAATCAGCTCGGCAAGACTATAAAGCTTTTGCGATCTGATCGTGGAGGTGAGTACATGAGCCAGGAGTTCGATGATCATCTGAAAAGTCGAGGTATAGTACCTCAGCTCACACCTCCGGGTACGCCACAGAGAAACGGCGTGTCAGAACGGAGGAATAGGACCTTGTTGGACATGGTCCGGTCTATGATGAGCAAATCGGATTTACCCTTGTCATTTTGGGGATACGCCTAGAAACTACAGCTTTCACACTTAATAGGGTACCATCAAAACCGTAGACAAGACACCGCATGAGATGTGGGTGGGAAGAGTCCCGGTTTGTCTTTTCTAAAGATTTGGGGTTGTGAAGCATTTATCAAGCGACTTATGTCGACAAGCTTACACCCAAGTCGGATAAATGCATATTCGTGGATATCCGAGGGAAACCTTGGGATATAGCTTCTACAACCGGAAGAGAACAAAGTGTTTGTTGCTCGAACGGGTTTTCCTTGAGAAAGAGTTTCTCGGTCGGGAGGCCAGTGGGAGGACGGTTCGACTCAAGAAATTCGAGGACCACTGGGACGGCTCGGCTGGTGATGAGATCATACCGAGTCATTCAGGAACCTGTAGTGGAAGCGGCACCGAACCACGAAGGTCGGAGAGATTGCGCAGAGAGTGTGATGTATTGTTGCTAGAAAGCGACAGCCGACCACGTATGCGAAGCGATGGTGAGCCCAGATTCGAGGCATGGCTGGAGGCCATGAGATCCGAGTTAAAGTCCATGGATGAGAATCAAGTGCAGGACTTGGTTGATCCGCCACCGGCGAATCGCCATTGGTTGCAAATGGGTCTTTAAGAAGAAAACCGATGTGGATGGAAATGTTCAGATCTACAAAGCTCGGCTTGTCGCTAAAGGTTATGGACAAGTTCAAGGAATTGACTACGACGAGACTTACTCGCCGGTAGCGATGCTGAAATCGGTAAGGATCATACTAGCTATAGCTGCATATTTCGATTATGAGATATGGCAGATGGATGTCAAGACGGCTTTCCTTCACGGAAATTTAACCGAGGACGTGTATATGATACAGCCCAAGGGTTTTGTCGATCCGACTAGCACTAGTAACGTATGCAAGCTCAAGAGATCCATTTATGGGTTGAAGCAAGCATCTCGGAGTTGGAACATTCGTTTTGATGAAGTCGTCACTGATCTCGGTTTCATCAAAAGCGAAGAAGACTCTTGTTTATACAAGAAGTTAAGTGGGAGCTCGATAGTGTTTTTGATCTTGTATGTGGATGACATACTACTGATCGGAAATAATGTTTCGATGCTAAACTCGGTCAAGGAATCACTGAATGGCAAGTTTTCGATGAAGGACCTTGGTGAGGCTGTCTATATTTTAGGCATTAAGATCTATAGAGATAGATCGAGGAGGCTGCTCAGCTTAAGCCAGAGCACGTACATAGATAAAGTGTTGAAGCGGTTCAACATGAGTGAGGCGAAGAAAGGGTTCTTGCCGCCTCACATGGTATAAGGCTAAGAGAGACTCGAGTCCTTCGACATCCGATGAGCGAAGCAGGATGAGTAGGATTCCGTATGCCTCAAAGAATCGGATCCATCATGTATGCCATGATATGTACAAGGCCCGATGATGCTTTTGCAATAAGCCTAACAAGTAGATACTGCACCAACCTGTGAGAGTCATCGGGCAGCGGTAAAGACTATTTTGAAGTACCGAAAAGGACTAAAGAGATGTTCCTAGTTTATGGAGGTGAGGAAGAGCTCGTCGAAGGGGTTACGCCGATGCTAGTTTCCAAACCGATAGAGATGATTGTCGATCACACCTGGATTCGTACGCCCCGAATGGAGGAGCAGTGTAATGGATGGGTTCCAAGCAGGATACGGTGGCCGATTCTACCACAGAAGCCGAATACATTGCGGCTTGTGAAGCTGCAAAGGAAGGTGTTTGGATCCAGCATTTTCTGGATGATCTTGGTATCTTCCCAGCCTCGGTGAAACCGTTGGACCTTTATTGTGATAATTCTGGTGCCATCGCACAAGCCAAGGAGCCGAGGAATCACCACAAGGTCAGACACATAGACCGGAAATATCACCTGATACGAAAGATCGTAAAGAATGGTGATGTAGAGTTATGCAAGATTCACACGGATGCAAATGTTGCAGATCCGTTGACTAAGCCGCTTCCACAACCCAAGCATGAGGGGCACGTTAGAGCTATGGGCATTCGATGTCTATTTGATTGACTCTAGTGAAAGTGGGAGACTGTTGGAGATATGCCCTAGAGGCAATCATGTATGATGATATTTCCTATGTGTTTATGAATAAAGATAGTCCTTGGACATTATCAATGATGTGTATCAGCAAGTACGTGACTTGTTTGTGGGACTATGCATTGTATGATGACTGTCCTAAAAGGTCCCTAGTCGAAAGGGCTGTGTGGACGCCAAGCCGACTAGACTAGCATATGACACGGTCGATGGCTCGGTCTCACTAGCCATGGAGCATTGGATGCTAACCGGATAATATGGACTTGAAAGGTCTGGTCGGATCCGACATAGTCGGATCCGAGTCGAGATAAGGTCTGAGTCGGACAGACCCAACTATGAGACGCAGCGATATGTCATCTGTGAGTCTCTAGTACAACATACGTTCTATGTCCTAAGACCTGAGCTGACGCATGTACTCTGGATGGTGACAGACTTGCTTTGGGCCGACCAAACGCTACTCCGTGATCGGGTAGTTACAAAGGTAGGTTTCGGTTTGTCCAGTCCCATGCTGCGAGACATGGTCGAGCAAGATGGGATTGCCCCTCCGATCGGAGAGATATACTCTGGGCCCTCGTGTGATCTGACCAGGAATAGCATGGGCAATGCGACAAGGATTATGAGATAATCCAGATTGTGGTCGGTATCACTGGAACGAGAAAGAGGTCGGGTTAGCACAAGGATGACAGTCTCGCCTTGAGCCCGACAACATATATCGTGTGGCAAAGGGAACAGAAGTGTGACATGTTGTACAGGTTCGCCTAACCAGCTTCATCGTCTGCTAGGTGGTCGGCACGCCTTGCTAGAGGCCGCTACCAACCGTACAGGTCGGAGGTGATCCGAACTGTGACCAAGCCGACTTGAACCTAAGGGGTCGCGCGCTTAAGGGAAGGAACCTATGAGGTCAGTTCATAGGACACTGGTCGGATGTGATCCAAACTGGACTAGGAACGTGACCGAATAGACTTTGGGCTTTAGGGTCCGTGCGAGGCCCAAGTGTTGAGCCCGCGACGGACGCCTATATAAAGTGGAGGTGCGGCACACTCAGGCGGTTGATCGCTTCGGCGCTGCGACTAGGGTTTGCATGTGTTGCGAATAGCCACTTCCACTCGCCGCCGACTGTGTGATTGGACCTAGCAGTCCGCCGCACGACGTTCCTCCCGCACGCGCGGATACCGTTAGAGGCGGTGCACTTGCGCCGCTCTGGCGAACTCGTGACGTGGGATCGGACGACCCGCCGCCGAGGGAGATCGAACGAGGAGGAGACGATCCACGCAGACGCCGCTGCCCCAACTCTTCTTCCGCTGCATGGCATCGCGCGTCTAGTGGTAACGAATGTGATCCATCTCCGTAGCATGTTCCGGATGTTCTGCGCGTAGGAATTTTTAATTTGCAGTCGACGCACCCTACCGCATATCCCAACACACACATCTAGGGGGAGTCCCGTCTATATTTTCTAGACCTCTCTCTCTCTTGCAAATCGTGTTGTTGTCATCATCCACCAAAAAGGGGGAGATTGTAAGGGCATTTCCCTACTTTGTGTTTTGGATGATGATGACAACCCTTTGTTGGTCTAATCTTTCTCTAAGTGCTTCAGGTTCTCGGTGATTAGGCTTACATCGGTTTGATATTCTCTCTGGAAGGAAAAGGTCGAAGACGGTGTTTTTATACGTGTTTATCTCTTTGGTCGTAGGGAACCTGTACTATGAAGAGGGAATCCACATTGGAAGGAGTTGGGGGAATCATTGCACGTACACTTCTTCCACACCCTCCGTTGCCTTCCGTGTTTTGTGTGAGAGAGAGCTCCCTTTCTTTTTCAACTGCCTACTGTGTTCTCCCAGTGGTTGTACCGCTCGTACGAGCGGTTGTACCGCTGGCTCCTGGCACTTACCCAACCACCACCCCAAGGGTGATACCCTGGGGATGAACAGCCCAGTCATGACCAAGCAGTTGTACCGCTGATCCCGGGCGGTTGTACCACCACCATGCTTAACATTGACTCTGGTTGTCTCTGGCGGTTGTACCGGCCAAGTACCGCTCAACAACCGGCCCGGTTTCTGTTTTGATGCGGTACTTGGGTGGTGGTGGCCCGGTTGGTCTGGTTGTGCCCCGCAAACCGGTACTACCGGTGCCCTAAGCGGTTCTACCGCTTGGGACTTAGCCACCCAAGTGTCCAGGGCCAAGCGGTTGCACCGGTGCTGTACCGCTCGATCGCCGCACACAGGGGTGACACCCTACTGTTTCAAGGCGGTGGTTGGGAGGTTGTTCCGGTTGTTCTCCACAACCGGTACTACCGCCCATCTGCCCGGTTGTACTGCTTAAGAGGGTTTCTGCAGGTTACCCGTGAGTCCCGGTTGTACCGGGACTAGGAGCGGTTGTACCGCTGTAGTGTTGTTTTTGCAGTAACGGTTGGATTTTAGGGTTTGCTATATAAGGGTGGTTCTTCCACCTACCATTTTAACCTCTTGCCTCTCTCTCACCACCATTGATACACTTCAAGCTTTATTGCCCGATCTCTCCGTCTAGCCACTCCAACTTGATGATTTGCTAGGGATTGAAGGAGGAGATCTAGATCTACACTTCCACCAAAGGATATTTGATTCCCCCATACTTTATTGTGTGGATTTTGTTACTCTTGGGTGTTTGAGCATCCTAGACGGTTGAGGTCACCTCAGAGCCACATTCCATTGTGGTGAAGCTCTGTGGTTTCGTTGGGAGCCTCCAATTCAGTTGAGGAGAGAGCCCCAACCTTGTTTGTAAAGGTTCGGTCGCCGCCTTCAAGGGCACCAATAGGGAATCACGGCATCTTGCATTGTGTGAGGGCATGAGGAGAATACGGTGGCCCTAGTGGCTTCTTGGGGAGCATTGTGCCTCCACACCGCTCCAACGGAGACGTACTTCCTCTCAAAGGGAAGGAACTTCGGTAACACATCCTCGTCTCCACCAGCTCCACTCTTGGTTATCTCTTACCTTTACTTGTGCAAGCTTATTTTGTGTTGTACCCCTAGCTTGCTTGTGTGCTTGTTGTTTTTGCATCATATAGGTTGCTCACCTAGTTGCATATCTACACAACCTGCTTTGATGCAAAGTTTAATTTGGTAAAGAATAGTTAAAAATTGTTAGTTGCCTATTCACCCCCCCCCCCTCTAGTCAACTATATCGATCCTTTCAATTACGATGTGGTGTTCCAGGTGGCGTGAGCTATGAAACTATTCCACAGTGTTTTAAATGAAGGCCAAACTCGTAACTCAAATATTCTTCTCCATGATCAGATTGTAGAAACTTTATTTTCTTGTTACGATGATTCTCCACTTCACTCTGAAATTCTTTGAACTTTTCAAATGTTTCAGACTTGTGTTTCATTAAGTAGATATAACCATATCTGCTCAAATCATCTGTAAAGGTCATAAAATAACGATACCTGCCACGAGCATCAACACTCATGGACCACATACATCGGTATGTATTATTTCCAATAAGTCACTAGCTCGTTCCATTGTTCCGGAGAACGGAGTTTTAGTCATCTTGCCCATAAGGCACGGTTCGCAAGTATCAAATGATTCATAATCAAGTGATTCCAAAAGTCCATCTGCATGGAGTTTCTTCATGCGCTTTACATCAATAAGACCCAAACGGCAGTGCCACACATATGTTGCACTATCATTATCAACTTTGCATCTTTTGGCATCAATATTATGAATATGTGTATCACTACGATCAAGACTCAATAAACCATTAACATTAGGTGTATGACCATAGAAGGTTTTATTCGTGTAAACAGAATAACAATTATTCTTTGTTTTAAATGAATAACCGCATTGCAATAAACATGACCTAATCATATTCATGCTCAACGCAAACACCAAATAACATTTATTTAGGTTCAACACTAATCCCGAAAGTATAGGGAATGTGCGATGATGATCATATCAATCTTGGAACCACTTCCAACACACATCGTCACTTCACCCTCAACTTGTCTCTATTTATTCTGCAACTCCTGTTTCAAGTTACTAATCTTAGCAACCGAACAGGTATCAAATACCCAAGGGCTACTACGAGCACTAGTAAGGTACACATCAATAACATGTATATCACATATACCTTTGTTCACTTTGCCTTCCTTCTTATCCGCCAAATATTTGGGGTAGTTTCCCTTCCAGTGACCATTTCCTTTGCAGTAGAAGCACTTAGTTTAAGGCTTAGGTCTAGCTTTGGGATTTTTCACGGGAGTGACAACTTGCTTGCCATTCTTCTTGAAGTTCCCTTTCTTTCCCTTTGCCCTATTCTTGAAACTAGTGGTCTTGTTTAATCATCAACACTTGATGCTTTTTCTTGATTTCTACCTTCGTTGAATTCAACATCACGAAGAGCTCGGGAATCGCTTTCGTCATCCCTTGCATATTATAGTTCATCACGAAGTTCCAGTAACTTGGTGATGATGTCTAGAGAACTCCGTCAATCACTATCTTATATGGAAGATTAACTCCCACTTGATTCAAGCGATTGTAGTACCCAGACATTCTGATCACATGCTCACTAGATGAGCTATTATCCTCCATCTTTTAGGCAAAGTACTTGTCAGAGGTCTCATACCTCTCGGCACGGGCATGATTCTGAAATACCAATTTCAGCTCTTGGAACATCTCATATGCTCTGTGGCATTCAAAACGTTTTTGAAGTCCCGGTTCTAAACTGTAAAGCATGGTGCACTAAACTATTAAGTAGTCATCATATTGAGCTAGCCAAACGTTCATAACATCTGCATCTGTTCCTGCAATAGGTATGTCACCTAGCGGTGCATCAAGGACATAATTCTTCTGTGCAGCAATGAGGATAAGCCTCAGATGATGGACCCAGTCCGCATCATTGCTACTATCATCTTTCAACTTAGTTTTCTCTAGGAACATATCAAAAACATAGGGGAGCTACAACGCGAGCTATTGGTCTACAACATAATTTGCAAATACTATTAGGACTAAGTTCATGATAAATTAAAGTTCAATTAATCATATTACTTAAGAACTTCCACTTAGATAGACATGCCTCAAGTCATCTAAATTATATGTGATCCAAATCAACTAAACCATGTCCGATCATCACGTGATATGGAGTAGTCATCAATGGTGAACATCTCTATGTTGATCAAATCCACCATATGATTCACGTTCGACCTTTCGGTCTCTCGTGTTACGAGGCCATATCTGTATATGCTAGGCTTGTCAATTTTGAGCCGAGTATTCCGCATGTGCAAAACTGGCTTGCACTCGTTGTATTTGAATGTAGAGCTTACCACACCTAATCATAACGTGGTGTCTCAGCACGAAGAACTTTCGCAACGGTGCATACTCGGGGAGAACGCTTATACCTTGAAATTTTAGTAAGGGATCATCTTATAATGCTATCGCCGTACTAAGTAAAATAAGATGCATAAACATAAACATCACATGCAATCAAAATATGTGACATGATATGGCCATCATCATCTTGTGCTTTTGATCTCCATCACCAAAGCAACGTCATGATCTCCACCGTCACCGGCTTGACACCTTGATCTCCATCGTAGCGTCGTGGTCGTCTCGCCAACTATTGCTTCTACGAATATCGCTACCGCTTAGTGATAAAGTAAAGCAATTACATGGCGTTTGTATTTCATAAAATAAAGCGACAACCATAAGGCTCCTGCCAGTTGCCGATAACTTTTGCAAAACATGATCATCTCATACAACAACTTTATATCACATCATGCCTTGACCATATCACATCACAACATGCCCTGCAAAAACAAGTTAGGCATCCTCTACTTTGTTGTTGCAAGTTTTACGTGGCTGCTACGGGCTTCTAGCATGAACTGTACTTACCTACGGCACAAAAACCACTATGGTGATTTATCAAGTTTGCTGTTTAACCTTCACAAGGACCTTCCGCAGTCAAATTCGATTCAACTAAACTTGGAGAAACATACACCTGCTAGCCACCTTTATGCAAATCTAGTTGCATGTATGTCAGTGGAACCGGTCTCATGAACGTTGTCATGTAAGGTTGGTCCGGGCCGCTTCATCTAACAATACCGCCGAATCAAAATAAGACATTGGTGGTAAGCAGTATGACGATCACGGCCCACAACTCTTTGTGTTCTGCTCGTGCATATCATCTAGGCATAGACCTGGCTCGGATAACACTGTTGGGAAACATAGCATGCAATTTCAAAAAAATTCCTACGCTCGCGCAAGATCTATCTAGGAGATGCATAGCAACGAGAGGGGAGAGTGTGTCCACGTACCCTCATAGACCGAAAGCGGAAGCATTAACTTAACGCGGTTGATGTAGTTGAACGTCTTCTCGAATCAACCGATCAAGTACCGAACGTACGGCACCTCCGAGTTCTGCACACGTTCAACTTGATGATGTCCCTCGAACTGTTGATCCAGTAGAGGCACGAAGGAGTCGATGAGTGTAAGGGCATATTTATCCCTTAGGTGTTTTGGTGATTGATGACAATGCTTTTGCGGACTAATCGTGTGCCTTGAGTTCCTCAGACGCTTCATCACTAGGCACGAGACGATTCGATGCCCCTCGAAGACTATTGAAGACGGTGTTGTTCTACGTTTCTCTTTGGTGGATTTGAGTCGTAGGAGAGCCGTACTATTAAGAGGGGGTCCGCGTCAGAAAGGTTCGGGTGGAATCAACATGTACACATGTCTTTCCTTTCCGTTGCACTTTGGAGCGCCTCACCGCTTTTTCTAGTTGTGCTTGATCGACGGCTCTCGCTGTACTTGCGGTAGTATCGCTCTATGGAGCGGTAGTACCGCAAGCACTATGGTAGTACCACTGGGGTCACGGTAGTACCGCTCCTCTGGAGCCTTAGTACCGTAGCCCCCAGGCCTAGTGCTCCTCCGGTATGGTAGTAGGGGCGGATGTAATTTTTTACATCCGCGCCCACACGGTAGTACCGCCGTCGTGCGCGGTAGTACCGCGGGTGGCCACGGTAGTACCGCTCCCTTGGAGTCGTAGTACTGTGGCCCTCATACCTTGTACCCCTGCGTCTCTCAGTCAGGCTAGTCCCGGCCTCTGCTGCTGCCGCGGAAGTACCGTGGCCCTCCATGGTAGTACCGCGTGGCCTTGCGGTAGTACCGCGCTCCTGGAGCGGTAGTACTGCATGTCGCAGGCTGAACTTGTGGATAACGGTTGGATCTCTTCCTTGACTATAAAAGGGGCGTCTCCTACCTCTAGTTGACTACCTCTTCCATTTCTAAGCTCCATTGTTGCTCCAAGCTCCATTTTAGCCCGATCTCTCTCCCTAGCCAATCAAACTTGTTGATTTGCTCGGGATTGGGTGACAAGGGACCGATCTACACTTCCACCAAGAGATATTCGATTCCCCCCACTTATCCCTAGCGGATCTTGTTACTCTTGGGTGTTTGAGCACCCTAGACGGTTGAGGTCACCTCGAAGCCATACTCCATTGTGGTGAAGCTTTGTGGTGGTGTTGGGAGACTCCAAGTGTTGTGGAGATTGCCCCAACTTCGTTTGTAAAGGTTCGGTCGCCGCCTTCAAGGGCACCAATAGTGGAATCATGGCATCTCGCATTGTGTGAGGGCGTGAGGAGATTACGGTGGCCCTTGTGGCTTCTTGGGGAGCATTGTGCCTCCACACCGCTCTAACGGAGACGTACTTCCCTTTAAAAGGAAGGAACTTCGGTAACACATCCTCGTCTTCACCGGCTCCACTCTTGGTTATTTCGTCCCTTTACTTTTGCAACCTTACTTGTGTTGTATCTATTGCTTGCTTGTGTGCTAGTTGTCATTGCATCATATAGGTTGTCCACTTAGTTGCATATCTAGACAACCTACTTTGTCGCAAGGTTTAATTTGTTAAAGAAAAGCTTAAAAATTGTTAGTTGCCTATTCCCCCCCCCCTCTAGTCAACCATATCGATCCTTTCAATTGGTATCAGAGCCTCGTCTCTTTATTAAGGACTTTACCGTCCGAAGAGTATGGTTGACACCACAGACGGTGCGGAGGAGCACTCCGGTGTGAATCCTATCTCGTCTATGGCCGATGGGGGAACCTCGGTCTCTCGTGAGGAATTCAGTGTGGCTCTAGACACATTGAAAGACTCCATGACGACCAAGGTTGAAAACATGCTTACTAAATTTCTTGAAGGGCTTAAACTGTCCACCTCACCGATGAAAGTGGGTGATCCCACTAACAAGGTGACAGATGCTACCTCCGACAAGGGCGAAGCTAACAGTGAAAAGAGTCCTTCTACTAGTGGTAGAAATGGGACCGGCATCTTTGCCCATGTGTAACCTCCAATTTATGGAGGACCGATTCCCTCTACTCATTTAAATCATGGCGGTCCTCCTCCTAAGATTGTGAAAAATGAGGATTTTGATTCTTGGGTGTATCGTTTCAAGCGCCATTTAAAACATGTGAATTTAACCTTTGGAGAATCATTGAAGAAGGTTTCTATCCACATGACCCAAACAACTTCACCCCTCAAGAAGCCGTGGATAATCAATTCAATGAGAGTGCTCTCTTCATCATCCAAGATGCAATCCTTCCCGAAGATCTCCCTCACCTTCGACCTCATGCCATGGTCAAAAACGCGTGGCAATGCGTTGTGTCTCTCTATCGAGGAAGTGTTAGCATTCAACACTCCAACTATGAAGTGGTACAAGATGAAGCCGATGAGTTTGCAATGAAAGAAGATGAAGAACCCCGTGAGCTCTTTCGAAGAGTGACCAAACTCACGGTCTCACTACGAGATCATGGGAGCAAGGACACGGATGACAATTGGATCAAAAGCAAGTTCCTCAAGGCCATGATGCCCTACAACAAGGCCATGTCCTCCATCATTCGTCAAAGACCGGACTTCCACTCCATGACCTCAAGTGAAGTGTTGGATGAGTTCGTTGCAATGAGCATCTTGGACAAGACCGCCGACAATGCGGTGCTCCGTTCTCAAAGGGCAAAGAAGCCCAACCTTGCCTTGAAGGCCAAGGTTAGTGTGGAAGAATAGGAATAAGAAGGAGATGAGGAGAGGAACCCCGAAGACACGAAATATGATTATCATGAGCACATGGCTCTTGCCTCAAGACAATTTTGGAGAAAGAAGAATACAAGACCCAACTTCAACAAGAACAGCTCAAGTGGCCTCAAGGGCAAGCAACGAGTTAGAACATGTTTCAACTATGGCAATGTGAGCCATTTCTTTGCGGATTGCCCTTACGAGAAGCGGGAAGACAGTGGTGGCAAGTTCATCTGAAAAGACAAGGCCAAGTCCTTCCCCAACAAGAACAACTTC
This sequence comes from Aegilops longissima, assembly GCA_021605205.1. Classification (NCBI taxonomy): domain Eukaryota; kingdom Viridiplantae; phylum Streptophyta; class Magnoliopsida; order Poales; family Poaceae; genus Aegilops; species Aegilops longissima. The sequence goes on from CM038677.1 coordinate 812,328,090, forward strand.
ACCAAGAAGAATCCTACTCGCGGGTTGGTGGTTCAAGAAGAATACCGTGAGGATGACGATATGATGAAGATAGTGAAGCAATGGCCATGGCATCTGTTGTCATTGCCACAACTCCCCGGGTGTCTCTCTTCGATTCACCCAATGAGAACATCACCGCCAAGTGTCTCATGGCAAAAGCCACCAACAAGGTAACCCCCAACATCAAAACCACCATTATTCCTAATCCTTCTTCGACGGTTGGCTTTGATGATGGTAAGGGGTCTAATGAGGAGGTAAATGAATTTGAGTCCTTCATGAGTAAGCTCAAGGGCAAATCCAAGAAGCACTTCGTTGCTCTCTTGGAACAACTTGGTGAAGCCAATGACATGATCGAGGCTCACGAAGAAACCATCTCTAAGATGGAAGGTCATAGTCATGACTATGCCGATGAGATATCGGATCTCTCTAATGCTCTTTAGGAAGAGCGTGGACATCGTTTGGCTCTTGAGGAGTCACACAACGATGACCATGCCAAATTAAAGAAAGATCTTGATCATGCTCTTGTTGTGTCTCGTGTTCTAACTTCCGAGAAGGCTAACCTTGGGGTTGATCATGCTAGACTCAAGGAGGAGTTTGATGTACTTGACAAGTCCCATAAGGTCTTGAAAGGTGCTCATGCAAACCTCAAGGAGTCTCATGCTCAACTCCAAGTTAAGCTAACCAAGGAAAAGGCCACATTTCCTCACATTGTCTTAATTGATCATGCAAATGCTACTAACCCGTGTTGTGAGCATGTGCATCTTGTGGAGGAGAATGCCAAGTTGAAGGGACAACTCGAGAAAGGTCTTGTGTCATGCATACAAGGTGAGAAGAACCTAAATGACATTTTGAGCAATCAAAAGGAAGTTGTGGGCAAGGAGGGAGTTGGGTTCTCACCCAAGTCCAAGAACAAGAAGAAGGAAGAGAAGAAGAATAACAAGACCAAACGACCTCCCCCGCTTAAGCAAACTTTTGTGAAAGAGGGATAGGGTGCTCTTAAGGAGAAGAAGAATAATGCGAAGAATGGTGATGCCAAAAGGGGCAAAGCCATCTCTCCCAATAAAGCCGGCGACTTTAAACCCTCTTATGTGTTGTGCCGTGCTAGCGATGGGCATGTTTATGCTAAATTTGTCGGTTCTTCTTATGAGTACATTGAATGGTCTATTTGGGTTCCTAAGACCCTTGTTACTAACATTAAAGGACCCATTACTAAATGGGTACCTAAAACCAAGCATTGATCTCTTGTAGGTGTTTGCTTCCGGTGGGGGATCATGGTTGCTGATAGTGGAGAAACAAATCATATGACCGGAAGCAAGGACTTGGTGGTGGACGTGCAAAAGATTCCATGTATGCCCACCAATGTCGAGTGGGGTGATGCCTCACATTCTAAGGTATTGGGTCTTGGCAAGGTTGTCATTTCTCATGATCTAACGATCGAGAAAGTCATGCTTGTTGAGTCCCTTGCATACAATTTACTTTCCGTTTGTCAACTTGCAGTCATGGGCTTTGCCACCTTCTTTGACATTGATACCGTGGCCCTCTTGTGGAGCAAGACTCTTAAAGTAGCCTTTGTTGGGCATGTCGAGAACGGTCTCTATGTGATAAACTTTTCGGAGCGACCCACTAAGACCGCGACATGCCTAATGGCTAAAGTTGACGTGGGATGGCTTTGGCATCGCCGTTTAGCCCACGTCAATATGAGATCTTTGCAAAGTCTTCTCAAGGGGGACCATGTCCGTGGACTAACAAATGTTAGTTTTGCCAAAGATCGTGCTTGCAGTGCTTGTATCGAAGGAAAGCTTCATGAGACGGCTCACCCTCCCACGACTATCATCTACTCGAAGAGACCCTTGGAGCTCCTGCACATGGACCTCTTTGGGCCTCCATCCTTTGATAGTCTTGGGGGTAGAAAGTATTGCTTGGTGATTGTGGATGATTATTCAAGATACACTTGGGTATACTTCTTCAAGAGGAAGAGTGAGACTCAACAAACCGTCATCGACTTTGCAAATGAAGCTCAACGTCAACATAATGCAAAGATCTTGACAATAAGAAGTGACAACGGCACCGAGTTCAAGAACTACACCTTGGATGAGTTTCTTAGTGATGAGGGGATCAAGCATCAATATTCTGTACCATATACCCCTCAACAAAATGGTGTTGCGGAGAGGAAGAACCGGACGTTGATGGATGCGGCAAGGACCATGATGGCGGAATTCAAGTCTTCATACAACTTTTGGGCCGAAGCCATCAACACCGCATGTCATGCATCCAATCGGCCTATCTCCGCAAAGGGTTGAACAAGACTCCTTATGAGATACTCACCGGAAACAAGCCCAATCTCAAGTACTTCCGGGTGTTCGGGTGTAAGTGTTTCATTCTCAAGAAAGGTGTTCGCTTGTCTAAATTTGAGGCTAGAGCTTATGAGGGCATATTTGTTGGTTATGCTACAAAATCTCATGCTTACCGTGTTCTCAACAAGTCCACCGGACTCATTGAGGAGACGTGTAACGTGGAGTTTGACGAAAATAACGGCTCCCAAGTGGAGCAAAGTGGTACTTGTGATGTAGGTGATGAAATTCCTCCCCAAGCCATAAGAAGAATGGGTATTGGTCATATTCTACCCATTGAGGAACCCCTTGTGGCCGAAGGAGAAGGACAATGCTCCACTCATGTGGAGCCATCACTTACTCAAGACCCACACGCTTCCGAAGAACAAAGTGAAGGCCCTCAACCTCGTGAACAAGACCAAGGGCAAGATCAATCTCAAGATGGTGGTGAACCTCCAAATGATGCCCAAGGTCAAGTTCCTCCCCTCGAGCAAGTTCAAGATCATGAAGAAGCTCAAGATCAAGATCAAGCTCAAGACGGCGCTCAAGATTATCAAGTTAACCCTCCTCCTTCCACATCCGAGGAGGAATTAGAGCGTCGTGCCGCGAAGATTGCTTCCAAACTCACCACCAAAGGCCATCTCATGGAGAATGTGGTTGTAAGCCTAAGAAAGGGGGTAAGCACTCGTAGACAATTGGCAAACTATTGTGAACATCACGCGTTTGTCTCTTGTGTTGAACCCCAAAAGGTCTATGAGGTGCTCGAAGACTCGGATTGGCTCAATGCCATGCATGAAGAGCTCAACAACTTCGAGTACAACAAGGTGTGGAGATTGGTGCCAAGGCCTTCGGGGAACCACAACGTCATTGGAACCAAGTGGATTTTTAAGAACAAGCAAGATGCTCATGGGAACATCATTCGCAACAAGGCAATATTGGTAGCACAAGGCTACTCCCAAGTCAAGGGTATCGACTACGGTGAAACCTTTGCTCCCGTTGCTCGCCTTGAATCCATTTGTTTGTTGATTGCTTATGCTTCCCATCACAACTTTAAGTTGCAACAAATGGATGTGAAAAGTGCTTTTCTTAATGGTCCTATTAATGAGTTGGTCTATGTCAAGCAACCCCCCGGGTTCGAGGACCCCTACTTCCCGGATCATGTGTATCAACTCGATAAGGCACTCTATGGCCTTAAACAAGCCCCACGTGCGTGGTATGACCACCTTACCGAGTTGTTACAAGATCGTGGATTTGAGGTGGGGCAAATCGATCCCACTCTTTTTACTAAGAAGGTCAAAGGGGAGTTGTTTGTATGCCAACTACATGTTGATGATATTATCTTTGGTTCCCCTAACAAAGCTTTCAATGAGGAATTTGCCGCTCTCATGACCTCCAAGTTCTAGATGTCTTCGATGGGAGAGTTGAAGTTCTTCCTTGGTTTTGATATCAAACAAAGAAGAGAAGGAACCTTCATCAACCCAGCCAAATATACTCAAGACATGCTAAAAAGATTCAAGCTAAGTGATGTCAAGCCGGCTTCTACTCCAATGCCTACCAAGTGCCAACTTGACATTGATCCCAATGGTAAAGCGGTGGATCAAAAGGTATATCGCTCCATGATTGGCTCCTTGATTTACCTTTGTGCATCTAGACCGGATATCATGTTGAGTGTGGGAATGTGTGCATGGTTTCAAGCCGCACCGAAGGAAAGTCACTATGTGGCGGTCAAGCGAATCTTTCGATATTTGGCTCATACCCCAAACTTTGGCTTATGGTATCCAAGAGGGGCAAACTTCAAGCTTGAAGGATATCTGATTCGATTAGGCGGGAGACAAAGTGGATAGGAAGTCCACCTCGGAGGGTGCCAATTTCTTGGTTGCTCTTTGGTGAGTTGGTCTTCTAAGAAGCAAAGTTGTGTGTCTCTCTCGTCCACCGAAGCGGAGTATGTGGCGGCCGGTAGTAGCTGTGCACAACTCTTATGGATGAGGCAAACTTTAAAGGAGTACGGTGTCACTTGTGACAAAGTGCCTCTTTGGTGTGATAATTAAAGTGCCATCAAGATTTCTCTCAACCCGGTGCAACACTTCAAGACGAAGCATATTGAGATTCGGTATCACTTCATTCAGGATCACATTAGGTGAGGGGAGATCGATCTCAAGTATGTCAACACTCACGATAACCTTGCAGATATCTTCACGAAGCCCTTGGATGAAGCAAGATTTCACGAGTTAAGGCATGAGCTAAATATCATTGATTCGAGCAATGTGACTTGAACCCTTGCACCCCTCACTACACTCAACTTGTTGTCTAGTTTAGGTGTAGGCATGGACATAGGGGGAGTGTTGTTCTCTCAATGAACTCTCCCTCCCCCCATTATGCATAAATAGATCAACTCTTTCACTGTAGCCATTTTTGATGGTACTTGTGCTTCAAAGACGAGTTTTGGTCATGGGACCAAGGATAATTCTTCGCGGTGCCATACCATCCAACTCAAACATAGGTGGCTCCGGCCACCGCCCTCTCCTTTTGAGAGGTTGTGTCACATGGTGGTTTCTTGTTGTCTTTATGCCTTTGGTTTGTGTGTGTTCCTGTGGTATCCTTTGTGTGATTAGTTCCTTTGCAAAGACCTTCTTCTCGTGTTGACACCTACTGTGTCTTGAGCTCACGGTACTACCGTGGCCAGCTATGGTACTACCGTAGCCAGCCACGGTACTACCGCGTGTGGGGAGCACGGTACTACCGCCCCCACGCGGCAGTAATTTTTTACTGCCGCCTGGGTGAGCGGTACTACCGCTACGGTGTGGTACTTCCGCCCGAGCGGCACTACCGCGATGATATGCAGTACTACCGCGCCACAAGGGCGTGTGGGGATAAGGACGGGCAGGGGGAGTTCTAACTCCCCCATACCCATCCGCAGTTCCCCTCCCCACGTCGTCTCTCTCTCCCACGCTCAAGATCGGAGACGGCGTTCGTCGCTGAATCTCCTCCTCCGGCTGCCCTCCCGTGATTCCGTCCGGTGGGATCTTTCCCCACCACGTGCTCTTGCTATGGACCCAGGTTTTTCCCCAACCTCTTCTCGTTTTGTTGAGTTCTTTGCCTCTAGGTTTTTGGGGGAGACTTGTGTGTTCTAGAGATTCTTAGGCTGTTTCTATGCAAGAGTAGGATGAAGGAGAGTAGCTTTGCGTAGGAATTATACTTGTATTTTTGTCCTGTGCTAGATTTGATCACCGTAGCACCGCCATGGTTTCACGGTTCTTTTCAGATTCGAACTGACGTTTGGATCTGACACGACGCGGTATTACCGCCCACCTGGCGCGGAACTACCGCTAGTCCGGTACTACCGCCCGTCTAGCACGGTACTACCGCGCTCACTGCGGCACTAACACTTTACTACCGCTCCAACCACGGTACTACCGCGCCTCGCACGGTACTACCGCGACCTGGAGCGGTACTAAAATTTTAGTACCGCGGGCTCTGGCAGTACTACCGTGGCTCACATTTATCTCATGGAAACTTTCACGTATACTTTCTATGTGTTTCTTGTGCTTTGTCGTGGTCTTCACATTGATCCTCTTTGCGTTTCGTTGGTGTTTTGCGTGTGTGTGTCAGGTGGTGGTTCTCGCCGTTCCAATCCCAGTCGTGACACCGGCTCCAAGCGTCTGCGCAACCCAGGTGAAGCACCAGAGGGCTCCTCTGCCCCCAAGCGCCATGTCAAGACATCAGCTAGCAAGAACAAGGAGCCCGCTAATTAAGGGCATGGACGAGATACCCCAATCTGAGTACGTCCGTCTTAGGAAACTCCACCCGTATGTGAACCCTCGTTCTTCTGTCAGAGGTTGTGAGCTGTTTTGGAACAAGCAACAGACTCTCACCTATTTGGATGTCATTAAAAACAAGCAGAATACCTACGTGGATGTGAAATGGATTGATATGCATCACATGCGGAAGGACAAGTTCAGTGAGTACTTTGGAGAGGCTCTGGACTTGGTGGAGCAGTTTGGTATTGAGCATGTGATATCCTTTCACCTTGATTATGACCTTGAGCTTATCTGTCAGTTCTTTGCCTCGGTATACTTTCACTCTGATGAGGAGCGGAGGATGACCTGGATGACCAATGGCCGTAAGTTGTCTGCTACCTGGAAAGAGTTCATGGATTTGCTCCAGGTTCCTGATGACGGGCTCGACACTCCCGTGGGTGTTCGCCCCCATGCCAATTCTGTGTCTGCCAACAAGGACAAGCTTGCGCCATACTATGTTGAGAAGGCGCTCGCCAATGGCAAGACGGGGTTGGTGCTCAACTCTTTTCTGGATATCATGTATCGCATCTTTCGCAACTCCTTGTTCCCTCGCATTGGTGACAAGGACAAGGTTCATGCTTATATTGTGGATATGATGCTCATTTGAGAGGAGGCTCGTTTATCTCAGACTCAGCCACTTGATGTCTCACACATCATGTGGTGTGAGCTTCGGTTTGCGGTGTTCAACCGCAAGGTGCCTATCTATGGGCCCTATCTGTTTCTGCTGATCTCGAAGACTTGGGAGAAGATGTTCCCTGGTGAGGAGTTCCTTGCTCCAGACTGGATTCGCCATGAATCCATCTGTCTGCGTGTCAAGCCCAACTGGGCCAACACTACTACTCGTGCTGAGGCGTCTGCTGCTAGGGCTGCTGTTGATGAGGAGGATGCTGGCGCCGAGGATGTTCTTTGGGCGTGCTGCTAAGCCTTCCCAGAGTTCCTCTATGCCTTCGTGGGCCAAGAAGCTGAAGGACAAGATGAAGACTCTTTTCTGCATGCAAGCCAAGGGACAGTACAGGACTCACGTGGCTTCTAAGGAGAGTCGCCGCCGGGACAAGAAGATCTTGCAGCTGTACAACGAGGACGTGTCTGGTGGTTCTGAGGATCACATCACTCCAGAGGCCGAGTGGATGGAGAAGCAAGGCTACAGGTGGATTGATTCTGAGGAGGACGTCGAGGAGACCATCCCTGCTGCCGAGGAGTCCGACGGAGAAGGTTGGGATGAGTTCCCTGCTGCTTGAGCCACCTCTTGTGTGTAGGTGTCCTCTCTGCCTTTTTGACGTCTCGATGCCAAAGGGGGAGAGAGTGTAGGGATTTGCGAGTCGTGTGTCGTCGTTCGTGTTCGGTGTGTTTGCTGCTTTCTCATTCTCGTTTGAACCTCGTTTGAACCTCGTTTCAGTTGCTTTTTCTTCATATGGTGTAAGACATATGCACTCTATCTATCTTAGCGAGCTTGTGATATATTGTTCTACCTTTGTGCTATGATCTGCTTAGATGTTAATTATTGTGCCTTTGTCTCTAAAATATAGGGGGAGTGGTGATCCTAGCTTGTGTGCTATGCAGTCCAAAGCATCCATCCAGGTTGCACACATCTAGGGGGAGCCCGTCTATATTCTAGAGAAGTGGGGTTTGCCCTTGCTCAATTTTATCTCATCTATGTGCAAATCCCATATTGTCATCAATCCACCAAAAAGGGGGAGATTGTAAGGGCATATTTATCCCTTAGGTGTTTTGGTGATTGATGACAATGCTTTTGCGGACTAATCGTGTGCCTTGAGTTTATCAGACGCTTCATCACTAGGCACGAGACGATTCGATGCCCCTCGAAGACTATTGAAGACGGCGTTGTTCTACATTTCTCTTTGGTGGATTTGAGTCGTAGGAGAGCCGTACTATTAAGAGGGGGTCCGCGTCGGAAAGGTTCGGGTGGCATCAACACGTACACATGTCTTTCCTTTCCGTTGCACTTTGGAGCGTCTCACCGTTTTCCTAGTTGTGCTTGATCTAACGGCTACTGCTGTACTTGCGGTAGTACTGCTCTATGGAGCGGTAGTACCGCAAGCACTTGCGGTAGTACCGCTGGGGGTCACGGTAGTACCACTCCTCTGGAGCCTTAGTACCGTAGCCCCCACGCCTAGTGCTGCTCCGGTACGGTAGTAGGGGCGGATGTAATTTTTTACATCCGCGCCCACATGGTAGTACCGCACGTCGTGCGCGGTAGTACCGCGGGTGGCCACGGTAGTACCGCTCCCTTGGAATCGTAGTACCGTGGCCCTCATACCTTGTACCGCTGCGTCGCGGCAGTAGGAGCGGATGTATTTTTTACATCCACGCCTCAACGGTAGTACCGCGCCTCGTGCGCGGTAGTACCGCGTCGGGTTTTTGCACTGTTTCTTTTTCAGCGGAAGTAGGCACGGATGTATTTTATTTCATCCGCGCTCTTCGTAGGCTTTGACTTCCCTGCCTTGCGGTAGTACCTCAAGGGGGAGCGGTAGTACCGTGCAAGCGGTAGTACTGCTCTCAGTCAGGCTAGTCCTGGCCTCTGCTGCTGCCGCGGAAGTACCGTGGCCCTCCACGGTAGTACCGCGTGGCCTTGCGGTAGTACCGCGCTCCTGGAGCGGTAGTACCGCATGTCGCAGGCTGAACTTGTGGATAACGGTTGGATCTCTTCCTTGACTATAAAAGGGGCGTCTCCTACCTCTAGTTGACTACCTCTTCCATTTCTAAGCTCCATTGTTGCTCCAAGCTCCATTTTAGCCTGATCTCTCTCCCTAGCCAATCAAACTTGTTGATTTGCTCGGGATTGGGTGACAAGGGACCGATCTACACTTCCACCAAGAGATATTCGATTCCCCCCACTTATCCCTAGCGGATCTTGTTACTCTTGGGTGTTTGAGCACCCTAGACGGTTGAGGTCACCGCGAAGCCATACTCCATTGTGGTGAAGCTTGGTGGTGGAGATTGCCCCAACCTCGTTTGTAAAGGTTCGGTCGCCGCCTTCAAGGGCACCAATAGTGGAATCACGGCATCTCGCATTGTGTGAGGGCGTGAGGAGATTACGGTGGCCCTAGTGGCTTCTTGGGGAGCATTGTGCCTCCACACCGCTCTAACGGAGATGTCCTTCCCTTTAAAAGGAAGGAACTTCGGTAACACATCCTCGTCTTCACCGGCTCCACTCTTGGTTATTTCATCCCTTTACTTTTGCAAGCTTACTTGTGTTGTATCTATTGCTTGCTTGTGTGCTAGTTGTCATTGCATCATATAGGTTGTCCACTTAGTTGCATATCTAGACAACCTACTTTGTCGCAAGGTTTAATTTGTTAAAGAAAAGCTTAAAAATTGTTAGTTGCCTATTCACCCCCGCCCTCTAGTCAACCATATCGATCCTTTCAATGAGTTTCATCAGTACAATGGCATGATGACGGTGTTGGTGAAGTGATCCGCGCAGGGCTTCGCCTAAGTCACTACGACAATATGGCCGGAGGAGTAAACGGTGCAGGGGGCACCGCACACGGCTAAGAGAAAATTGTTGTGCCTTGGGGTGCCCCCTGCCCCGTATATAAAGGAGGGGGGAAGCCGCCGGCCCCTAGGGGTGCTCCAAGTGGGGGGAGTCCCACTAGGATTCCCAGTCCTAGTCGGCTCCCCCCTTTCCTTCCAACGGAGAGGGGAAAGGGGAAAGAGAGGGAGAGGGAGAGGAAAGGGGGGGGCGCCCCCTCCCTTAGTCCTATTCCGACTCCTAAGGGGGGCGCCACCTCCTGTGGCCTACCTCCTCCTCTCCCCTATGGCCCATAAGGCACGTTAACTTTCCCGGGGGGTTCCGGTAACCTCCCGGTACTCCAAAAAATCCCCGAACCTCTTCGGAACCATTTCGGTGTCCGTACATAACCTTCCAATATATCAATCTTTACCTCTCAACCATTTCGAGACTCCTCATCATGTCTGTGATCTCATCCGGGACTCTGAACAAACTTCGGTCACCAAAACACATAACCCATATAATACATATCGTCATCGAACGTTAAGCGTGCGGACCCTACGGGTTCAAGAACTATGTAGACAAGACCGAGACACCTCTCCGGTCAATAACCAATAGTGGAACCTGGATGCTCATATTGGTTCCCACATATTCTACGAAGATCTTTATCGGTCGAACCGCAATGTCAACGTACGTTATTCCCTTTGTCATCGGTATGTTACTTGCCCGAGATTCGATCGTCGGTATCTTCATACCTAGTTCAATCTCATTATCGTCAAGTCTCTTTACTCGTTCCGTAGTTCATCAACCCGCAACTAACTCATTAGTCACATTGCTTGCAAGGCTTCATATGATGTGCATTACCGAGAGGGCCCAGAGATACCTCTCCGGTACTCAAAGTGAGAAATCCTAATCTTGATCTATGCCAACCCAACAAATACCTTCGGAGATACCTGTAGAGCATCTTCATAATCACTCAGTTACGTTGTGATGTTTGATAGCACATAAGGCATTCCTCTGGTGTCCGGGAGTTGCATAATCTCATAGTCGGAGGAATATATATTTTACACGAAGAAAGCAATACCAATAAAAGAACGATCAATATGCTAACCTAACGGATGGGTCTTGTCCATCACATCATTCCACTAATGATGTGATCCCGTTTATCAAATGACAACTCATGTCTATGGCTAGAAAACTTAACCATCTTTGATCAACGAGCTAGTCTGGTAGAGGCATACTAGGGACACGATGTTTTATCTATGTATTCGCACATGTATCAAGTTTTCGATTAATATAATCTAGCATGAATAATGAACATTATCATGAATAAGGAAATATAGAATAACAACTTTATTATTGCCTCTAGGGCATATTTCCTTCATAACCATCTTTGATCAACGAGCTAGTCTAGTAGAGGCATACTAGGGACACGATGTTTTGTTTATGTATTCACACATGTATCAAGTTTCCGGTTAATACAATTTTAGCATGAATAATAAACATTTATCATGAATAAGGAAATATAAAATAACAACTTTATTATTGCCTCTAGGGCATATTTCCTTCAATAAGGGACAGCTATCCTATGACTAACCTTCGGCCAGTCATGCAATAACTCGCAGCCACCCAACCGTTGGATGAATCAAGTATTGTAGAAGTCGACGAGTCAATTCAAACAGATCTGTCCGTCGATTCTAGATGGCAGTGCAAAGAGGTGGGCAAGTTACTGTATTGTTCATTGTTGACTCACCTCATTCCCCCAATAAGGAGGTTGTTATGTCAAACTCTATGGACCTCGGCCTATCTTCGCTTGGTAAGGAACATAAACAACGCAAATGCTATATCTCGCTTATAATGAGGATAAGTTATGTCTTATCTGAAAGGTTTGTGCACATGAACCGGTCCGTTAGACCGGTCACTCACTCACTCATTCAATGTACCGGTTTCGTCAGTTATTATTATTATTATTTATTTTTATTTTGGTTTCCTTTTGTTTCTTCATCTGGTTTTCTTTGATTTTCTGTTTTCATCACTTTTCTTTGTTTCTTTCACAGTTTTTAACATTTATTTCTTTATCTTCTTTGTTTTACTTTATGTCTTTCTATTGGTTTTTAGTGGTTTCCTTTGTTTTCTTTGTACATTCTTCTTATACATCAGGAACATTTTTATATACACTTTCAATACTTTGCAAATGCATGATTAAATTTTTGACAACTTATATTTTTGATGGCTACTTTTTCATACACATTGTACATTTTCTGTATACACCAGGAACATTTTTACATGCAAAAGTTTAATATTTTGTAAATACACGATTAATATTTTTAAACATATATATTTTGATGTCTACTTTTCCATAAACAGTGTACATTTTCTGTATACATTACGAATATTATAAATATACATGTTTAACATTTTCCAGATACATGCTTAACACGTATTAACATAAACTTACTTTTTAGATGTAAACATATATTTTTCATGTCCACTTTTTCATACACAGTGTACATTTATTGTATAAATCAGGAACATTAATATATACATGTTAAACATTTTCCAAATACATGATTAACATTTTTAAAAATATATTTTATGGCTATTTTTCCATACACATTCTACATTTTCTGCACTCTTTTCATATAAATTTTTTCATAAGCATTGGAAATATTTTTCTATAAATATTTAACATTTTCTAAAATTTCAAAACTTATATTTTTTATTTCTACTTTTGCACATTGTACATTTTGGTATACATCAATAATATTTTTTCTATGCACATTTAACATTTTTAAATGCATGATTATTTTTTAAGTTTATTTAATAAGTGATTTTGATAATAGATATATTCATAATATTTTGAAATACAAGCAAACATAAAAAAACAAATGTAAAAATGTGAATAAAAAATGCTGAAGGCCTGTGTCCACTCTGGGTCGGCCCAATCGGCCAGCTGCCTGAAGCGAGACATCCTACTGTCTCGTGCCAAGCGAGACATAGGTGTGCCCCATGATCAGGGATAGACAGAGACTCCATCATGATGGTTCCGCGTATCTGTGCCCAGTCGATCATGTGCACTGCAGTAGTTTTTTTTATGAATGTGATTGTTAAAATCAAGCGCCGAGGAATGGCTCGAGTTTGCAAACTTGATGTTGAAGACCCGCAAGCGTTTCTTCGATACTTAGTATGTAGTTCTGTTTTAGATTACTGGTCTTGCCTAACAAATTACAGATGGGGCACTTGAATCATGCTCTTCTACTATTGCGAGATAGCCGGATTCGGCCATAAGACTGTCAAAAAACATAGGCCTGCAAACAGAGAAATGGTAGTACCATTTGCCAAACAATAGCAAACGTATCTTTGTGTTCTCGTGCATGGATGGGTTCGTACACTTTTAGGCCTTCAATATGGATCCTCATGTAGGTGGTACTAAAAAACTTCTATGCGTTCCATTTTTTAAGTGAAAAACAAAAACTCTATGCGTTTCGTTTTTTTTTTTTTTTGAGACACTATGCGTTCGGAAGTGCTTTGTGTTAGCGCGTACTGAATCAGCCCAATATGCAGAGCTGACCTTCTATGGAATCCAGGCCCGTTTTGTACTAGACGCCTCCCCCCCCACTGCACTGGATCAGCCCAGTATGGTCTTTGTTCGTTTGCTTCTTCCCTCTGTTATTTGTTTTATTATTATTATTATTTTATTTTAGTTTTATTTATTTAAAATGTTTTAAATAATCTAAATATTACAAAACTAATTTACTTAGTTAAAAAGATATTCACAAATTAAAATAATATAATATAAAAGTATGTTCGCTTCATTTAAATAAATGTTCATACAATTCAGAAAAATATCCGTGGCATCTGAAAATTGTTCAAATGTTTATTACATGAAAACGTAAAAACGTTGTTTGGATAATTTGAAAAATATTCATACCATTCAAACAAACTGTTCATTACATTAGAATAATATCGTGCACTTCAAAAATATGTTCATGTTTTTGTTAAATCATAATTTACTGGAAACAATGTTCATGTAATTTTTTAAAAATTGATCCACTCAAAAAACAATCTTGACATTTAAAAATTGTTCACATGTTTAAAAATATGGTCATGATATTTGGAAAAAATATCAACATGTGTTAAAAAATTGTTAACATGTATTTGAAGAATGTTCAACATGCATGTGAAAAATGTGCAAGTTGTATCAGAAAAATGTTCAACGTGAATTTTTTAAAAAATGTTCGCATGTTATGATTTTTGTTACATGTATTAAAAATTGACTTGTATTTGTAAAAATATCAACATGTATTAAGAAAAGAAAAAAACAAATGAACCCAATAGTGAATAAAATTAAAACGTGTGGAACCTTCCCAAAACGGGGCGGAAGGTTCGTAAAACCAATCTGTACCAGTCTATGGAAGCTTCACAAAAGGCCACTGATAGGCACCGGTGCACCGGCAGAACAGTTTGGGCGGTCACATCTGGCGCGTCAGTTTATCTTTTTACCAACCGTCAGATCAGTCTTTTGCATCGTTTTTTTGCTAAAAAAATCGCATCCGTCTGTTCGTCTTGGACACCCACCATGGACGCTTCGAGGCCTGGCTTGAAGCATCACCAGCTCGTGTCGGTCGCCGTCCTCGCCGTCGGTCGCCGCACTACCATGTCGTCGCGTGCAGCTTTTTTCTCATGCCTATTGAATCTTTTTCACAAAACGGTGAACCTTTTTTCGTCAACGGTTCCAGCTTTCGCGGTTGCGTGGTTGCCGGTCCCCAAAATTATTCGCCTTTGATTGAATCTTCCTAGGACTCTAGTTGTAGCATTTTTTTTTGTAATGTTTGCAGCTCCCTCCACGCCATTCACAACCTCCTTTTTCTCTCTCTTTGTGAGGTTCCAGCAAAAAATCAGAAATAGGGGAGTAGCAAAAACAAAGACGGTGGTAGCAAAAATCAAACACCGTTGTAGCAAAACTTGGAGTGGTTGCAGCAAAACAAGATGGATACAGCAAAAAAAATGGGGTGGTAGCAAAAACTAAGACGGCGGTAGCAAAAATCAAAGAGCATGGTAACAAAAAGTTTGAGTGATTCCACCAAAAAGATGGATCTAGTTAAGCAAAAAGAAATCAAAAGACAGAGTGCCAATGGTGGTAGCAAAAAGCAAATTGATGGTAGCAAATTTTTGGACTGGCTGCAACAAAAAATCACTCAAAAAACACGGATCCTAGCAAAAATTGTGGATCCTTGTTGCAGCAAATTCAGGCGCCGATGGTAACTTTCCCGGTGTCGGTTGCAGCAAAATCGCATCACCGGTGGCCACCACCTCCAGCCTCACCTATTGCAAAACGTCCAACCTCGTCGAGGGGGATGATGAGGAGATGGACGGCCATGGCTTCCTTGGGTTTGCATCAGCCTCTGAGTACTCCTCGCATCAGCAAGGAGTGGAGTGGACGAGCAGAGCTCAACCCCATTTAGGTGCAAGAAAGGGAGGCGGGGAGCAGAGGTGATTTCTCGTGCGGCCTAATTTGGGCGCTCGTGATGTTGGTAGGGGATGGGGAGCGGTGCTGGAGGTAGGGGATGAGATATGAAGGGATGAGTGGACGGGCAAAGGGATAAGAGCGTCGATAGGGGTCGGGAGGGATGGGGAGCGGTGGTGTGCCAGGAGGCTGCGGTAGCGATGTGGCCAGTGGGTTACAGACGTCCTTTGATCTAGTAGGATCATGCGACTCGCACTGGACCGGCCGAGCGTTTGGCCGGCCTGCCGGATGTAAACATTTCCCTTCGCAAAACCACATTGTGGACAAGTCCACTAAAGAAAACGTTGTAGGCGTGGCTTTCTTTGGTCTCTCAATAAGTGAAACATCTGAGGAAGGATGCGTGAGAGCAACTAACTAAAGAGCGCGCTTTCCCAGCTTTCCCAAGGGCCACTTGGGGATGGGCTGTTCTCAGCCACCGCCACATGTTCTGGGCGCTTTTTCTGGAATTTTTTTGTTTCCATGCACGCGTTTTCTGCTTTTAAGATGTTTTTTTTTCAGTTTTTCACCGGCCTTCCTTAGCTTTTGGACCCAAAAAATTAGAAAAAAATATGCGAAAAACACGTTTTCCTTTTTTCCCTTTTCGCGAGAAGCACGATTTTGCTTCCGCGAGAGACATGATTTTGCTTCTGCAAGAGACACGGCCGTGCCTTTTGGAAACGAAAAAAACTAAGTTTTCTTTTCTTTTTTTCTTCTGCGAGAGGCACGGTTTTGCTTCCACGAGAGGCATGGTTTTGCTTTCCGCGAGGAAATGAAAAAAAAATTTAGAGAGGCATGGGTTTGCTTCCGCGGAAACAAAAAAAAGCGTTTCTTTTTTCCTTCCGTGAGAGGCACGGTTCTGCTTCCGCGAGAGGCATGGCCGTGCCTCTCAGAAACAGAAAAAAAATGTGTTTTTTCTTTTTTTTCCGTGAGAGGCGCAACCGTGCCTGTCGAAAACGGCTTTTGTAAAGAGAAAAAAAACATGCTCCTGGTCCGGTTGTTTTGTGAAGAAAAAAAGTTCGTCAAAACCTATCAACAGGATGTGAAGATTGGCTTTGTACCTGACACAGACTGATTTAATAAGGGATCCTTCATGGTAGGTGGAGCATCTGTGCAGATCATCTTCTTTGCAAGATATATATCCGTCGTTCTTCCATTTTATGTGGAGAAGATATTTGTTCTTCTTTGCAAGATTCATAAAACGGGTGACACTCATGCTATGGGACGAGCTGCCTGTTGAAAGGTTTCTTCCATCATGGCAAACTTGCCAGTGGGGGAGATGGCAAAGACTGCATGAGCGGTCTGCAGTGATGGAAACAACCTTCAACGAGGCTGCTCGGCCAATAGCATGAGTGCTACACCGTCCATCCATGAATGCACACCACTGGACGGCAAGGATTAGCGCAACTGAGAGGTTCTTAACCTTGAGCATTGCCAATTGACCTATGGATGGTTTCGAAAGATGCTTCTTGTGGAGGGTTATAAAGATGGCCATTGCTTAAAATAGCAGATGGTCTATGAAAACAGCGTGAGGCCACGAGAGCTTCACGGGTATTGTGTGGTGGACACAAAATTGGCTCATCTCTAGGCGTATGGGCCACCACTTGCCCGCCGTATTGACTAAGAACGCACAAGTGGACATTGATTGGGTGCCCTTAAGAATTCCTAGGAAGAAGGATTACCATCCATCTAGATAGGCATCCACAATTAAGTGAGACCGTTTTGCTCTTGTGTAGATGTACACACTTTTAGGTCTGAGGTCCAAGCGATGTGCCAAGCGAACTGAAACATCTTAGTAGCACGAGCAAAAAAACACTTAGTATTTATTCCATTGATTGTCTGACTGGAATTCCTTCAGGTAAGGCTGCTCGCAATGAGTAGTATCATAAGTTAGTATCATGCGTATGATACTAGTGTATGATACTACCTCCGTAATGTATAGTATCATATATGCGAGTGCGGCATTTCGGTGCCCAGACTCATCTGCAGCAGGTTAGAAAAAAATTTCACAAAAAATACAAAATTCCAACAAAAATTTGCATGGTAGACAATTTATCACGTGAGGTCTGCTCCAAATTTTAGATCATTTGGACTTCTGGATAGCTCTTAGGAAAGTTGTGCTAGTCGTCTTGAACTCCGATGGGCTAGTTATGATATAAATGCCATCAAAAAGGAGCTAAATAGTAATGTCACAACTCATAATTCAAATGGAAAGAAAGAAAACCAAAAACTGGGAACATCAAACATAAATGGATGCATGATGTTACGATCCCCTTGAAATGTCACACACCTGTTAAGCCCTGCCTGGAGTCGATTGCCTCACGATTCGCGAAGTAGTGGGATTTCACACGAGGGCACAATAAGTTTTAAGTTTTAATCATTGAAACTTACGATTTTGCATATGAAAATTTTGATTTTCTTGGTCGTGGGTACCAAGTTCCAGTGTTGAAACTTTAAGAATTTTTTTTATCGATCACAGGTACTAAAGTCGTGATTTTATAAGTCGCTCGTACTAAGTCTCAAGAGTTGAAATTTAGCTTTTATTTTCAAAATTCATCAAAATGGATCTTATTCGAAATCTCTCGTCACGAATATGAAAACAAAACTTAATTTGGACTTCTTATTCAAAAGATATGAAAGTTTGGAAATTGAAAGCCAAATGAAAAAGCACGCGCGGGGGACAAAAAGGCACCGACGTGCCCCAAATCCTCTCCCTGTGACCTCCGGGCACAAAAAGGCGCTACGTGGTAGAGTAGATGTCGGTCGGCACGGCTGTCTGTTGAGGGCGTAGATCTTGATCCTTTGGATTGAGTGATGGCTGTGCCTCGGATGTCGTGTCCTTCTTAAAAGCACCGCTTTGGAGCCCATGTCTCGTCGGGTCTGGCATTCTCTCTTCGCGGTGACTTGTTTACAGTTGAGCGCTCCGCTGACCACATAGTGATGCTTATTTTCGACCTGATGTTTGTTGGAGTTCTATTGGGTGGTGTCGCCGATTTTTGGCTCATATGGTATGTTTGTATTAGGTTATACAATGATCGATGCATTATCTATAAAGCAAAGTGAAAGTCTTTTCGATGGATCTGTCTAACCTTGGTCAATGTTGTCGCCGCTAACGTTCTGTCCTTCAGCTTGGCCAATGGCATCCAAAGCTAAATAAAACGATACCGATCTGAACAAGTAATAAGCAGGTTGGCTTGGATCACATTCTGGATAGCAAGCTTGTTGCGGATAAGCCAAAGTGCCTAGGATTGGACCGCGATAAGACGCCACACTATACGTTGTTGCGCTCCTACTAGGGAGGATACTATGGTAATCAGATCGACGCAAGAGGAAGGGTTCCACGTACACCACAGTCCTTGACGGGCACAGCTCCATTGGATGGGCGGCAGCTGAAGAGGATGTGGTCAACATTTTACTCAAGGCCACATAGGACACATTTGCCATCGCTAGGGCCCTGCCTAACCAGGATATTGGCCGCCATTGGGAGTCGGTTTCTCCAAGCTTGCCAGTTCGTTGGGAGAGGTTGGCAGTTCGAACATTTTTGCTAGCAGTTTTAGTTGTTAGGGGGGTGACCGTTTCTTCATCGTGACATGGCATTCTCTGGGATGAAAGCTCAAAACTATCATCAAAACGTTCGCAAATACCACCCTTTTCAGCGAACAGTTGCTAGATAAAAGGGTCCTAAATTTAAGAGGGATCGGCGCTTTCCAGAACTGTTTAACATGTGTAATAGTAGGACTGAATGATAGTTTGGCATACATCGACTTGATAGAGAACTTGCCCGAGGGCTCTAGGACCCATGATATCAGTTCAACTGTCTGGTGAGCTCGCCAAGCTGCAAATGTTCATCGAGGTGCAAGTTGTGCTTTGGAGTGGATGAGAAGGTCATATGGAAGTGGTTCGCTGGCTTGGTTGAAGAGTTTTCTTTACTTATTGCTTAATAAGCTATGTTGGTTGCTGGGGGGCTATGACCCTCAACGTTGAAGGAAAAAAAATATTGTGAAGGCTTAGCTACTGTCTCTAGTCCTTTCCTTGGGACTTGCTAGGAAAACAAGATGCCCTAGCCCAAAATCAAACATGGGTTCTACCTCCTTATGCATACTCCAAAAATATTATGGGATGTAAATTGGTACACTAGATTCAAAAGAAAAGCGGATGGTTGTATTGAAGAAGAAATTAGTATCCAGATTGGAAGAGAAGAGGTTATGTAACCTAGATATACCATATGGGAACACATTACATGCATACATGCATACACTTCACATGTACTGTATCTGCTACACGCCGAGGGATGATGCCTCTTATCCAAAACCAAGCAACGACGCGGCTCATCCGCGTCCACCGTCTCTGGCTAAGCTATCTGCTACCACAAAAGCATATCACATGGCAGCCTACGAGAACCGCCAAAAATAGCCTTTTTTGGCCGCCTGCAACTGCACCAATTTACTAAGCCAAGCTTCCATTCAGATCACAAGTCTCCATGAGCCCCTCCTGGTCAGGCTGCACCCAAACCACCAGCAGCGAAGACCACTTGCCTTCGTCATTCCCAATTCCCATACAACATCGTCGCCATTGCGCCTAAGAAAATCCCAGTTGCGCCGCACGCGTAAGCGGGGCGAAAATCGGGTGACAGGACATGAGAGGCGTCGGTCGTCCTGTGGCAACCGACAAAATTGAACTTTTTGGGGACCCTGATACTGCGCCCAGAGGGTTTTAACTAAACGAGTAGCCCCAGGCCGCGTCCGGCATTCCAGCCTCCATGATCACCCACTGGATATGACAGCAGGGAAAAAAATGGGCAGAAACAAGTTGTATCAGTAGGATATTTTCATTATTGTTGTGCCTCCTAAACAAACACCAGTTGCATAACAGGAACAAAGAAGTATAGGCGGCATGGGACGTAGGAATAAGATACTCCCAATTTGCTTACACTGCAGGGGTAGCCGAAGTTTCCAACGAGGGAATCCAGCCTCTCCATGAAGCAACACCCTGCACAGCACCAGAAACAAGTTGTGTCCCAGAGAAAACTTCATAATTGCGTCCTAAACAAAAACCAGTGGCATACCAGGACGAAGAAGTATAATATAGTCCAAGAGATAACTTCATAATTGTGTCCTAAACAACAACCAGTTGCATACCAGGACGATGGAGCATATATGACGAAAGAGCGAATGAGTGGCCCGGAGCGCGGTATTAAGATACTCCCAATCTGCTATGCGGCGGCACACGGGCGACATGAAAGAATATTCACATATTGTCGGGCTCTTCCTGTTCCCGACGTAGGCCCCGCGTAGGAGCTTCCCCTGGACCGATAATTATATATATTGCCAAGTGCATGCATGCATGGACATGAATGGCTTGACCTCTTGTTTGGAATGAGCAGACACTGTCCAAGTGAGAAGGATCAGACCATGTAAGATACCAATACCGCTATATCTGCAGAGGGATGCAAAAGAGTGGTTTTCTGCGTTACCTGGAATGAAGCTGCCTATAAGTAGATGCCTCACCATGGAGGAACACTTCATCCCGTTTCGATTCTGCGTAAAGATACTGAGATTGGACTCTGGTGCTTGTACAGTACTAAGTCAACATGTCTGATGACTCAAGGACTGTCCCTCAGGAGCAGCTCCCATCAGATGACCTCCACCCGCCGCCAATGCCAGTGATCAACCTGGGTCATCTCAACCTTGATCCAGCGATACGAGCTCGCGTGGTTGAAGATATCACCAAAGCATGCCGTGATCTAGGATACTTCCAGGTATACTCCTTGAGAACCTTGCCACGCCTTCGTGTCTTCTTCTTTTCTGCCTTTGCCTTGGCATTTATCTTTTCCAAACTGCAATGGATAACGTTGCCACTTGTGTCCACAATGCTGACCACAGAAGACGACCGTACAGGCAGATAAACAAGGAAACCAAACTAAATTTGTAGTTGAAGAACCACTGCAAAAGAGTGACTACAGGAAAATTAGGAGCTATGACGACCTTCGAAATCCCGCGGCTAGCTGTGATAGCATCGCATGTTAGTACTAGTACACGCACCATAGCTTAGGAGCAAACTGACTATGCTCAGCTAAATAGTTTGATGAGCTCCATCCTCCTTTTGGCCCCCAAAATGAAGAGTATGAGCTGTGTAAACAGTCTATAGAAAGTATGCTACAACACATCACGTGACGTTATGAGGAAACAGGGAGTGCCAAAAACTGTACGATACGCGGAGGACCAGCTACATTTTGTCGCTTGGTTAAATGGAAACTGACAAATAACATGAAGCTAAGAAGTTCAGTCCCCATTTCATCCTTCAGTTATCACCGCAATGACATCAGTACTACATTGAAGGTCATTTTAGCACTTGATGGTTGTAGATAATTCCCTTTTCCTGATACATTCTTAAATCTTTTTTTTATGATGTAACATTTCAGTATTGAGTGCACTTATGAAGTTTTGATCTGTAATTTAGTGTTCATAAAATTTAGAAAAGATATTCTGAAGTATCTACACAACGTGTATGTTCAAGCGTCTCAGTTTCTTTCATTCTTTGTACCTGTAAATCTGTAACAGGGCCTAAGCCTACTCGATATAAATGTCTGGTTTTAGAGCAACAGGGAGCCGGGGTCGGCCTAAATGGCTGGTCTTAACAACTGCATCATTGTCCTATGGGTACATGTCGACATAGCAAGGTAGCAAACAGTATTACTAAGGCGTGTTCTCTGACAGGGTGACCTCTCAGTACGAGAAATTACAAATCATTTATACAGGGGGTGCCTTCTGTGCATATAAAATGTTTCCAGCTTCAATTCGCAAATATAAGAAATGCCAAGGTTCTCAAGGACCACTACTAAAATTGTAAAACATTAGAGGAGAACTTAAGGCTATGTAGTTACACTAGAGTTAAGGTACGGCCTTTCATGACCCCGTCTTGGGCACTCTACTAACAAGCAGGTGCAAGGGAACAAAGAAAGCTTACTTGCCTATCTCCATTTTGCAGATCATAAACCATGGGATCAGTCAATCTGTCATGGATGGAGCTGTTGAAGCAGCTTCAGATTTCTTCAAACTGCCAAGTGAGGCAAAGGAAGAGTTTGCATCAGGCGACCTCCGACAGCCTGTTAGATATGACACCAGCTCAAAGGACGGCATTAGTATGTCACGGGCATACCTAAAGCATTATGCCCATCCCCTGGGTGAATGGATGCAATATTGGCCGGAAAACCCCCCAATCTACAGGCAAAAAACTTTCTATAAATCTTCTTGCAATCCTGAACTACAGTACTAATTGTGTAATGTCTGACATACTGACATAACTCTTTTCTTCATGTACTAAAAACAGGGAGTATATGGGAAATTTTGCTCTTGAAGTAAGGAGGGTGGCCTTGCAACTAATGGAAGCCATACTAGAAGGCCTAGGATTGGGTAAGGATTACGAGCATGCGAAATTTGAGGAAGGACTGCAGCTCATGTCAGTGAATTGCTATCCGAAAGAATCAGAAGGTGATACAGCGATAGGGCTGGCGCCGCATTCCGATTATGGTTTCCTTACCATCTTGTTCACAAGTTGTCGAGGCCTGGAGGTCGTCGACCGCAACAGCAACAGCTGGAAAGTGGTCCAGCCACTCCCACATGCATTGCATGTCCACGTAGGAGACCACATGGAAGTCCTGAGCAATGGCAAAATCAAGACTGTCGTGCACCGAGCTGTTCTGAATCCTGAAGAGGCAAGGATCTCCATGGCCAGCATTAATGGTTTCGCCATGCATGAGAAGGTCTCCTGTGCCAGAGAGCTCGTGAATGAGCAGAACCCTGAAAAGTACAACGCGAACAGTTTTAATGACTTCCTCGACTATCTCACAAGCAATCTGGAGAACAAGCACCGGAACTTTCTTGAGAGCCTTAGGATGCAAGGGGCGTAGTAGGGTATAATCTCCACTGGAAGCACAAAACAATACCTACGACAGTTTGTCTCTCTGCCTACAACCGTTCATCTCTCTATATTACTTTTGGTCTGAAAGTAGTGAAGTTGTTGTGTGTTGTCATGCTGTTTTGGACAAATTATCTGTAATATTACTTTCAATCTGAAAGTGCTGAAGTTGTTGTGTGTTGCCATGCTGGTTTGGACAAATTATTAATAATATTACTTTTGGTATGAAGGCACTGAAGTTGTTGTGTGTTGTCATGCTGTTTTCCCCTTTCACCCCACTATATTATTACGAGTTTGTATTAGGTAAGGAGAAATCCATGATGTAAACTTTATCTAGTAAGATACTGTATGCTGTTAGTTGGCCATTTGACTTCAAGTTTCCACGGTGCGCATGAATGAACTACAGTATTTCTCACTTCTAAATTCTAATGCTGCGACACTTTATCAGCAAGGTTGGACATATAATGCGCAATCTAATCAGCAAGAACAAGGTTGGATTGCGGGGTTCCTCCATGGATGGATGGGTCTGGAAACAAAATCGAAATGGAGGGCGGAGATGGGGAGGAAACTGCTACCGAACACAAACCCGAGGCAGGGGCTTGGGGGAGAGTCGCGGCTCCGGTCCCGCGGGCCGCCGGCGACGAGGAGGCGCCGCGTAGCGGCCGGGGCGAAGTCACCGGCCGCCACGCGCCACGCCGCGGCAGCAGGTCCCGAAGCGGAGCACGAGCGCACCGGTGGGCGTGGTCGGTTGCTCTCCAGCCCGTCTCCGGGGATCTCGCCTTGCGCATCGTGAGCCTGCCTTCGGGCACGGAAGGGCGGCGGGCGGCGGCCGAGCAGTGGAACGGCCCGCGGGCACGGGAGGGAGGGGGCGCAGGTGGGTCCAGGCCCGGCGGTCCAGTCAACTTTGTGCACGCCTCGCCTGTCAGAGTCGTCCTACGCTCAAGTCAAAGTGTGGCCAGAGTAAAAGAAGTTGGAAAATGCTTGTAGAAAATAATCGGCCAGAAATACACCTTCCTTTGAAAGCCTTCTAGTGCTGCAGATTGCTCGCAAATGCGTGGACCGTGGTGTTCGATCATTTGTACCATCCAAAACATACATCTGCGGATCAGTACGTGTGTCCGAACTCTCGCAAACCGGCATCAGATCTGGAGAGGTTTGTGAGCGTTTGGAATTGTACCACGTACGTGTCTGACAACGCGGTCCCACTCAAACTCATTGTCACGTGTCCGCTCTTGAACGTTCGTGGTGCATTCGTGTCGGTCAGCCGCTTCAGAGCGGACATGGCTGACAATGTCCGTCACAGAGACATGACGGGACGAGAGGGTGGCGCCGCATCAACGCAGACGCGACAACCGAGAAGCTCACTCCGGCTGCTGCATCGCATTGAAGCGGCGTCAGTCCTGCTTCCTCGGCTATTTAAGGAGGGCCTTGGTGTCTGACAAAACGCATCTGCTCTCATACCCGCACCATGTCGCCTCACTTCTCTCCTCTCCGCCCCTCCCCTCTCCTCAATAATGGGCAAGCACTACTGCAAGAATGTCTAGCAGTGACGAGCGCAAAAAGGCTAGCAATGGCGGGTAAGCTTCCCAGGGGCACCCGTCATAGACCTCCTGCCACTACTAGTACCCTATCAGTGGCGAGCGCCCGCTCGCCGCTGGTAGAGCATCTCCAGTGGCGGGCATCTCCACTCACCCACCACAACTAGATGTTGTAGTTGTGGCGGTCAAACTGCCCTTGCCCGCCACGGCTAGATGTTGTAGTTGGGGCCGACAACCTGGGCTTCCCGTCACAATTATACATATAACCAGCAAGAATTTACATATTTGATCATTTGTATTACGATGTATCATAAATTAGGAGAAGCATATTTTACCATAGTCAATAAACAAGCTAACAACAAGTTGTCCAGCTGCATATAGCGAAGTCATATAGGAATTTTCATAAAAACGTAGAAACTACATTCAGAGCATCGAATCATAGAGACCACATTATGGCAGTGCACAAATAGTTGACAAACAAAAGTTCAGCTCCGTCATAGCAACTTGAAATTAAGCTCAGCTCTGTGAAGATTTGTCCTCGTCTCCAATCAACTCTTGACCATAGCTAGGGTGGACTTGGTGAGGGAGTCCTGGATTAAGGGGTCCTCGGGCGTCCGGACTATGTAACATGGGTCGGACTAATGGGTTACGAAGATATAAGACAGAAGACTTCTTCCCGTGTCTGGATGAGACTCTCCTTTGCGTGGGTGGCAAGCTTGGCGTTCGGATATGTAGATTCCTTCCTTTGTAAACCGACTCTGTACAATCCTAGGCCCCTCCGGTGTCTATATAAACCGGAGGTTCAGTCCGTAGAGGCAATCACAATCATACAGGCTAGACATCTAGGGTTTAGCCATTACGATCTCGTGGTAGATCAACTCTTGTAATCCTCATATTCATCAAGATCAATCAAGCAGGAAGTAGGATATTACCTCCATCAAGAGGGCCCGAGCCTGGGTAAACATCGTGTCCCCCCGTCTCCTGTTACCATTGAACCTAGACGCATAGTTCGGGACCCCCTACCCAAGATCCGCCGGTTTTGACACCGATATTGGTGCTTTGAGAGTTCCGCTGTGTCGTCACCACAAGGTTCGATGGCTCCATCAATTATCTACAACAATGCTACCCTGGGGGAGGTTTTCCTTCCCGGACAGATCTTTGTGTTCGGCGGCTTCGCACTGCGGGCCAACTCGCTTGGCCATCTAGAGCATATCGACAGCTACGCCCTAGGTCACCAGATCGACAGCTACGCCCCAGGTCAAACCTCGCTTTTAAGAGAGGCTCTGGATTTAATGCGATCCCTCGTCATTACAGAGGAGCAATGTCCAAACTACGCCCAGCCCGGACTAGGGGCTGAGAGCGGGGAATTTTACGTCCCACCCACCACCCACTTCATAGCCACTGTCGAGGACTTAACTGACATGCTTGACTACGGCTCTGAGGACATCGACGGTATGGACGAAGATGCCGGAGAAGAGCAGGCCGAAAACCCACCGTTTACCGGACGATGGACGGCCACCTCTTCGTATGACGTGTACATGGTGGACATACCCAAAGAAGATAGCAGCGATGATAAAGAAGATCTAGTCGAGGATAAACCTCCTGAGACACAGCCAAAGCGCCGACGCCAGCGGCGCCGCTCTAAATCACTCCGTGGAAAAGACAGCAATACCGGCAAAGGAGGCAACAACACTCTGGACGATGCCGAAGACAAAGAAGAACCTGTCGAGCCGACCTCTGAACAGGACGACCGGGAAGATAGGCAAGTTAGCCCCGATGAACAGGCTGAAAACGAAGACTCGGAGGAGAGCAATTATCTTCCTCTCTCTGAGGATGAGGTGAGCCTCGGCAACGAGGATTTTATCGTGCCTGAGGAACCTCTTGAGCAGGAGCGCTTTAAGCGCCCGCTAATTGCCACTTCAAGGAGCCTGAAAAAGAAGCAGCGGCAGCTTCAAGCTGATCAAGATGTACTCAATGATAGGTGGACTAATGTTCTGGCAGCCGAGGAATACGGCCTTGAATGCCCAACCAAAAGTTACCTGAGGCGTAAACTGCTACCCCAATTTGACGACGAGGCCCTCGAGCCCGCACCATCAGCACGCAATGCGGCTGACCGACCACCTCGGGGCCGGGACAAAACGGCAACTCAAGCCGAACACCAACCCATACTACCTCGCCGTAAAGGTAGAGATACAACAGCTCGGGGATATACAAATGACCTACGGCAAGACCTGGATAGTAGAGCAGGTCAGACCAGGTCGATCAATGGACCGCGGGGGCGTGCCCCGACGCGCGACGACGGCTATATAGCCAGACGTGACAAGCATAATCACGCCCGGGCTGAAAACCGCAGACAGACTCCATCTGAGCTATGTAACGACTTGGCCCGATATAGAGGCGCCGCACACCCCCTCTGCTTCACTGATGAAGTAATGGAGCATGAATTCCTAGAAGGGTTTAAACCCGCAAATATCGAATCATATGATGGAACAACAGATCCCGCGGTATGGATTGAGGATTTTCTTCTCCATATTCATATGGTCCGCGGTGATGACCTTCATGCCATCAAATACCTCCCACTAAAACTCGAGGGACTGATGTCTACTACGCAACCTTCTTCTTGTAGACGTTGTTGGGCCTCCAAGTGCAGAGGTTTGTAGGACAGTAGCAAATTTCCCTCAAGTGGATGACCTAAGGTTTATCAATCCGTGGGAGGCGTAAGTCGAAGATGGTCTCTCTAAAACAACCCTGCAACCAAATAACAAAGAGTATCTTGTGTCCCCAACACACCCAATACAATGGTAAATTGTATAGGTGCACTAGTTCGGCGAAGAGATGGTGATACAAGTGCAATATGGATGGTAGATATGGGTATTAATCTGAAAATATAAAAACAGCAAGGTAGCAAGCGATAAAAGTGAGCGTAAACGGTATTGCAATGCTAGGAAACAAGGCCTAGGGTTCATACTTTCACTAGTGCAAGTTCTCTCAACAATAATAACATAATTGAATCATATAACTATCCCTCAACATGCAACAAAGAGTCACTCCAAAGTCACTAATAGCGGAGAACAAACGAAGAGATTATTGTAGGGTACGAAATCACCTCAAAGTTATTCTTTCGGATCGATCTATTCAAGAGTTCGTACTAGAATAACACCTTAAGACACATATCAACCAAAACCCTAATGTCACCTAGATACTCCAATGTCACCTCAAGTATCCATGGGTATGATTATACGATATGCATCACACAATCTCAGATTCATCTATTCAACCAACACAAAGAACTTCAAAGAGTGCCCCAAAGTTTCTACCGAAGAGTCAAGACGAAAACGTGTGCCAACCCCTATGCAAGTTCACAAGGTCACTGAACCCGCAAGTTGATCACCAAAACATACATCAAGTAGATCACGTGAATATCCCATTGTCACCACAGATAAGCACATGCAAGACATACATCAAGTGTTCTCAAATCCTTAAAGACTCAATCCGATAAGATAACTTCAAAGGGAAAACTCAATCCATTACAAGAGAGTAGAGGGGGAGAAACATCATAAGATCCAACTATAATAGCAAAGCTCGCGATACATCAAGATCGTGCCGAATCAAGAACAGAGAGAGAGAGAGAGAGAGAGAGAGAGAGAGAGAGAGAAAGAGAGAGAGAGAGATCAAACACATAGCTACTGGTACATACTCTCAGCCCCGAGGGTGAACTACTCCCTCCTCGTCATGGAGATCTCCGGGATGATGAAGATGACCACCGGTGAAGGATTCCCCCTCTGGCAGGGTGCCGAAACAGGGTCTTGATTGGTTTTTCGTGGCTACAGAGGCTTGCGGCGGCGGAACTCCCGATCTATTGTGTTTTCTGGAGGTTTCAGTATTTATAGGATTTTTTGGCGTAGGTCTCACGTTAGGGGGGTCTCCGGGTTGTCCACGAGGCAGGGGCCCATGCCCAGGGGAGTGGGCGCGCCCCCCACCCTTGTGGGCAGCCCGGGACTCTCCTGGCCCAACTCTTTTACTCCGAGGGCTTCTTTTGGTCCAGAAAAAATCATCAAAAATTGGCACGTCAATTGGACTCCGTTTGGTTTTCCTTTTCTACAAAACTTAAAAACAGGGAAAAACCAGAAACTGGCACTGGGCTCTAGGTTAATAGGTTAGTCCCAAAAATCATATAAAATAGCATATAAATGCATATAAAACAACCTAGAAGGATAATATAATAGCACGAATACTTCATAAATTATAGATAAGTTGGAGACGTATCAGCATCCCCAAGCTTAATTCCTGCTCGTCCTCGAGTAGGTAAATGATATAAGAAAGAATTTATGAAGTGTGAATGCTAGCAAGTGCATAAGTTTGATCAATGATAGTTCCAATCACTTTTTCTAGCATCATTATATATCATAGCAGTAGCTCATATCATAAAGCTTCTCATGATCAAGTAACAAACTATTCACATGTTAAAATATAGATCATAAACTTTCTTGAAAACTAACAAACCGTTCTCAGTCATCAAAAATTGCAATTCATCTTATTTTCAAGAAGGGTCTATGTAAGAGCTTTGATTTAGCAAATCCCACATACTCAACTATCATATAGTCTTCCATGATTGCTACCACTCAAAGCATGTTTTTAGAACAAATAGCATTCATCGAACACAGAGAAAGATAGGGGCTTAATGTTTCGCCTCCCAACTTATTTATCATATAGATGATTGTCAACAATAATAATTCATGATCAAATATATTTGAATGGCCATATATGCTTAGGTCTTCCATCACATGATGCTTGCCAACTAAAGAGTAGGTTGGAATGAGAAGGAATACTACTGACTCTTGCATAAAAGTAAAAGATAGGCCCTTCGCAGAGGGAAGCAGGGATTTGCAGAGGTGCCAGAGCTCGAAGCTTTAAAACGGAGATGAAAATAATTTTGAGAGGTATGCTTTCATTGTCAACATAACGACCAAGAGTTCCCAATATCTTCCATACTAGATACATTATAGGCGGTTCCCAAACAGAAAGGTAAATATTTTACTCCCCCTCTACCAACAATCACACTCCACGGCTTGTCCGAAACAACGGGTGCCGTCCAACTTTCAACAATCCCGGGGGAGTTTTGTTTAAATTATTTGCGAATTTGTTTTTGATCTTTTGATCATAGGACTGGGCATCCCAGTTACCATCCATTTTCTCGTGAATGATGAGCGGAGTCCACTCATCGTGAGAATAACCCACCTAGCATCGAAGATACTGACAGCCCCTAGTCGCTACATGAGCAATTCGGGCATACGAAACAAATTATTATTTGAAGGTTTAGAGTTTGGCACATGCAAATTTACTTGGAACGGCAGGTAAATACCGCATATAGGTAGATATGGTGGACACTCATGGAAGAAACTTGGTTCAAGGAATTTGGATGCACAAGCAGTATTCCCTCTTAGTACAGATATTTTGGCTAGCAAAGGATTCCAAATAGCAAGCACCACATGTTAGAGGATCCATAACAATATAACTTATACAAATATACCCAAGCATAACTTATTATGTTGTCTTCCTTGTCCAACTTCAACTAATTTGCTCAGGTTTGAAAATAATTAATGGGGCTCACAATCATAGAAGATGTCCAAGATAGTATATTTATATGTGAAATCTCTCTTCCTTCAATATTCTTTCATGAATTGTTCAAGTGACCAATACAATGTTTGCTAACCTTCAAAAAATTTACCACCCTTACTTCTTATATGTGAAGTCATTACTCCCCATGGGATAAGCATACGAAACATATATAATTTCAGTTTTATGACATTCAAACCATTCGACTATTTACTCGTAGGATATAAGTGAAGCACACGAGTAAATGACAAACTACTCCAAAAAGATATAAGTGAAGATCAATGAGTAGTTAAATAATTATGTAGCTTTGTGAAGACTCTCTCTCAGTTAAGAATTTCAGATCTTGGTATTTTATTCATACAGCAAGCAAAACAAAATAAAACGACATTTCAAGGATAGAACTCATCATACGAAGAAGCAAAAACTTAGGCTCAACCGATACTAACCGATAATTGTTGAAGAAGAAAGGTGGGATGCCTACCGGGGCATCCCCAAGATTAAATGCTTGAGACTTATTGAAATATTATCTTGGAATGCCTTGGGCATCCCCAATCTTGAGCTTCTGTGTCTCCTTAATTCCTCTCATATCACGGTCTCCCAAAATCTCAAAAGCTTCATCCACACCAAACTCAACAAGAACTCGTGAGATAAGTTAGTATAAACCAATGCAAAAACCTTATCATTTTCTACTGTAACAAATTACTAAAATCATTATTCAACATTGCATACTAAATGTCTCTGCATATTTAATACTCCTATCCTCAAATAGAATCATTAAACAAGCAAACATATGTAAACAATGCAAACATAACAGCAATCTGGCAAAACAGTACAGTCTGTAAAGAATGAAAGATTCATCATACTTCCCTAACTCCAAACATTATGAAAGAAAATTCCCACTGTAGTAAATTTATTAGAGCTTATTATGAAAAAGGTTTCAACATTTTATCACATTCTTATTTTTCTAGGGAATTTTTGCAACAGCGGTAAACTTTCTGTTTTGAAACAGCAACATGTATACTTGCAAAATAAGCATGGGAAAGGCTATCCTAGACATTTTTATTGAAAATGGAGATGCAAAACATTAATATAAATAACAGAAAGCAAATACTAACAAAATAAAATGACGCTCCAATCAAAACACATATCATGTGGTGAATAAAAATATAGCTCCAAGTAAAGTTACCGATGAACGAAGACGAAAGAGGGGATGGCATCTGGGGCATCCCCAAGCTTAGGCTCTTGGTTGTTGCTACCTCTTGAGCACTGCGTTGGATTTCCCCAAGAGGAGAGGATGATGCAGCAAAGTAGCGTAAGTATTTCCCTCAGTTTTTGAGAACCAAGGTATCAATCCAGTAGGAGGCCACGCACAAGTCCCTCGTACCTGCACAAAACAATAGCTCCTCGCAACTAACGCGATTAGGGGTTGTCAATCCCTTCACGGTCACTTACGAGAGTGAGATCTGATAGAGATGATAAATAATATTTTTGGTATTTTTGGTATAGAGATGCAAAGTGAAAAGTAAAAGGCAAAGTAAAAACAAAGCAAGTATTAAAGTGATGGAGATTGATATGATGAGAATAGACCCGGGGGCCATAGGTTTCACTAGTGGCTTCTCTCAAGAGCATAAGTATTCTACGGTGGGTGAACAAATTACTGTTGAGCAATTGACAAAATTGAGCATAGTTATGAGTATATCTAGGTATGATCATGTATATAGGCATCACGTCCGAGACAAGTAGACCGACTCCTGCCTGCATCTACTACTATTACTCCACTCATTGACCGCTATCCAGCATGCATCTAGAGTATTAAGTTAAAAGCAGAGTAACGCCTTAAGCAGGATGACATGATGTAGAGGGATAAATTCATGCAATATGATAAAAACCCCATCTTGTTATCCTCGATGGCAACAATACAATACGTGCCTTGCTTCCCCTTCTGTCACTTGGTAAGGACACCGCAAGATTGAACCCAAAGCTAAGCACTTCTCCTATTGCAAGAACTACCAATCTAGTTGGCCAAACCAAACAGATAATTCAAAGAGACTTGCAAAGATAACCAATCATACATAAAAGAATTCAGAGAAGATTCAAATATTATTCATAGATAATCTGGATCATAAACCCACAATTCATCGGTCTCAACAAACACACCGCAAAAAGAAGATTACATCGAATAGATCTCCACGAGAGAGGGGGAGAACATTGTATTGAGATCCAAAAAGAGAGAAGAAGCCATCTAGCTACTAGCTATGGACCCAAGGTTTGAAGTAAACTACTCACACTTCATCGGAGGGGCTATGGTGATGATGTAGAAGCCCTCCGTGGTGGATGCCCCTCCCAGAGCTCCTAACAGGCCCCAAGATGGGATCTCGTGGATCTGAAGTTGCGGTGGTGGAATTAGGTTTTGGCTCCTGTTTCGATCGTTTGAAGTGCGTGAGGTATATATAGGAGGAAGGAGTGCGCCGGTGGAGCAACAGGGGGCCACGAGGCAGGGCGCGCCCTAGGGGGGCCCCACCTCGTGACCGCCTCTTTGTTCCTTGGAGTAGGGTCCAAGTCTATTGGATCACGTTCGGTGAGAAAATCACGTCCCGAAGGTTTCATTCCGTTTGGACTCCGTTTGATATTCTGTTTCTTGAAACACCTGAAATAGGCAAAAAAAAGCAATTCAGGCTGGGCCTCCGGTTAATAGGTTAGTCCCAAAATAATATAAACATGGAAAATAAAGCCCAATATAATCCAAAATAGTAGATAAAGTAGCATGGAGCAATCAAAAATTATAGATACGTTGGAGACGTATCAGGCATCCCCAAGCTTAATTCCTGCTCGTCCTCGAGTAGGTAAATGATAAAAAGAGAATTTTTGATGCGGAGTGATATTTTGGCATAATTTCAATGTAAATCTTCTTAATTGTGGTATGAATATTCATATCCGAATGAATACAAAATAAAAGTTCATATTGATAAAAGAAATAGTAATACTTCAAGCATACTAATCAAAGTAATCATGTCTTCTCAAAATAGCATGGCAAAAGAAAGTTCATCCCTACAAAATCATATAGTTATGCTATGCTTCATTTTCGTCACACAAAGATGTTCCCAACTTCTATACCCCCGATGACAAGCCAATCAATTGTTTCATACTTAAATAATCTCAAACTTTTTCAACCTTCACGCAATACATGAGCGTGAGCCATGGATATAGCACTATGGGTGGAATAGAATATGATGATGGGGATTGTGTGGAGAAGACAAAAAGGAGAAATTCTCATATTGACGAGGATAATCAACGGCTATGGAGATGCCCATCAATTGATGTCAACATGAGGAGTAGGGATTGCCATGCAACGGATGCACTAGAGCTATGAATGTTCAACAAAAAAAACTAGTGGATGTGCATCCAACTTGCTTGCTCATGAAGACCTAGGACATTTGAGGAAGCACATCGTAGGAATATACAAGCCAAGTTCTATCATGAAAAAATCCCACTAGTATAAAAAGACAACTTATGAGACTCACTATATGAAAAACATGGTGCTACTTTGAAGCACAATATATGAGACTCACTACATGAAGAATAAGGTGCTACTTTGAAGCACAAGTGTGGAAAAAGAGATAGTAACATTGCCCTTTATATTTATTTTCTTTTTTTGGGCCCCTTTTTTTTGTTGGACTTTTTTTTTGATTGGGCAATGCTCTAATAATGATGATCATCACACTTCTATTGATTACAACATAAGGATTACAACTCGAAACTAGAACAAGATATGACTCTATATGAATGCCTCCGGCGGTGTACCGGGATGGTGCAATGAATCAAGAGTGACATGTATGAAAAATAATGCATGGTGGCTTTGCCACAAATACGATGTCAACTACATGATCATGCAATGGCAATATGACAAAAGTAAAGTATGTCATGATGATGATGAACGGAACGGTGGAAAGTTGCATGGCAATATATCTCGGAATGGCTATGGAAATGCCATAATAGGTAGGTATGGTGGCTGTTTTGAGGAATATATAAGGAGGTTTATGTGTGATAGAGCGTATCATATCACGGGGTTTGGATGCACCGGCGAAGTTTGCACCAACTCTCAAGGTGAGAAAGGGCAATGCACGGTACCGAAGAGGCTAGCAAAGGCGGAAAGGTAAAAGTGCGTATAATCCATGGACTCAACATTAGTCAAAAGAACTCATATACTTATTGCAAAAATTTAGAAGTCACCAAAAATCAAGTACTACGCGCATGCTCCTAGGGGGATAGATGGTAGGAAAAGACCATCGCTCGTCCCGGAACGCCACTCATAAGGATGCACAAGCCAAGTACACTTCATGTTTCAAATTTGTTACACAACTTTAACCATACGTGCATGCTATGGGACTTGCTAACTTCAACACAAGCATTCTTTAAATTTACAACTACTCAACTAGCATGACTCTAATATCACCATCTCCATATCTCAAAACAATTATCAAGCATCAAAATTTTCTTAGTATTCAATGCACTCAAAAGAAAGTTTCACATATCTTGAATACCAAGTATATTAATATTAAGCAAATTACCATGCTATTAACGACTCTCAAAATAATCTAAGTGAAGCATGAGAGATCAATAGTTCCTTTAAAACAAATCCACCACCGTGCTCTAAAAGATCTAAGTGAAGCACTAAATCAAAAATTATCACGCTCAAAAGATATAAGTGAAGCACTATGAGCAAAACTATCAAGCTCAAAAGATATATAAGTGAAGCACATAGAGTATTCTATCAAATTCCAATTTATGTATGGCTCTCTCAAAAGGTGTGTACGGCAAGGATGATTGTGGTAGACTAACAAGCAAAGACGCAAATGATACAAGACGCTCCAAGCAAAACACATATCATGTGTTGTATAAAAATATAGCTCCAAATAAATTACCGATGGAAGTAGACGAAAGAGGGGATGCCTTCCGGGGCATCCCCAAGCTTTGACTTTTTGGTGTCCTTGGATTATCTTGGGGGTGCCATGGGCATCCCCAAGCTTAGGCTCTTGCCACTCCTTGTTCCATAATCCATCAAAAGAATTTACCCAAAACTTGAAAACTTCACAATACAAAACTCAATAGAAATCTCGTGAGCTCCGTTAGAGAAAGAAAACAAAAGGCTACTTTAAGATACTGTAATGAACTCATTATTTATTTATATTGGTGTTATACCTACTGTATTCCAACTTCTCTATGGATTATAAACAATTTTACTAGCCATAGATTCATCAAAATAAGCAAACAACACACGATAAACAGAATCTGTCAAAAACAGAACAGTCTGTAGTAATCTGTAACTAACGAAAACTTCTGGAACTCCAAAAAATCTACCAAAATCAGAAGACCTAGACAATTTGTTTATTGATCAGCAGAAATTGGAATCAGTATTTTATCACGTTCTGGTGGTTTTTAATAATTCGGGTACTGAGCGCAAAGTTTCTGGAAATTACAGCAAGATCAAATAACTATCATCCAAGAAGATCCAATAGGTCTAGCTTGGCACAAACACTAACTAAAAAATAAAACCACATCTAAACAGAGGCTAGATGGATTATTTGTTCCTAAACAGAAACAAAAGCAAAAACTAAAAATAAAATTGGGTTGCCTCCCAACAAGCGCTATCGCTTAACGCCCCTATCTAGGCATAAAAGCAAGGATAGATCTAGGTATTGCCATCTTTGGTAGGCAATCCATAAGTGGCTCTCATGATAGATTCATATGGTAATTTTATTTTATTTCTAGGAAAGTGTTCCATGCCTTTCTTTAATGGAAATTGGAATCTAATATTCCCTTCCTTCATATCAATAATTGCACCAATCGTTCTAAGGAAAGGTCTACCAAGAATAATAGGGCAAGAAGGATTGCAATCTATATCAAGAACGATAAAATCTACGGGCACATAATTCCTATTTGCAACAATAAGAACATCATTAATTCTTCCCATAGGCTTTTTAATAGTGGAATCCGCAAGATGCAAGTTTAGAGAGCAATCATCAAAGTCACGGAAATCCAGCAAATCACACAAAGTTTTGAGAATAGTGGAGACACTAGCACCCAAATCACACAAGGCATGAAAATCATGATTTTTAATTTTAATTTTAATAGTTGGTTCCCACTCATCATAGAGTTTTCTAGGGATAGAAACTTTCAACTCAAGTTTTTCTTCATAAGATTGCATCAAGGCATCAACAATGTGTTCGGTAAAGACCTTATTTTGACTATAAGCATGAGGAGAATTTAGCATGGATTGCAACAAGGAAATACAATCAATTAAAGAGAAATTTTCATAATTAAATTCCTTGCGATCCAAAATAGTGGGTTTAGCAACATCTAGGTTTTTATTTCTTTCAATCCCACATTTATCAATTTCATCATCAAGATCTAAAAACTCCGAATTCTTGGAACGCCTTCTAGGTAAAGGAAGATCATATTCAGTTTCATCAAGATTCATATTGCAAATAAAAGATTTAATGGGGGACACATCAATAACTTTTAGATCTTCATCTTGATTTTCATAGGAATTGGAAGAACACACTTTCATAAAGTCATCTTTGGAAGCACGCATCCTAGCGGTTCTTTCTTTGCACTCATCAATGGAAATTCTCATAGCTTTGAGAGACTCATTGATATCATGCTTAGGAGGAATATATCTAAGCTTTAAAGAATCAACCTCAAGAGAAATTCTATCAACGTTCCTAGCCAAATCATCAACTTTAAGCAATTTCTCCTCAAGCAAAGCATTAAAATTCTTTTGTGAATTCATAAACTCTTTAACACTACTCTCAAATTCAGAGGGCATCTTATTAAAATTTCCATAAGAGTTGTTGTAGGAATTTCCATAATTATTAGAAGGATTACTAGGATAAGGCCTAGGATTAAAATTCCCTCTATCTGCGTTGTTACCAAAATTATTCCTACCAACAAAATTCACATCCATAGATTCATTATTATTCTCAATCAAAGTAGACAAAGGCATATCATTAGGATCAGAAGAAACACTCTTAGTAGCAAATAATTTCATAAGTTCATCCATCTTTCCATTCAAAACATTAATTTCTTCTATCGCATGCACTTTTTTATTAGTAGATCTTTCGGTATGCCATTGAGAATAACTAACCATAATATTATCTAGAAGTTTAGTAGCATCTCCTAGAGTGATTTCCATAAAAGTGCCTCCCATGCCGAATCTAAAAGATTTCTAGAAGCAAAATTCAATCCGGCATAAAAATTTTGTATAATCATCCACAAGTTCAAACCATGAGAAGGACAATTACGTATCATTAATTTCATTCTCTCCCAAGCTTGTGCAACATGTTCATGATCAAGTTGCTTAAAATTCATAATATCGTTCCTAAGAGAGATAATTTTAGCGGGAGGAAAATACTTAGAGATAAAAGCATCTTTGCACTTGTTCCAAGAATCAATACTATTTTTAGGAAAAGATGAAAACCACGCTTTAGCACGATCTCTAAGCGAAAAAGGAAATAGCTTCAATTTAACGACATCATTATCGACATCTTTTTTCTTTTGCATATCACATAAATCAA
This sequence comes from Aegilops longissima, assembly GCA_021605205.1. Classification (NCBI taxonomy): domain Eukaryota; kingdom Viridiplantae; phylum Streptophyta; class Magnoliopsida; order Poales; family Poaceae; genus Aegilops; species Aegilops longissima. The sequence continues at coordinate 812,365,855 of CM038677.1, forward strand.
CAAAGCTATTCAGATGAGTAGCGGCATCTTCACTAGGAAGGCCGGCGAATTGATCTTTCATAACAAGATTCAACAAAGCAGTATTGATTTCACAAGATTCAGTATTGGCAAGAGGAGCAATCGGAGTGCTAAGGAAATCATTATTATTGGTATTGGTGAAGTCACACAATTTGGTAGTATATTGAGCCATCACGACAAACAAGCAATCCAACACATGAGCAAACAAAAGGCAAGCGAGAAAAAGGCAAACGGGAAAAAGAGGAGGAGGTTGGGAAAGAGAGGGCGAATAAAACGGCAAGGGTGAAGTGGGGGAGAGGAAAACGAGAGGAAAACGAGAGGCAAATGGCAAATAATGTAATGCGGGAGATAGGGATTGTGATGGGTACTTGGTATGGTGCTTGACTTGCTCTTGCGTGAGCCTCCCCGGCAACGCGCCAGAAATTCTTCTTGCTACCTCTTGAGCACTGCGATGGATTTCCCCGAAGAGGAGAGGATGATGCAGCAAAGTAGCGTAAGTATTTCCCTCAGTTTTTGAGAACCAAGGTATCAATCCAGTAGGAGGCCTTGCACAAGTCCCTCGTACCTGCACAAAACAATAGCTCCTCGCAACCAACGCGATTAGGGGTTGTCAATCCCTTCACGGTCACTTACGAGAGTGAGATCTGATAGAGATGATAAATAATATTTTTGGTATTTTTGGTATAGATATGCAAAGTGAAAAGTAAAAGGCAAAGTAAAAACAAAGCAAGTACTAAAGTGATGGAGATTGATATAATGAGAATAGACCCGGGGGCCATAGGTTTCACTAGTGGCTTCTCTCAAGAGCATAAGTATTCTACGGTGGGTGAACAAATTACTGTTGAGCAATTGACAGAATTGAGCATAGTTATGAGTATATCTAGGTATGATCATGTATATAGGCATCACGTCCGAGACAAGTAGACCGACTCCTGCCTGCATCTACTACTATTACTCCACTCATTGACCGCTATCCAGCATGCATCTAGATTATTAAGTTAAAAATAGAGTAACGCCTTAAGCAGGATGACATGATGTAGAGGGATAAATTCATGCAATATGATAAAAAACCCATCTTGTTATCCTCGATGGCAACAATACAATACGTCCCTTGCTGCCCCTTCTGTCACTGGGTAAGGACACCGCAAGATTGAACCCAAAGCTAAGCACTTCTCCTATTGCAAAAACTACCAAACTAGTTGGCCAAACCAAACGGATAATTCGAAGAGACTTGCAAAGATAACCAATCATACATAAAAGAATTCAGAGAAGATTCAAATATTATTCATAGATAATCTGGATCATAAACCCACAATTCATCGGTCTCAACAAACACACCACAAAAAGAAGATTACATCGAATAGATCTCCACGAGAGAGGGGGAGAACATTGTATTGAGATCCAAAAAGAGAGAAGAAGCCATCTAGCTACTAGCTATGGACCCGAAGGTCTGAAGTAAACTACTCACACTTCATCGGAGGGCTATGGTGATGATGTAGAAGCCCTCCGTGGTGGATGCCCCCTCCGGCGGAGCTCCGGAACAGGCCCCAAGATGGGATCTCGTGGATACAGGAAGTTGCGGCGGTGGAATTAGGTTTTTGGCTCCTGTTCTGATCGTTTGGGGGTACATAGGTATATATAGGAGGAAGGAGTACGTCGGTGGAGCAACAGGGGGCTCACGAGGCAGGGGGCGCGCCCTAGGGGGGGCCCACCCTTGTGACCGCCTCTTTTGTTCCTTGGAGTAGGGTCCAAGTCTCCTGGATCACGTTCGGTGAGAAAATCACGTTCCCGAAGGTTTCATTCCGTTTGGACTCCGTTTGATATTCCGTTTCTTCGAAACACTGAAAAGGCAAAAAAACAACAATTCTGGGCCGGGCCTCCGGCTAATAGGTTAGTCCCAAAAATAATATAAAAGTGGAAAATAAAGCCCAATATAGTCCAAAACAGTAGATAAAGTAGCATGGAGCAATCAAAAATTATAGATACGTTGGAGACGTATCAGTTGTCCTTGAATATTACCTTGGGGTGCCTTGGGCATCCCCAAGCTTAGGATCTTGCCACTCCTTATTCCATAGTCCATCGAATCTTTACCCAAAACTTGAAAACTTCATAACACAAAACTCAACAGAAAACTCGTAAGCTCCGTTAGTATAAGAAAATAAATCACCACTTTTGTTACTGTTGTGAACTCATTCTGAATTCATATTGGTGTAATATCTACTGTATTCCAACTTATCTATGGTTCATACCCTCCGATACTACTCATAGATTCATCAAAATAAGCAAACAACACATAGAAAACAGAATCTGTCAAAAACAAAACAGTCTGTAGTAATCAGCATCAAACGCAAACTTCTGGAACTCAGAAAAATCTGCCAAAATACGACGACCTATATAATTTGATTATTGATCTACTGCAATTGGAATCAGTATTTTATCACTTTCTGGTGATTTTTAAAAAAATTCGTGAACAGAAAGTTTCTGGAATTTTCAGCAAGATCAAATATCTGTCATCCAAGAAGATCCTATAGGTCTTACTTGGCACAAACACTAATTAAAACATAAAACCACATCTAACCAGAGGCTAGATCAAAAATTTATTACTAAACAGAACCAAAAAGCAAGAAACAAAAATAAAATTGGGTTGCCTCCCAACAAGCGCTAACGTTTAACGCCCTAGCTAGGCATAATGATTTCAATGATGCTTGCATAAAAGATAAGAATTGAAACATAAAGAGAGCATCATGAAGAATATGACTAGCACATTTATGTCTAACCCACTTCCTATACATAGAGATTTTGTGAGCAAACAACTTATGGGAACATGAAACAACTAGCATAGGAAGGTAAAACAAGCAAATCTTCAAGATTTTCAACACATAGAGAGGAAACTTGATATTATTGCAATATGTAGAAGCATATGATCCTCTCTCATTATAATTTTCAGTAGCATCATGAATGAATTCAACCATATAACCAGAACATAAAGCATTCTTTTCATGATCTACTTGTATATAAATTTTACTACTCTCCACATAAGCAAATTTATTCTCATCAATAGTAGTGGGAGCAAACTCAACAAAATAACTATCATGTGAAGCATAATCCAATTGAAAATTAAAATCATGATGAAAAGTTTCATGGTTATCTTTATTCTTTATAGCATACGTGTCATCACAATAATCATCATAAATAAGAGGCATGTTTTCATCATAATAAATTTGCTCATCAAAACTTGGGGGACTAAACATATCATCTTCATCAAACATAGCATCCCCAAGCTTGTGGCTTCGCATATCATTAGCATCATACGTATTCAAAGAATTCATACTAACAACATTGCAATCATGCTCATCATATCAAAGATTTAGTGCCAAACATTTTAATGCATTCTTCCTCCAGCAATTGAGCACAATTTTCCTTTCCATCATTCTCATGAAAGATATTAAAAAGATGAAGCGTATGAGGCAAACTCAATTCCATTTTTTAGTAGTTTTCTTTTATAGACGAAACTAGTGATAAAACAAGAAACAAAAAGATTCAATTGCAAGATCTAAAGATATACCTTCAAGCACTCACCTCCCCGGCAACGGCGCCAGAAAAGAGCTTGATGTCTACTACGCAACCTTCTTCTTGTAGACGTTGTTGGGCCTCCAAGTGCAGAGGTTTGTAGGACAGTAGCAAATTTCCCTCAAGTGGATTTCCTAAGGTTTATCAATCCGTAGGAGGCGTAGGTCGAAGATGGTATCTCTCAAACAACCCTGCAACCAAATAACAAAGAGTCTCTTGTGTCCCCAACACACCCAATACAATGGTAAATTGTATAGGTGCACTAGTTCGGCGAAGAGATGGTGATACAAGTGCAATATGGATGGTAGATATGGGTATTTGTAATCTGAAAATATAAAAAACAGCATGGTAGCAAGCGATAAAAGTGAGCGTAAACGGTATTGCAATGCTAGGAAACAAGGCTTAGGGTTCATACTTTCACTACTGCAAGTTCTCTCAACAATAATAACATAATTGGATCATATAACTATCCCTCAACATGCAACAAAGAGTCACTCAAAAGTAACTAATAGCGGAGAACAAACGAAGAGATTATTGTAGGGTACGAAACCACCTCAAAGTTATTCTTCCGGATCGATCTATTCAAGAGTTCATACTAGAATAACACCTTAAGACACATATCAACCAAAACCCTAATGTCTCCTAGATACTCCAATGTCACCTCAAGGATCCATAGGTATGATTATACGATATGCATCACACAATCTCAGATTCATCTATTCAACCAACACAAATAACTTCAAAGAGTGCCCCAAAGTTTCTACCGAAGAGTCAAGACGAAAACGTGTGCCAACCCCTATGCATAAGTTCACAAGGTCACTGAACCCGCAAGTTGATCACCAAAACATACATCAAGTAGATCACGTGAATATCCCATTGTCACCACAGATAAGCACATGCAAGACATACACAAATCCTTAAAGACTCAATCCGATAAGATAACTTCAAAGGGAAAACTCAATCCATTACAAGAGAGTAGAGGGGGAGAAACATCATAAGATCCAACTATAATAGCAAAGCTTGCGATACATCAAGATCGTGCCGAATCAAGAACACGAGAGAGAGAGAGAGAGAGAGAGAGAGAGATCAAACACATAGCTACTGGTACATACCCTCAGCCCCGAGGGTGAACTACTCCCTCCCTGTCATGGAGATCGTCGGGATGATGAAGATGGCCACCGGTGAAGGATTCCCCCTCTAGGAGGGTGCCGGAACAGGGTCCCGATTGGTTTTTCGTGGCTACAGAGGCTTGCGGCGGCGGAACTCCCGATCTATTGTGTTTTCTGGAGGTTTCAGTATTTATAGGATTTTTTGGCGTAGGTCTCACGTCAGGGGGTCTCCGGGTTGTCCACGAGGCAGGGGCCCACGCCCAAGGGGGGTGGGCGCGCCCCCACCCTCGTGGGCAGCCCGGGACTCTCCTGGCCCAACTCTTTTACTCCGAGGGCTTCTTTTGGTCCAGAAAAAATCATCAAAAATTGGCACGTCAATTGTACTCCGTTTGGTTTTCCTTTTCTGCAAAACTTAAAAACAAGGAAAAACCAAAAACTGGCACTGGGCTCTAGGTTAATAGGTTAGTCCCAAAAATCGTATAAAATAGCATATAAAACATCCTAGAAGGATAATATAATAGCATGAATACTTCATAAATTATAGATACGTTGGAGACGTATCAGGGACCAGCTCGGCACTGGTTGAACAGCCTGCCTGAAAACTCCATTGGCAGTTGGGAGGACTTGGAAGACGCCTTCCACGACAACTTCCAAGGAACATACGTCCGACCTCCAGATGCCGATGACTTAAGTCACATAGTTCAACAACCAGAAGAGTCAGCCAGGAAATTCTGGACTAGGTTCCTAACTAAAAAGAACCAGATCGTCCACTGTCCGGATGTCGAAGCCCTAGCGGATTTTAAGCATAGCATCCGCGACGAATGGCTCGCTCGACACCTCGGCCAGGAAAAGCCGAAGTCCATGGCAGCCCTCACGGCACTCATGACCCACTTTTGCGCGGGCGAAGATAGTTGGCTAGCCCGTAGCAACAATAGTTCAAGCGAACCTGGCACCTCTGAAGCCAGAAATAGCAACGGCAATCCTCGACGCAACAGGCACAAACGTCGAAACAACGGTGATAATATCGATGACACAGTGGTCAACGCCGGATTCAGTGGCTCCAAATCCGGCCAACGGAAGAAGCCATTTAAAAAGGAACAATCTGGGCTCCTTCATCTTGGACCGCATACTCGATCATCCATGTCAGATCCACGGCACCCCCGACAAACCAGCCAATCATACCAACAGAAGCTGTTGGGTTTTTAAACAGGCTGGCAAGTTAAATGCCGAGAACAAGGAGAAGGGGGCGCAGAGTGAGGACGACGACGAGGAGCCCCGTCCATCGAACACAGGGGGACAGAACAAGGTCCCCCCCCCCCAGGTTAAAACGGTGAACATGATATACGTTACCCATATCCCCAAGAGGGAGCGCAAACGTTCGCTCAGGGACGTCTATGCGATAGAGCCAGTCGCCCCAAAATTCAACCCATGGTCATCCTGCCCGATCACCTTCGATCGCAGGGACCATCCGACCAGTATCCGTCACGACGGTTCAGACGCACTGGTCCTTGACCCAATTATTGATGGATTCCACCTCACGCGAGTCCTCATGGACGGTGGCAGCAGCCTCAACCTGCTTTATCAGGATACAGTCCGCAAAATGGGCATTGATCCATCAAGGATCAAGCCCACGAAAATTACCTTTAAATGAGTAATACCAGGTGTAGAGGCCCGCTGCACAGGTTCAATCACATTGGAAGTTGTCTTCGGATCCCCGGACAACTTCCGAAGCGAAGAATTGATCTTCGACATCGTCCCCTTCCACAGTGGCTATCACGCACTGCTTGGATGAACTGCATTTGCTCAATTCAATGCGGCGCCACACTATGCTTATCTCAAACTTAAGATGCCCGGACCATGCGTTGTCATAACAGTCAATGGAAACACCGCGGCCCTGGCAGCAGAAGTACAGAGCGTCCTTACCAAGCAGAACCTTAATTCCGTGGTCAAACTCCCGGACACTGTCAAACGAGTCCGGACTACTCTGCAACATGACAGTCCAGCTCGTTAGGAGCTCGACTAGCAATTCGGCCTCCGTCTCAGTCCTGACCAAATGGAAGTGTACGTACCGCGCGTACATAACTATGCACTCAAAATACCATGGGCATAGACGGAGGCGTAACTTGATTGTGGTCCATCATATGGCTCCCACACATACTTTTTCTTTTCCTTTTTACCATTTTTTGATCTCTTCTCTACAGGCCCCTCTCGACGGCCTGATCATCGGTTCTTTTGAAGGACGGATATACCAAGGCGGCGAGCAGCACAAACGCGTGGGGGAATCTCTAGATGTTCTTCTTGACGATCATTCTACCTGTTTTCAGGACCCGCACGCAGCTCCCCCTTGGTCTTGGCATGTTAAATAGCCCTGTTGCTTATCGCACTATTTGTACAAATACACTTTGATGTATTAATCAAATTATAATGGAAATAGTTTGCGGCCCAAACTACGTGGCACTAGATTACTACTTCATTTTATTTCGCTATTATTATCGATTGTACCCGTACACTTTGGTACGCTTTAATTCTCCATGGGCTTCATTGTGCTCCATACTACGGCAACAAAGTCCGAACACTTTTTACAGTACACTTCGGCACCCCGAATTTTAGCATTATATGCATCGGCTCCGAATCATGTCTTTGGTCAATAGTTGGGTTGCCCGGCTCCTGTGATTGCTACCTTACGTTCCGTCCTATTGGCTAGGGTAGTAAAGGGAGAACTACTGCGATTGTGTTTCTGGTTTATCCGAGCAAACACCTCAGTAGAGAAAGCCAAAAACCGACTGTCATGATACGGCGAGAGCTGGTCAGCTATTCGAAGGTTAAAATCTTTTGTGATTTTTCCGCATTATGCGACGAATCGGCCTTTACCCGATCAGGTGTCTATAGCACCCTAGTCCGGATTAAATACTAACTAGGGGTTGCGCTTGCATTTCTATTGTCAAACTCCTATGGCTAAGTAAGAGTGAAAAAGCCACATAGTCCGATTGCCTGGTTCGTTGCGCTAAACACCTCCTTCAAGGACCAAACTCTTGGATCAAGAGTGTTTAGATTCCATCACGAACACCCCCGTACTACCTACATGGGGGCTGAAGCCGATGACTGGCCAACTCTCATATTTAACAGAACGGCCGCATAGGAGGTAAAATTTTCAAACAACAAACATTATATTACATAAACAACTTTGTTTCATAATACAGGAAGGGATGACATGAATGACTTCATTCAAAGATAATGTCTTTTGAACACTGGCCCTCTACAATGCGGGATCCCTTCAGGACATCTTCAAAATACCACTCGGGCGTGCGGTGCTCCTTGCCCGCGGGCGGTCCCTCGGTGGCGAGCTTGACAGCGTCCATCTTCGCCCACTGCACCTTGACACGGGCGAAGGCCATCCGCGCACCTTCAATGCAGACCGACCGCTTGATGGCATCAAGCCGAGGGCAGGCATTGACTAGCCGCTTCACGAGCTCGAAGTAGCTACTGGGTATGGCTTCGGCAGGCCACAGACGGATTATCAAATCCTTCGTGGCCAGTTCGGCGACCCTATGCAGTTCGGTCAGCTATTTCAGCTGATCGCTAAAGGGCACCGGATGCTCTGGCGCAAGGTATTGTGACCAGAACAGCTTCTCCGTTGAGCTCCCCTTTTCGGCTCGGAAGAATTCCGCAGCGTCGGAAACACTGCGCGGTAGATCCGCAAACGCCCCTGGAGAACTCCAAATCCGGGTCAGTAAGAGGAACCTTTTCTTCACATACTTGCTCTGCATAATAAAGGCCTTACCTGCCGCGATTTTTCTGGCCTCCTGGATTTCCTGGAGGGCGCCCTGGGCTTCAACCCGGCCATTGTGTGCACTTTGGCGGGCCTTGGAAAGTTCGGACTCTTGATCCGCAATATTGCGCTCCAAGGACTCGCATTTCTTCACGGCGTCCTGGAGCTCCTGTTGGACCTCACCAACCCTGGCCTCGTGTTTCTCGTGAGCGGCTTGTTCCTTTGCCGCTCTCTCGTGGGCTTCGGCCAGCACCTTCTTGAGGGTCTCCACCTCGGTCGCCGCTCCTATAAAATATCATGGCACTATGGTCAACATAAATCATTCATCCTTTCTGAATCTACACAAGGACATTGCATACCTTGATGGTCCTCCAACAGTTTTTTCACACGACCGAACTCTTCCTCGGTCCGCTCCAGACTCTGTTTTAGTCCGGAGACTTCGGCAGAATGAGAGGTCGCAACCAACAACGACGCCTGCTTATTTACATAGACATGTATGGTTAGTATCCTGCTAAAATTATTTGATCATCTGTTCAACTTTTCTTTCCGAACACTGAACAGAGTCTCAGGGGCTACTGTCTATACTATGACATTCTTTTTGCATAATTACGTCGCATACCTCAAAGCCTGTTAGAAGGCTGGTGCAGGCTTCGGTCAGTCAGCTCTTAACGGACTGAACCCTCTCAACCACCGTACCCATAAGGATACAGCATTCCTCAACAATGGAAGCGCTTTGCAGCGCTTCCAGTAGAGTATCCGATGCCTCTGGATGGACAGAGGTCACCGGTGGAATCGGTGCACCTCCTTCTTTCGAAGTAGGCTGCTTGCCTGATTCCGGAGCCGTATAGGTCTCCGGAATTGTATTCGGCTGGGGCCCGAATTGGATATGGCCCCCATCGCCAGTCTCCAGGGGGATTTGCCCCCCCCCCCCATGTGTCACGCGGCCGAGGCATCATCCTCTGGTGCCACCCTGACGGCCTCCTGCGTCTCTCCCTGGCCTGGGGAGGTCCTTCGGGACAACACCTTGGTGCCATCCATGGCCTTGGGGGAAGAGGCCGCCGGAAGGGACCCACTGTCCATCACCTTGGGATCCAGTGAATTCCCCGAAGATGAGGATCACTAGAGGTGGGAACGAGCCGGATTGCAGTATATGATTCAACATGTTAAAACTGCAAAATAAAAAGGAGTTGGATATATGAATGCGTCAGTGCCTTTGAGTACTTATGATTCAGCCAGGGGCTTATCCCTGGGGCGCCACTTCGAGCTGCTATCGATGTCCCACGCGGAGTTGTCCGCGAGGGAGACCTTCTCCTTCTTGGACGCCTCTGCCTCCAGACGCGTGGAGGCCGCCCTTTTCTTCCTTCCCCCCTCAGGGGGAGAGTTGCTTTCTTCCTCCTCCTCGTCGTCCTCGGCGGCAGAGGAGTGAGTTTCGGCGTCTTCGGACGTCACGTCCAAAGTGCCCTTACGGCGAAGGCCACTTCTGGTCTCCTTGGCCTTCATCTTGGCCTTCTTCTCTGGCGCCTGGTAGGGCGCCGGAACTAGCATCTTCATCAGAAGTGGGATTGTTGGGTTTTCGGGCAGCGGAGCCGGACACTGGATCCGCTCCACCTTCTTTGTCTAGCCCTGGAAAAAAAATAGGGAAGCTTAGACATCTCCCTTGAGCATGCAAGTAAAGGATACACCTTGAAATGCGAAAACTTACCGGATTGGCAGGATGGGTCAAGTTGTACCCACGATCCTCGGTCGTCTTCGGCCATGTCTCATTGGCCTTGAAAAGCACCTTCCAGATGTCTTCGTGTGTAGTGCCGAAGAATTGTTGCAGGGTCTGGTGCTCGGCCGGATCGAACTCCCACAAATGGGAAGTCCGGCCTTGGCATGGAAGGATCCGGCGAAAAAGCATCATCAGGATCACGTTGACAAGCTCGATGTTCCTGTCCACCATGCTCCGGATGCGCATCTGCAGCACGGACACCTCGTCTGATGACGCCCAATTCAAGCCCTTCTTTAGCCATGAGGTGAGCCGCATCGGGGATCCGGGCTGGAATTCGGGAGCCATGGCCCATGTGGCGTCGCACGGCTCTGTGACGTAGAACCACTGCTGTTGCCACCCTTTGACGGTCTCCATGAAGGTACCTTTGGGGCATGTGACGTTGGGCATCTTACTCACCATGGCACCTCCACACTCCGCGTGTTGACCGTCCACCACCTTCGGCTTCACATTGAAGATCTTTAACCACAATCCGAAGTGGGGTGGGATCTGGAGGAAGGCCTCGCACACGACAATGAATGCCGAGATGTTGAGGAAGGAGTTGGGGGCCAGATCGTGGAAATCCAGCCCGTAATAGAACATGAGTCCGCAGACGAATGGGTGGAGAGGGAATCCCAATCCGTGAATGAAGTGGGGGATGAATACCACTCTCTCATGGGGCTCCGGGGTGGGGATGATCTGCCCCTGTGCGGTAAGCCGGTGGGCGATCTCCTGGGCTAAGTACCCAGCCTCCCGGAGCTTGGTGATGTCCTTCTCCTTGATGAAGGAAACCATCATCTTGCCCTGCACTCCAGATCCGGACATGGCTGGAGTGCTTTTTTGAGGTGGAAAGGATTGAAGCTTGGGCGCTGGAGCTCGAGAATGGATGTGCAGAGAGGAAGAAGGCGTGGGTGAAAAGGTGAAATCCTTATCCCTTTATAAAGGCTGCGAATATCAAGCGCCTCCCCCCTCGCCTTAAAACTCGCCTATTCCCCAAGGGCCGTGCAGACGGCGCGGTTGGATTACCCACACCCGTATTGATGAGAATCCCACAATAAGGGGACACGATCTCTGTTTTGACAAGATGTGCCAATAAAACTGCATCTTGAAACATGGAGCGGGAGGCTAAAAAACGGTTCGAAATAATGACCGGGCAGTGACGTGTTGTCACACTACAAAAGCTGTCAGTAGATTGGACTCGTGAAATATTATACTCTCTGCGTGTGTGTGTGGTACTTGTTTGCAGAGCTGGACACGTTTTTTGTGTTTGAAGGCTGTTTGGAGTATTCGGAGGAGGAACCTGCCTTGCAATGCCGAAGACAATCTGCGCGCCGGACACATTGTCATTCAAGCCTGGTTCAGGGGCTACTGAGGGAGTCCTGGATTAAGGGGTCCTTGGGCTTCCGGACTATATAACATGGGCAGGACTAATGGACTACGAAGATACAAGACAGAAGACTTCTTCCCATGTCCGGATGGGACTCTCCTTTGCGTGGGTGGCAAGCTTGGCGTTTGGATATGTAGATTCCTTCCTTTGTAAACCGACTCTGTACAACCCTAGGCCCCTCTGGTGTCTATATAAACCGGAGGGTTTAGTCCGTAGATGCAATCACAATCATACATGCTAGACATCTAGGGTTTAGCCATTACGATCTCGTGGTAGATCAACTCTTGTAATCCTCATATTCATCAAGATCAATCAAGCAGGAAGTAGGGTATTACCTCCATCAAGAGGTCCCGAACCTGGGTATACATCGTGTCCCCCGTCTCCTGTTACCATCGAACTTAGACGCACAGTTCGGGACCCCCTACCCGAGATCAGCCGGTTTTGACACCGACACTTGGCAATTTCAAAAACTATTTCGGCAGCCTCGACGGCTCCTCGCGCACTCTCTGCAGTAGCTTTGCCACTCCGTGGCTACCCTCACGAGATCGGGAGATCATTCAACGCTCTTGGCATATTATAGAGCCTTCTGGGTGTCTACTAGGGTCCTCTTCGCATAGGTGAGCGCAAACACCGAGTACCCAACCAACCTCGAGATGACGTCTAGGGTTGTAGGAGTCGTAACGAGGCGTCTATAGTTGTCAGTTAGATAAATCACATTTATACGAAAGCAACTATATAAGAAGATAATTAAAACTGTGTATGGTTCTTTCTTCGGGTGGGCAGTTCTCACTCTTAAGTGGTTGTACATATGTTGGGAACTCCATGACTGGTACATCGACTGTCGGTTATGGTCGTTCTTCACCTTATACTCCTCCTTTACCAACATATCGGAGGAGGAGAAGGCCAGAACGACCTCTAAGACAACAATCCGTCCATCTCCCAAGTGGTTTGTATATATGATGTACACTCAATGTTATTTCGACCGTTGGTGAAGGTCGTCTGATGTCTAGGTGTTTAGTCTAGGTGTCTGGTCGACGACTCATCAATGCGCATGGAGTAAGTTCTTCATGTCATGTCCTCATCCAACGATGTTAATTGACGTTACTGGAGGGTGTGTGGAGCTTCGGTCCTAGCAAGATCAAAGGCCTTGTTTTGTCTACATTTCGGTCGCTTCGATGTTATAATTCAACGGAGTTATCATTCAACAGAGTGGACAACGACGGTTCTGTCTGGACATATTGGGGCTGGTTATCCATCCCTTCTTGTCACTTTCTTCTCATGGACAGACGCCTAATCCTCCATTCATTGTCGTCGGCCGATGAATTTTTCGTAGTTGTGTCAATAATATTTTTTTGAGGGATTATACAGTGGGAGAGGTTCCCACTGTGTTGTATTACTCAAAAAGTATGGTGCAATGTACACATCATATTTACAAGATACTCATCCTCCACTTTGGGAGGGAGTGATAGCTATTTTAATGCTTGAGGAAGTCTAATGAGGTGGTAAGTTTTGTACAAAAGAGAGAATGAAGTATCTCCTGTCAGTCCTAGTTCTATGTTGGAGGAGGCTAAAGTCATGTTTGAATCGTACAAGCCAAGAGTGGTAAGTGGGGGCGATGCTTCTGAAGTGCTTGTTATTTCTCTCCTTCCAGATACTCCATGCTGCTTGTAGAAATATTTCCATGAACATGGGCTTTCTCCAATTGGTGGCTGCGCGGCTTATCAGTTGCAGTATGGATCCAGTGTCTTCCCACGTGATCCCTAGGTTGGACCAGCAGTGCTTACTGAATGAGCATTGGAAGATAATGTGTTCCACGTCCTCTTCTATTTGTTGATCACATAGTAGGCAGTTGAAATCATCCCCAATGTTGTAGTGTCTCCTCTTAAGCATGTTGCGTGTGTTTAGGCGGCCAGAGAGAAGGAGCCACCCAAACACTTTGATTTTTAATGTCACCTTCGATTTCCAGAGCCATTGATATGATTGGTGGGCCTGAACATCTCTACAATAGAATTTGTAGTATCTGTTGGCCTTGTATTCCTTTGATCCCCAACAGTACGACCAGGTGTCATGGGGGTTTTGGTCCGCAGTGTTGCCTACATGGATCACTTTTTGTTGCAACTCCCTAACTTCTTAGTGTGCTTGGATTGAGAGGGGAAGATGAAATGTTTCATGCAGTGACGTTGATCCCAAGAAAGATTTGACTGATATATCCTCATTTATTGCATAGGAGAAGGCTCTCAGGTACATTTCATCCAGTGTGTTGTCCAACCAAAGATCCTTCCACATAAGCACCATGTCACCAGCGTGTACATTTGCTTTGGATATAACTCTGTATATTGGGGTGAGTTTCAACACATCCCTCCACCAGAACGATCTGCATGGCTCTATGGCGTGAGGGATCTTGTTAGTGTAGCATGATGACCAAATGAGCTCCACCCATGGCAGATCATGTCGGTTGTAAAATTTATGCAGGTACTTTAGCAACAGGGCCTCACTTTGGATACGAAGATTGATTATTCCAAGTCCACCACTTTGTTTTGGTTGACATACCATGCCCCAGGCTGCCAGCGAGTTACATTTGTCCCCTTGCTCTGTCTTTTTTGTCCAAAGGCATTTCCTTCTTATTTTGTTCAGAGTTCCAGTATCTTTGGTGGCATTTTGAGAGTGGAGAGAGCAAAGATGGTGAGGGACGTGATCATTGTATTGAGGAGAGAAAGTTTGGCACCATAAGACATCAAGGCTCGCAATGTTACCTTGTCAATAATGTTACCTTGTCTATAAGGATGTTTCGAAGATCCAGAGACGCCATCGAACCTTGTTCATGACATGCCACCGCTGAGTACATAAGGAAGACAACGTCGATATACCTAAGGACTGATGTGTTTTTCTTTTGTAAGGATGATCTTGTAAGAGCTTGAAAATTTCAATACTCCTTAAAAAGCCATTTGTGAAAAAGTGTGTTTCTAATCTCTACCATAGCAATCAATACACTACTAGAGGCGTAGGGCGCGCTTTGCCCCGCCCTCGAAGACTTTAGGGCTTAATAATCCATCTCTTTGGCGCAAGTTGTCAACCTGGGTATACATCGCAACACTTGCAAATAGTCGTAATAGAATCAATAGAGTTGCACTTTGTGTCCTATTACGAAAAGAGCAACCAAATTAGCAACATAATCGACAGAGTAGCTTGCTTGTCTCTTGTAGAGGTTGGGCAAAGCGGTACCAATTGACAATGATTTGTTTTGTTGTAAATCAATGGAGATTTAGCGTTTGCTATGGACAGCTTGCATATTATGGTAGTAAACAAAATGAAATATGACATCAAATCAAATCATAGTGTTTCAAAACTGATCAGCCAATTCATTCACGCGCGACCATCAAACTGGAGTGGTGCCTGCTTATGCATGCATAAAAAAGCCGCCGAAACAACACATGGTGATTTTTTTTGAATAAAAGAGGTTTCCCTCTGATTTCGTTAACGAAAGCAAGAGCAAACAGAATCTAGAGGTATTTTACAACGCACTAGGCCATAGCATAGTTTCAAGCAAAGCTACCCTTTACCCTCACATCCTAAATCAAGAATAGAGAGTGCATTGCTTACATCCATCACCAAACCAACACATTATTACAGACAAGTTCAAGATTACAAGTCAACACAGCAGAAGTAAGGCCTGGGCCGCCTTAAAAGGATCCCTTTCCGGTCTTCGCTGATCAGGCTTCCAGACGACGAACACCCAGCCTCCAACCCTGCTCCGCCTTGTAGATCTCACTTTCCACCTGCTCGATTAGTTTTTCTCCCAGCTGCATTAGTCTTTCCTCCGGCTTTTTTTCCTGCAAAACTGACCAATCCACAATCCAGTTACACATCAACCGGATAAAAAACATTGGATCATGTATCTTCTTAGATCTGAAGATTATATCATTTCTACATTTCCAGAGAGCCCAGAAGATAGCTGCGCTCCCTACTAGCACCATTTTTTTCTCTGGTTTTTTGAAGGATTTTAACCACCCTCCCAGGAAATCATTGAGATTGGTGGGGCATCGCCTAAGATCGAAAGCACATTTGATTAAACTCCAGACCAGCCTAGCTGCAGAGCAATCAAAGAACAAGTGATCAATAGTTTCTATCTTTCCACAGTATACACATTCTTTCGCCCCTCTCCACCCTTTTCTCAGCAAATTATCTTTTGTTAAAATGCTTCTCCTAGTCACCAACCAAAGAAACATTTTGATTTTTGACGGTACTTTTTTCTTCCATAAGAACTTGTGTGGGAATCCCACTCCATCATTGATCAGAAAGGAATATAAAGATTTCACTGAAAATTTCCTATTTTTAGTTAGCATCCACATGGGTTGATCAACCCCCCCATGCATCCTAACTGCCTCGCATCTTTGTTTGAGACTATTCCAGAGTTCATTTGTTTTTGTATTTAAATCTATCCTAAAACTAAACCCTTGCCACCCCCTATTCACTGCTTCTGCCACAGAGATATTGTGGTCAAAGCTGATGTTATATAGTCTAGGATATAAGTCCTTCAGAGGTCGAGAAGCGACCCACCAGTCCTCCCAGAACCTGGTTTCATTCCCATCCCCAATCTTCTTTTGGACGTGTTGGAAATAAATATTCCTGGCCCCATCAAACTACACCAAAATTGAGATTCCCCTGGCTTTTTCTCTAGTCCAGCAAGACATTTATTTTGTATATATTTAGCTTTCAGAATATTCACCCAAGTTCCAGCTCCAGTCTCTAATTTCCATAGCCATTTCACTAAAAGGGCTTTGTTCATAACTTCCAAGTTAATGATTCCAAGCCCCCCTAAATCTTTTGGCATACAACATGTTTTCCAGTTAACCAAATGATATTTCTTTTTATTATCATCTTCCTGCCAAATTAACCTAGCTCGGAAGAAATCAGCCTTTTTCCTCACTCCTACAGGGAGGGGGTAAGACATCATGAAAAGAGGAATGTTGGTCAAGCAAGCCTACACTAGGGTTACTCTCCCAGCCATATTGAGGAGCCTACCCTGCCAGCATGCACATCTTTTTTCAATTTTCTCAGTGACCCCTTTCCAAAATTTGTTGCCCAGCCTGACATCAGCTACTGGCAATCCTAAATATTTAATAGGCATCCCCCCACCTCACACGTGAAAATTTCCTGATATAACCTAGTTTTTCCCACTGCTTCCCCAAACAGAAAAATCTCACTTTTATGGAAATTTATATTCAGTCCTGACATCTGCTTAAATTTCTTGCACTGTTTTCATCATCTGGTAATAGAAAAATTGTATCATCTGCATATTGAAGCATATTTACTTCACAATCATTTAGTTCAGAAAGTATTCCTTTCACAAAACCCCCCCTCATTGCAATGGCCAGGATAATGGCTAGTGCATCTGCTGCAATGTCAAAGAGCAATGGTGACAAGGAATCTCCTTGCCTCGGCCCTTTAAAGGTTTTAAAATAGGGTCCTATTTCATCATTCACTTTTATTCCAACATGTCCCCCACCATAGTATGCATTACCATATCACACCATTTGTCGGGGAATTTCTTAAGTTGCAGCATTTTATATACAAAGGGTCATTTGATCTTATCATATGCTTTTTCAAAGTCCACTTTGAACAGAAGAGCACTTTGTTTCTTTCTGTGTATCTCTACTCCTAATGGAGCAGTTGGTAGTCTCCGCCGGTCAATTTTCGTCCCACCAAAGATGGTTAATTTTCGTCCTCAATCCCACCTCCCACAAACCAGCGATTCCTCCTTCCGCCCTCGAGGCCTGTTGCGAAACACTATGGTTCATCGACAAAAAATCGTCCTAAAAGAATCTACGACGGTTAACCTACGAAAATTAGCCAGACGTTGCCCTCGAGCGACGAGCGAGCGAAGCCTTTGCCCTAGAGCGACGCCACACCACATCCTTCGCCCTTGCAGCCGCCGCCGATCCCCTCCCTCAAACGCCGCCACCCATCGCTGCCGCCCCCGCCACCTCCAGTCGCGGCCGCCCCCACCACCTCCCGTCGCGGGCAGGCGGGAGGAGCCCTGCCCGGCCATGGCGACACCGCCGGCGGCCTCCTCCTACCCCTCATCTTCTCTCCCTCTCCCAAGGGAGGGAAGTGAATGGAAGGATCCGACGGGGGGGGGGGGCAGCGCCCAGATCCGCAGCCGCACCGGCGGGCCGCCATCCCTCGAGATCGTCCATGGTGGTCCGACCCGACTGCAACCATGGACTGAGACGCCTGAAACCCTAGCTACCCGTGGAGGTCCGACGCCTCAACCTCCAAGGAAAGGACGCGCGCCGGCTGCAGGCCATCTCCGGCGACCTCCGAACATGGTGCGCGCGCCTCCTTCCCTTGTCTTGTCGGTTTCTTCATGCCCCTCCTTGTGATTCCTTTCCTTTCCTTTCCTTTGTTTTCTGTGCAGGTTGCTCGGATCTGGACCAGCTGCTGCTCCTACTGCTTCATGTGGACGAGGACGAGCCCTCCCTCATGGCTGCTGCAGCTGCCTACTCCCTCATACCCCCTGGCCTGGTGTGGTGAGCTCCACCCCCTTCCCTGCACATCTCATCTTTTGATTGCAAATGGTCTGGACACAACTTGGTGGTGTTTGCTAATGTGCTCCTTTTGTGAATTAAGATCATTCAGAGATGAACATGACTGTAGCTTGCATTGCATGTACGGTGGTGTACCTCTTAAGTCGGAGAATGTCTTAGAATTCATTGACTTGCAGCTATGGCAATGACCAACACAGTTTTTCTTTCTGTTCCGTTCCAACATTCTGGTTGGTACTGGTGAAGATTTTCTTCTTCAATAAAATACATAGAAGCAAATCAGATTGGTCAAATATCATGCTACTTCAGCAGAAATTTTGTTTCCCAACTGAAATCATTTTTTGCTTACTAGGCGCTAGCTATCCCTAACAACAAGGTAAGAGACATGTTTCCAACTCACCCTTAGTTACAGTTGAGATACTTGCACAGAAGACGTCTGCAAATGATTTATTTTCTTGACATTGTTTTATCATACGCTTTCATGATTTCATCAGGAAAGAGATGCAGGCGAGAGGAAGAAAGCCTCTCCCAAGCTCTGTCTAGGCGATGCACAGGCAATCTGGAAACTATCAAGGAGGTGCCGAATGATGAATATATTCAGATACCGAGACATGTTCTAAAACGTGTTTTGGCAGGTTGATCCTGATCGTCCTTATTTCTAATTTCTAAACCCGAAACATTCTTTATTATTGGCGGGTTCTCTATAATCCCATGTTTGTGAAGTCAATTGCTTAATTTGATTGAGAGTCATTATGATTCGGAAGTGCCTGGTAGCTTGTGACATAATTGATGTAGTTTATCAGTCATGCAATTTGTTGTTAGCAACATGTACCAGATTTCTGGTAATTCCCATTTCAACATTGTTTTTGTTTTCAGACATTCTGGATCATACTAAGATACTTCGGAGAGATGTCCCAGATTTATTCTTTTGAATTTCACTAATTTATTTCCATGGCTTCAGATTCACCAGTGCGTTCGTTACTTCCCTTTCCAGTTACTATTGGTGCCTATGATTTGCATTATTAACGGTTCAATTTGATCAGGTGATGGGGCTGCCGCCAACTTGGGCCTGCTCAAGTACAGCGACTCTATAGGAGGGGGATGGAGTTTCGGAAGCTCCTGTGCTGTTGGGAGCGACAGTTCCACAATGAGATGGTCTTTCATCACCTCTGAGTTGGAGGATGTCCAAGGCCGGGATCGTTCGTCACCACTGAGCCGCGGTAAGTAAGGAATTTTCCAGAGAGTGGTGCATGTATGCATGTGTGTATTTTGGTGGTCTTTTTGTGCTTGATCCATCCATTTTACATTATAAATTGATTGTATCGGTTGCCGCAACGACGATAGGTTGTATTGTATCAACCCTTCTGGTTAACTAATGTCGGAGCCATGGAATAACTGCTAGCATCCAGTCAGGATTTAAAAGCGAAAGCAGGATCTCAGTTTAGTTATGTGGGTAAAAAAGCTCATGTACTAATCTGACTTAAATATGTAGCTGCAGTCTCACATAAAAGAAGAGAGAAGATAACTTGATGTCAATGAATTGTGAATGGAAATAAAAACACCAGACTGAATTATGTACTCCTTTTCCTAGCTTAAATTATTGATTGAGATGGTACTACACCCTGTTATTATAATTTTATACACTTCTTTCTTGCCCAAAAATATATTAATCGGGGGTTCTTAGCTTCCTTAAACTTAGGAATATTTTATCTTTCTCATACATTTTAATTCATTTTAAGCAGGCTAAGATAATACTGTTGCTCAGTCCAGATCTGGATATCTCATCTCTGAACATTTGGAATGCCGAGTACTCCATGAAAGCTTGCCTAGCCGCTTTCGTGCAACATTATATCTTTGGACGTTTGCACTTCCGCGGCTCTAGACATGAGCTTCCTTATATGGTAAGAAAATGCTAGTCGAGAGCTCCATTCAGCTTCCGGTAATAAATAATCTCCCATATTTATTAAATTTTCTTGCTTTGGCATGTTACTTTATCTATATTTGAAATAGGATACTATTTGATATGTAATTTTAGGAAAATAGTTGGTTTTCAATCTATTTGCTTTCTATCCCGAAACTATTGAAGTTGAGAAACTGAGATTCAGAAGATCCAAAACTGCCTGATACAATGGCTACTCTAATCAATAAAATGAGTTACATATATACTTACTAATTTTTCTCTCTATATATGTCTATTCATAAACTATGTTGATTAGGCTACTTATATGCATTGGAAAACCATTAGATTCCTTGCTGCATTAACATTGACATCCACAGTTACTTCTCTGTATATATTTATAATGTAGATAAAATGTATATCCTCTAGCTCTCATGTGTTTTAGTCTCTCTTTTCTCTTTATGTTGTATCACCAATTATGAGGAAGAGAAAGAGAGGGAGTGATGGAGAGGGAGGGAGAGAGAGGTCTAAATGATTGTCTCAGTACCAGTTTCATGTTTCCATGTATGACGTTATACTAGATAGAAAACAGTAATTTCGTGTGGGTTGGACATACTAAATACTTCTATAGCAATAACATAATAATCTACATGTATCAATTGTTGACACCCAGTTCTTCTTCACAAAGGACCAATCCTCTTACTTTATCCATTCATGTTGTCCTAATTTTGTTCCTTCATAGAAAAACATTTTCTCATTTCAATCTTTCTCCATTTGGTATGAGTATGACACATGCTCTAATTTTTTTACTATTCTTGGTTGATTAATGGTTGGTGTATTGCCTTCCACTTTGGATTAATCTCAATCTTCTTGCTTAGGCTATGTGTACATTATGTCATGTGCCGCCATCGATCTGAGCAAAAATTAGTGTAGATGAACCGAGCTATTTTATTGTAAGCTGTGTACAGAACTTCCTGGGCAGATAATCATGTGTTTTATGCCATATATATCCAGCAGTGCAGAAGAAGAAAGGCACCTGCACAAGCTTTATTTTCAACGATGAGGACACTTCAAGGAGATTAAATGTTTTACCGATGCTACAATAAATAGTGCACAGTAAAGAAAAATTACTATTGGGCATCTATCAGTTAGATAATTCTTAATTTTCTTAGCTCGCGGTACAGTGCCTTTTATATATGTTGTTATAGGTGTTGTCATTTTAAGTTCTCCTACACATTTTACCCTTTTGTGTATATCTTGGTTGCTGCCTATTGCAGAACTGTAGGATCTACCTTCCCTGTTGGTGATTAACACCACACATTTTATGTTCATATTAGCTTTGTTGACAAGGAAACAATTACATGCTTTAGGGCTGAACATAGGTTATATGATATCAAGGTGAAGGATATATAGATAAATCACCTTTGGACTATCTACATATATCAGCGACACCTGCTTCTCAAATTGGAAAAAAATGAATTTTTATTTATCGTTCAGACCATACATACATGCTTTTGCAGATTAGTTTTTTCTTGATCATGGCACCCTTCAAATTATATAACTACAATACACATAGGATCTGCACATCTATGGGCTTCTTGTCTGCTAGGATAAAAAAATCATCCTGTTTCAAATATCTGAGAAATAACTCTTACCTAAACCGAGACACATTTTTATGCGGAAATTTAAATCGTATGGAAAGTTATTTGCACTAAATACAAATTAGAACATACATAGACATTTATTTTCTTTCTGTAGGATGGTTAGTGTAAACTGTAAACTTACTTTGAGTTGTATATGATTCTGTATCTAACCATATAATCTCATGTGTTGATGTGGTTGCACAGAACTTGAAATTATCCTGCTATCTATTGACTGCTCGGAGCTAACTTGACTACGCCAGATTTCTTGTATGGCTCAAAGTAGTTAGTATCCCCCCTTATTATCAGAGAGGTACTACTTCAAACATCTCTTCTTAATGTTTTGTTTCGTGGTATACAATATGGAGTGTTAGATGGCTTGACTTTTGTGGCACTCATTTATAACCTTTTAGTTTAGGTGTTTTTGTGGCCTCTTGATCCATGAGAGTATGCTCATGTTGAAGAAGTTATAGTAATAATGAGGGGCGCGATAAATATTTGTTATATAGCACACATTCCTAATAAATATCACATGTGGACGATTTACTCTTTGTGTTATTAGAATTTCATTGCACTATCATACGGTAAAATATGAGTGCCATGTAAGAATATGGTTCTTGAGTCAAAAGGTCAAATTCGAGATTGCAGGTTCTATGACATTGGAGTAAGGTTCGTAAATTATATATTGCTTTCGAGTTTGGAGCTGGAATAATAAATGTGTTGCCTTTATATATATGAACACCTATTGTATATTTCTTTCAAGACACGATAACTACTATTATTTGGATTGTTCCCGTGAACTGGTTTGACCTTGATTAAGAAGTACAATGCTTGTAGGTTGTTTGACCTACTATATCAAGTAGCACTTGACTTCCCATGGCTCTCCCCGCATTGCAAAAACAAAGTTAGTACACACTACCTAGAGCTATGGAGATTAGAACTGAAAATGTTGTCCTACGGTTTATTAACTGATATAAATCATGCACAATCCTCTACATTAAAAAATAAACCAGACACAAAATAATATAATTTTTCCAAGTACTACCTCCAGATGGGCAGGGGGTCTTGCATTTTATAAAGAAGAAGAGAGTTGCCCGGTTAATTAGGGGAAACAAGGTGAAAACCAGATACAAAGGGCACACAGTCCACCACCGTTCGTGATGGAACTACTACTTTTGTGAAATATCACATGAGCTAGATTACTAACATTGATCTAATGCTTGTATGGAAACCTATTCCTTTATCGGTTCAATTACAGAGTTTGTGATTATGTGAATGATGTAATGGAGCTAAGGAAAACCAAGGTAACAATTACTGAGACTCTTCCCAGGCAGTTTCAATCATATCCGTGTTTGCTTTTTGTTTTCTCCTGCCTAGAGGTGTGTACATTTATTCCAACCCAGGTTTCTTTCAAGAAGGATTCGGATATGTGTTCGAGGAATTTCTACATGATAAAACATCACCTTCAAGTTTGGTGATAGTTATGCTATCAAACTTTTAATGGGGATCTCAATTTGTACTTTTTATGGAGCACTGAGCATATTGGTGAGACTTGTGAGGATGTGCCTAGGATGAGGATGGCCGCTATGTCAGTGCCAAGTGGCATGTGTTTAAATGGAGTATCCTTGTCAGGAGAGCTGATTGCTGAAATATTGTAGTTTATGGATGAAAGGATTCATCATGTTGCGGCCTTCGTTAGTAGTGGACTCTCAAGAATTAATCAAGGGCGCTATGCTATTTTAAGCTGAGATTCTATCGTAGTTATATTTATTTTTGTTTATCTAGCTGTTTGCCATGCAGTTCTCGTTATTGATGGGAACATTTGTTTTCTCAGATCATATCTGGCGGTACTATAGCATGGCTTTCGATACTCTAACGTATTTTAAATTTATTTTTTGGTTTATTTTCTAATTTCTTACAACTCACGGTGGATCTGTGTATAAAAGTGTGATCGGGTATAAACATGAAAGAACTAGGAATCAAATAGTGGATTGTACTTCATGTGTGCATTGAGATGAACTGATTTTAGAAGCAACAAGTTGTAAAACAGTTTAAAGTTACAACTGCTCAGTAAGAACAACGATAGATCAGTAGTTGGTTACTTCAAGTGTCTGGCAACAGTATTTTGTTTCGGGTTTAGCAAGATTATCATTGACGTGAGATTATGTGTGATGTCCACTTGTCCTATAAAAATTACGTGGACACACGTGCCCCCCCCCCCCACACACAATTATATTATGCGGCAGATGTGGATGTGGATTGGGGTTAGTCCACTGAGTTACGACTAATTTTCCTACTTTGGAAAATGTGGTAAAATTGTGTAGGGTCCTCTTGATTATTAGCCCAAGTGTACTTCCTCCCCCCAGAGGTATTTCTCTCAATCCAGCTTGTTCAATAATAGCATTGAATACAAAACTCCAGTGGTCATTACCAGTGGGTTTGTTTTTTTCAGAGCTATTTCTAATAATATTGAAATCTCCTCCTATCATCATTGGAATGGAGGAGTTATCATGATACAATCTGGACATTTATGCCAGATAGGCATTTTTACCAGATGGTTGAGCATCACCATAAACTACTATGAGATTCCATTCAAATTTGTTCTTTTTGTCATATATCAATGTTCTAATAAAATAAATCCCAATTTCTACACTAATAATCTCAAAATTATCACAATTAATTCCCACTAGGATCCCTCCAGATTTCCCCCTTGGCTGGGACCATTTCCATTCAAAGTTTCCCCCCCACATAAATTGTGTAGCTCATTTTTGGAGAAATCATCTTTAATAGTTTCCTGGATCCCAATAAAATCCAGCTTCCTACTGATGATGTAGTCCTTAATGAAGTTCCTTTTACTTTCTTTTCCAATCCCCCTTACATTCCAGAACATTCCTATCATGTTTTCCTATCTTTTTATGTTTTCTTTTTCTTCCTCCCAAATATATTAGTTGTCTTCCCATAGGAAAACCCTGGTGAGTTCAAGCTATTTCTTTTTGTCTTAGCAAAATAACTTTTAAGATGAGTGAAATGATCCATCTCCAATTCAGCATCAGAGTGATCATCATCAGAGCATATTTCTTTGAGATCTGCATCTCCAATGTCTATGAGGTTAGGTTCACCAGAGTGACCTTCCTTCTCTTTTGTTTTACAAATATGTTGTAAATAGAAGTCTTTTCTACATTGTTCCATTTTAGCTAAAATATCCAAATTAGTTTCAATCATACCAATAGAGCAACCTAAGTCAATTCCAATTTGATCTGCCATATCTAGTAAAGAAATATCATGTTCATTTAAATTTTGAAACTTACCATAGTTATCTTTAGCAGCAGCTCTTTCTTTAGCCAATTCTTCAATTTTGGCATCTTGTTTGCCAGCCAGTCTCCCACACCTCCTCAACTGTTCTTCTTCTGTCTCACTGTTTTCTGTATCTTTCTCTCCTATTTTCACACCAACCTTAGTGCCAAAAGAGACAGATTCTTGGCTACCATTGCAATGTACTGCCTCATTGTAATTATTGTTATCATCTTCTTTTTTCTCAGAGTCCATGATCCTCAAGTCAGCATCAGTGATCTCCTCCATTTCTTTCTCTCTAGCTTCCCACATCTCTATTTTATACACACATCTATCAATCACCCCCTGCTGTTTATTGATCAGTTCCATGAGCACTTTCTTATCTTGTTCCAGTTCCATGATTTTCTTTTCTTCCTTTATTCTGAGAGCTCTCTGTCTTGCCTTGTCTTCCTATAGATCAGACACTTTCTTCATAATCATTTCCATACAAGTCTCCACTTTCTTTTTGGCCTCCATCTCCAAAGCTTGTTCTTTTTGGATTCTCATTATTTCCTCATTTTTCTTCTTCAGCTCCTCAAATTGAGCTAGTCCCAAGCTTCCCAAAGAAATCATCTCTTTATTTCCTATTCCATCATCATCTCCTCCTTTGTGTCTTTTTCTCATGGCTCCCTCACTGTTATCCACCTCTGCTCCCTCACTTCCCTGTCTCTTGTGCTCTCCATACCATCCCATTTCTACCACACTCTCTAACTCAGGGACAATCTTGTATATCATCAAGCCTTTATCAGTGATCTCAGTATATGCTAGGATTTTATCATAGTCTCTTATCCCAATTTTGACTCTAATTTTCTCCCTAGCATTAGTGTTCATGTCAATTTCTAGAACAAGCCCAAGAGTTGCAGCCACTTCACACATCCTAAAAAAATGTCTAAAGCATTAAGGGACCTTTCCAAATAAGGCCCAGATAGTATGCAATTTGCCTACTGCTTGTGAATCAAAGCTCCACCCTTTCACATTTATCACCGCACCTGAGCCCAACAGTGTAAAGTCATTGCATTTTCTCAATTCAACCAGCCTCCCTTTGTTTGGGAACCTGAACAGGTATGTATTCTCTCCATGTTTCTTGCACCTCCACTGCCAATTCCAATTGAACATGTAATGCAGTCTGTCCACCAATTGAGTCTCATTGATCACCCCTGAAACCACTGTGATTATGGCCATTGGGTTTGGGTTTTCCATTTCCAAGGCTTCTTTTGCACTCTGTACCAGCAACACTCCAAGCCCCCTGGCAGCATGTCCAACAAACTTAGGGACTGGCTTGATTTGCTTCAACCAGTTGCACTCATCTGTAACATGATTTTTCTTACCACATATCACACAGTGTCCAAGGGGACAATCCTTAGTCAGATGATTTATGTCTTTGCATTTGTTACAGAATATCTTGCTTAGTCCCCCAATTCCTTCTCTTCCTCCCTCAAAAGAACTCCTGTTAGCATAATGGTCTCCATCCCCAGCACCAGATCCTTTCTGTCTTTGGTTCCCCACTATGTTGTGGGTCATCTGAGCTTCTCTTCCTTGATTTCCTAAAATCTTGTGCCCTGTCACCCCTTTGTTCATCTCACTACTTCTGAACTCATTACTGTAAGGGCATATTTATCCCGTAAGTGTTTTGGTGATTGATGACGATACTTTTGCGGACTAATCGTATGCTTTGAGTTCCTCAGATGGTTCATCTCTAGGCTCGAGACGATTCGGTGTCCCCCGGAGACTATTGAAGACGGCGTCGTCCTACGTTTCTTTTTGGTGGATTTGAGTCGAGGAGAGCCGTACTATTAAGAGGGGTCGCGTCGGAAAGGTTAGGCGGAATCAACACGTACACTTGTCCCTCCTTTACCTGCACTTTGGAGCTTCCTTCATTATCTTGGTTGTGCGGAAATCGACAAGCGCCATCTTGACTTGCGGTAGTACCGCAGGTACACGCGGTAGTACCGCGGGGTGCCACGGTAGTACCACTCCTCCGGAGCGGTAGTACCGCGGCTCCCAGGCCTAGTGCCGCTCCGGTGCGGTAGTAGGGGCGGATGTAATTTTTTACATCCGCGCCCACCACGGTAGTACCGCTCGTCCAGCGCGGTAGTACCGCAGAGCCCACGGTAGTACTGCTCCCTATGAGCCGTAGTACCGTGGCCCTCCTACCGAGTACCGTAGTTTCACGGTAGTAGGCACGCGCTACGGTAGTACCGCTCCTCTGGAGCGGTAGTACCGCGTCGGATTTTTGCACTACCGCAGTTTCAGCGGAAGTTGGCACGGATGTAATTTATTTCATCCGCGCCCTTCTCAGGTCGTGACTCCCCTGCCTTGCGGTAGTACCGCAAGGGGAGCGATAATACCGCAAGCGGTAGTACTGCCCTTAGTCAGGCTAGTCCCGGCCTGTGCTGCTGCCGCGGTAGTACCGTGGTCCGCCACGGTAGTACCGCGCGGCCTCACGGCAGTACCGCGCCCCTAGAGCGGTAGTACCGCGCGTCGCGGGCTGAATAAGTGGATAATAGTTGGATTTTTTCCACGACTATATAAGGGGCTTCTTCAACCTCTAGTTGACTACCTCTTCTCTCTCTAAGCTCCATTGTTGCTCCAAGCTCCATTTTGGCCCGATCTCTCTCCCTAGCCAATCAAACTTGTTGATTTGCTCGGGATTGGGTGACAAGGGCCCGATCTACACTTCCACCATGAGATATTTGATTCCCCCCACTTATCCCTTGCGGATCTTGTTACTCTTGGGTGTTTGAGCATCCTAGACGGTTGAGGTCACCGTGGAGCCATATTCCATTGTGGTGAAGCTTCGTGGTGTTGTTGGGAGCCTCCAATTAAGTTGTGGAGATTGCCCCAACCTTGTTTGTAAAGGTTGATCGTCGCCTTCAAGGGCACCAATAGTGGAATCACGGCTCTTGCATTGTGCGAGGGCGTGAGGAGATTATGGTGGCCCTAGTGGCTTCTTGGGGAGCATTGTGCCTCCACACCGCTCTAACGGAGACGTACTTCCCCTCAAAAGGAAGGAACTTCGGTAACACATCCTCGTCTCCACCGGCTCCACTCTTGGTTATCTTATCCCTTTACTTGTGCAAGCTTATTTGTGTTCCTATCCTTGCTTGCTCGTGTGCTTGTGTTGTTGCATCATATAGGTTGTCCACCTAGTTGCACATCTAGACAACCTTTATTATTGCAAAGTTTAAATTGGTAAAGAAAAGCTTAAAAATTGTTAGTTGCCTATTCACCCCCCCTCTAGTCAACTATATCGATCCTTTCAATTGGTATCAGAGCCTCGTCTCTTTTTAAGGACTTTACCGTCCGTAGAGTATGGTTGACGTCGTAGATGATGTGGGGGAGCACTCCGGTGCGAATCCGACATCATCTACGGGAGATGGGAGTACCTCGATCTCTCGTGAGGAATTCAATGTGGCGTTGGACACATTGAAAAACTCCATGACGAGCGAGGTCAAGGACATGTTTAAGGAATTCCTAGAAGGGCTTAAACTTTCCACCGCACCCGTGAAAGTGGGTGATCCCGCCAACACGGGAGCGGATGCTAACTCCGATAAGGGGGAAGCTACTAGTGAGAAAGCCCCCTCGTCTAGTGGTAAGAATGGCACCGCATCTTCGCCCATGTGCAACCTCCGTTTATGGTGGACCGATTCCTTCCACTCATTTGAATCATGCCGGTCCACCACCTAAGATTGATAAAAAGGAGGATTTTGATTCTTGGGTTTATCATTTTAAGCGTCATTTAAATCATGTGAACACTAACCTTTGGAGAATCATTGAAGAAGGTTTCTATCCGCATGATCCGAGCAACTTTTCTCCTAGAGAGGTCGTGGACCATCAATTCAATGAGAATGCTCTCTTCATCATCCAAGAAGCAATCCTTCCGAAGACCTCCCTCATCTCGGCCTTACTCCCGTGCCAAAGATGCTTGGCTCAAGGTGGTTTCCATGTATCGAGGAAGCGCAAGCATTCAACGTTCAATTATGAAGTGGTCCAAGATGAAGCCGATGAGTTTGCAATGAAGGAAGAAGAAGAACCTCGTGAGCTCTATCGAGAGTAACCAAGCTTGCTGTCTCCCTCCGGGATCATGGAAGTAAGGACACAGATGACAAGCTGGATCAAGCGCCAAATTTCTCAAGGCAATGATGCCCTACCACAAAGCCATGTCCTCCGTCATCCGTCAACGACGGACTTCCACACCTTGTCCTCAAGTGATGTGTTGGATGAGTTTGTGGCTATGAGCATATTGGACAAGACCGCCGACAATGCGGTGCTTCGCTCCCAAAGAGCAAAGAAGCCCAACCTCGCTTTGAAGGCCAAGATTTGTGTCGAAGAAGATGGAGAGGAGGAAGAAGAAGAGAGAAACCTCGAAGATACTAAGTATGATTATCATGAACACATGGCCCTTGCTTCAAGACAATTTTGGAGCAAGAAGAACTCAAGGCCCAACTTCAACAAGAGCAATTCAAGTGGCTCTAAGGGCAAGCAACGAGTGAGGACGTGTTTCAATTGTGGCAATGTGAGTCATTTTGTTGCGGAGTGTCCATATGAGAAGAGGGAAGACAATGGTGGCAAGCTCATCCGTAAGGACAAGGCCAAGTCTTTCACCAACAAGAGCAACTTCCCAAAGAAGACTCCTCACAAAGCCTTGGTGGTTCAAGAAGAGTACAATGAGGATGATGATGATGATGAGGATGGTGAATCGGTTGCCATGGCCTCCGTGGCCATTGCAATGACTCCTCGGGTGTCTCTCTTCGGTTCACCCAATGAAAGCATCACCGCCAAGTGCCTCATGGCTAAAGCCACCAACAAGGTAACCCCCAACATCAAAACTACCATCATCAATCATTCTTCTTTGACGGTTTGCATTGATGAACATGAGGGGACTAATGTAGAGGAAAATGAATTTGAGATCTTTATGAGTAAACTCAAGGGGAAATCCAAGAAGCACTTTGTTGCTCTCTTGGAACAACTTGGTGAATTCAATGTCATGATCGAGACTCATGAAGAAACCATCTCTAAGATGGAAGGGCATAGTCGTGACTATGCCAATGAGATTTCGGATCTTTCCAATGCTCTTGAGGAAGAGCGTGGTCTTCGTTTGGCTCTTGAGGAGTCACACAACGATGATCACGCTAAATTAAAGAAAGACCTTGATCATGCTCTTGTTGTGTATCGTGTGCTTAGTTCCGAGAAGGCAAAGCTTGTAGTTGATCTTGCTAGACTCAACAAGGACTTTGACATTCTCGACAAGGCTCACAAAGTCTTGAAGGGTGCTCATGCTAGTCTCAAAGAGTCTCATGATCAACTCCAAGTGAAGCTAACCAAGGAGAAAGCCACCTTTCCTCATATGATATTGATTGATAATGCAAATGCTACTAACCCTTGTTGTGAGCATGTGCATCTTGTTGAGGAGAATGCTAAGTTGAAGGAGCAACTTGAAAAGGGCCTTGTCACATGCATTCAAGGTGAGAAGAACCTTAACGACCTTTTGAGTAATCAAAAGGAAGTTGTGGCCAAGGAGGGGATTGGGTTCGCGCCCATGCCCAAGAGCAAGAAGAAGAATGACAAGACCAAGCAACCTCCCCCTCTCAAGCAAACTTTTGTGAGGGAGGGAGAGGGTGCTTCCAAGAAGAAGAAGAACCGTGCAAAGGGTGGCAATGTCAAGAAGGACAACGTCATCCCCATGAACATAGCCGGTGACTTTAACCCCTCTTATGTGTTGTGATGTGCTAGTGATGGGCTTGTTTATGCTAAATTTGTTGGTTCTTCTTATGAGTACATTGAATGGTCTATTTGGGTTCCTAAGACCCTCGTTAGTAACATCAAAGGACCCATCACCAAATGGGTACCTAAAACCAAGCATTGATCTCTGTAGGGGTTTGCTTCCGGTGGGGGATCATGGTTGCTCGATAGTGGAGCAACAAATCATATGACCGGGAGCAAGGACATGGTGGTGGACGTGCAAGAGATTCCATCTATGCCCACCGATGTCGAGTGGGGTGATGCATCACATTCTAAGGTATTGGGTCTCGACAAGGTTGTCATTTCTCATGATCTTACGATCGAGAAAGTCATGCTTGTTGAGTCCCTTGCATACAATTTGCTTTCCGTTCGTCAACTTGCAGTCATGGGTTTTGCTACTTTCTTTGACATTGATACCGTGGCCCTCTTGTGGAGCAAGACTCTTAAAGTAGCCTTTGTTGGGCATGTCGAAAACGGTCTCTATGTGATTAACTTTTCGGAGCGACCCACTAAGACCGCGACATGCCTAATGGCTAAAGTTGATGTGGGATGGCTTTGGCATCGCCGTTTAGCCCATGTCAATATGAGATCTTTGCAAAGTCTTCTCAAGGGGGACCATGTCCGTGGACTAACAAATGTTAGTTTTGCCAAAGACCATGCTTGCAGTGCTTGTATTGAAGGAAAGCTTCATGAGAAGGCTCACCCTCCCACAACTATCATATACTCAAAGAGACCCTTGGAGCTCCTTCACATGGATCTCTTTGGGCCACCATCATTTGATAGTCTTGGAGGAAGAAAGTATTGCTTGGTGATTGTGGATGACTATTCGAGATACACTTGGGTATATTTCTTCAAGAGGAAGAGTGAGACTCAACAAACAGTCATTGACTTTGCAAATGAAGCTCAACGTCACATAATGCAAAGATCTTGACTATAAGAAGTGAAAACGGCACCGAGTTCAAGAACTACACCTTGGATGAGTTTCTTAGTGATGAGGGAATCAAGCATCAATATTCTGCACCATATACCCCTCAACAAAATGGTGTTGCGGAGAGAAAGAACCGGACGTTGATGGATGCAGCAAGGACCATGATGGCGGAGTTCAAGTCTCCATACAACTTTTGGGCCGAAGCCATCAACACCGCTTGTCATGAATCCAATCGGCTCTATCTCCGCGAAGGCTTGAACAAGACTCCTTATGAGATACTCACCAGCAACAAGCCCAACCTCAAGTACTTCTGGGTGTTCGGGTGTAAGTGTTTCATTCTCAAGAAAGGTGTTCGTTTGTCTAAATTTGAAGCTAGAGCTCATGAGGGCATATTTGTTGGTTATGCTACAAACTCTCATGCTTACCGTGTCCTCAATAAATCCACGGGACTTATTGAGGAGGCGTGTAACGTGGAGTTTGATGAGAATAACGGCTCCCAAGTGGAGCAAAGTGGCACTTGTGATGTAGGTGATGAAATTCCTCCCAAGCCATAAGAAGAATGGGAGTTGGCTTTATCCTACCCATTGAGGAACCCCTTGTGGCGAAGGAGAAGGACAATGCTCCACTCAAGTGGAGCCATCACCAACCCAAGGCCCACACGCTTAGAAGAACAAAGTGAAGGCCCTCAACCTCAAGAACAAGACCAAGGGCAAGATCGTGCTCAAGGCGATGATATCACCTTAAATGATGCCCAAGGTCAAGTTCTCTCCCCGAGCATGCTCAAGATGAAGATCATGCTCAAGGCGGCGCTCAAGATGATCAAGTGACCCTCCTCATCTCACCTCCGAGGAGGAATTAGGCGTCGTGCCGCCAAGATTGCTTCCAAACTCACTACCAAAGGCCATCTCATGGAGAATGTGGTTGGAAGCCTAAGAAAAGGGGTAAGCACTCATAGACAATTGGCAAACTATTGTGAACATCACGTGTTTGTCTCTTGTGTTGAACCTCAAAAGGTCTATGAGGCGCTCGAAGACTCGGATTGGCTCAATGCCATGCATGAAGAACTCAACAACTTTGAGTACAACAAGGTGTGGAGATTGGTGCCAAGGCCATCGGAGAACCACAACGTCATTGGAACCAAGTGGATTTTCAAGAACAAGCAAGATGCTCATGGGAACATCATTCGCAACAAGGCAAGATTGGTAGCACAAGGCTACTCCCAAGTCGAGGGTATCGACTATGGTGAAACCTTTGCGCCCGTTGCTCGTCTTGAATCCATTCGTTTGTTGATTGCTTATGCTTCCCATCACAACTTTAAGTTGCAACAAATGGATGTAAAAAGTGCTTTTCTTAATGGTCCCATTAATGAGTTGGTCTATGTCAAGCAACCCCGGGTTCAAGGACCCTACTTCCCGGATCATGTGTATCAACTCGATAAGGCACTCTATGGACTTAAACAAGCCCCCGTGCATGGTATGACCACCTTACCGAGTTGTTACAAGATCGTGGTTTTGAAGTGGGGCAAATCGATCCCACTCTTTTTACTAAGAAGGTCAATGGGGAGTTGTTTGTATGCCAACTATATGTTGATGATATTATCTTTGGTTCTCCTAACAAAGCTTTCAATGAGGAAGTTGCCGCTCTCATGACCTCCAAGTTCAAGATGTGTTCGATGGGAGAGTTGAAGTTCTTCCTTGGTTTCGATATCAAACAAAGAAGAGAAGGAACCTTCATCAACCAAGCCAAATACACTCAAGACATGCTCAAAAGATGCAAGCTAAGTGATGTCAAGCCGGCTACTACACCAATGCCCACCAAGTGCCAACTTGACATTGATCCCAATGGTAAAGCGGTGGATCAAAAGGTATATCGCTCCATGATTGGATCCTTGCTTTACCTTTGTGCATCTAGACCGAATATCATGTTGAGTGTGGGAATGTGTGCACGGTTTCAAGCTGCACCGAAGGAAAGTCACTATGTGGCGGTCAATCGAATCTTCGATATTTGGCTCATACCCCAAACTTTGGCTTATGGTACCCAAGAGGAGCAAACTTCAAGCTTGAAGGATTTACGAATTCCGATTGGGCGGGAGACAAAGTGGATAGGAAGTCCACTTCCGGAGGTGCCAATTTCTTGGTTGCTCTTTGGTAAGTTGGTCTTCCAAGAAGCAAAGTTGTGTGTCTCTCTCGTCCACAAGCGGAATATGTGGCGGCGGTAGTTGTTGTGCTCAACTCCTATGGATGAGGCAAACTTTAAAGGAGTACGGTGTCATTTGTGACAAAGTGCCTCTTTGGTGTGATAATGAAAGTGCCATCAAGATTTCTCTCAACCCG
The DNA here is from genome assembly GCA_021605205.1 of Aegilops longissima. Classification (NCBI taxonomy): domain Eukaryota; kingdom Viridiplantae; phylum Streptophyta; class Magnoliopsida; order Poales; family Poaceae; genus Aegilops; species Aegilops longissima. The sequence goes on from CM038677.1 coordinate 812,399,870, forward strand.
TGCAACACTTCAAGGCGAAGCACATCGAGATTCGGTATCATTTCATCCGGGATCACATTAGGCGAGGAGAGATCGAGCTCAAGTATGTCAACACTCAGGATAACCTTGCAGATATATTCACGAAGCCCTTAGATGAAGCAAGATTCATGAGTTAAGGCATGAGCTAAATATCATTGGTTTGAGCAATGTGACTTGAGCCGTGCACTCCCCACCACACTCAACTTGTTGTCTAGTTTAGGTGTAGGCATGGACATAGGGGGAGTATTGTTCTCTCAATGAACTCTCCCCCCCCATTATGCATAAATCGATCACCTCTTTCACATTAGCCATTTTTGATGGTACTTGTGTTCCAAAGACGAGTTTTGGTCATGGGCCCAAGGATAATTCTTCGCGGTGCCATACCATCCTACTCAAACATAGGTGGCTTCGGCCACCGCCCTCTCTCCTTGAGAGGCCTTGTCGTTTGGTGGTTTCTTGTTGTCTTTTGCCTCTGGTTTGTGCTAGAGTTTGTGGTTTCTTGTGTGTGAAAAGTTTCCTTGCAAAGGCCCTCTTTTCGTTTTTGAAACATGCGGTAACTTGAGATTCACGGTACTACCGCGGCCAGCTGCGGTACTACCGCAGCCAGCCACGGTACTACCGCTTGCGGGAGCACGGTACTACCGCAACCTCACGGCAGTAATTTTTTACTGCCGCCCGGTTGAGCGGTACTACCGCCTCGGTGCGGAACTTCCGCCCGAGCGGTACTACGCGATGATACACAGTACTACATGACGGTTGGCGTGGGGATAAGGGCAGGCAGGGGAGTTCTAACTCCCCATACCCATTCGCTGCCTTCTCCCCACGTCGCCTCCTTCTCTCCTTGCTCAAGAACGGGCCGGCGTCTCTCACCGGATCTCCTCCACCGCTGCCCTCCGTGATTCCGACCGGTGGGATCGTTTCCACCACGTGCTCTTGCTATGGACCCAGGTTTTCCCCAATTCCCTCTCCTTGTTGATGGTGTTTGGTGTTTCTAGGTTTTGGGGAGGCTTGTGTGTTCTTGAGATTGATAGGCCTAATCTCTGCAAGAATAGGATGAAGGAGTGTAGTATTGCATAGGATTTATATGTGTATTGCTGTCATCGCTAGATCTGATCCTTGTAGCACCGCCGTTGTTTCGCGGTTCTTTTGAGATTCAAATCGATAGTTGGATCGCTGCAACGCAGCGGTACTACCGCCCGATGGCGGCGGTACTACCGCTTGCGGTACTATCGCCCCTCGGTGCGGTACTACCGCGCTCTGTGCGGCACTACAGCTCTACTTTCGCTCCAACCACGGTACTACCGTGACCTAGCACGGTACTACCGCGTTTGGAGCAGTACTACTGCTTTAGTGCCGCAGGCAGTGGCAGTCCTACCGTGCCTCACACCTATCGCATACCAACTTTCTCATATGTCTCCTATGTGTTTCTTGTGCTTTTTCGTGGCCTTTGCATTGATCTTCTTTGCGTCTTTGGTGCTTTGCGTGTGTGGTTCAGGTGGTGGCTCTCGCCGGTCCAATCCCAGCCATGACACTGGCTCCAAGCGTCTGCGCAACCCCGGTGAAGCACCAGAGGGCTCCTCCTCTGCCCCCAAGCACCATGTCAAGACAACTGCCACCAAGTTCAAGGAGCCCGCCAAGAGTATGGATGAGATGCCCCATTCTGACTACGTCCGTCTCAGGCAAATTGATCCGTACGTGACCCCTCATTCCTCAGTCAGGGGCTGTGAGCTGTTCTGGAACAAGCATCAAACCAACGTCTATCTGGACATCATCAAGAACAAGCAGAATACCTATGTGGATGTGAAATGGATTGACATGCATCACTTGAGGAAGGAGAAGTTCCGTGCCTACTTTGGAGAGGCTCTGGACTTGGTGGAGCAGTTTGGCATTGAGCATATGATCTCTTTTCACCTTGACTATGATCCCGAGCTCATTGGTGGGTTCTTTGCTTCATCTACTTTCACCCCAATGAGGAGAGGAGGATGACCTGGATGACAAATGGCCGTAAGCTGACTGCTACCTGGAAGGAGTTCATGGATCTGCTCCAAGTTCCTGATGACGGGCTTGACTCCCCCGTGGGTGTTCGTCCCCATGACAACCCTGACTCTGCCAACAAGGACATGCTTGCACCGTACTATGTTGAGAAAACACTTCCAAGTGGCAAGATAGGATTGGTGCTCAACTCTTTTTTGGATATCATGTACCGCATCTTCCGCAACTCCTTGTTCCCCCGCATTGGTGACAAGGACAAGGTTCATGCCTATATGGTGGATATGATGCTCATCTGCGAGGAGGCTCGTGTGTCTCAGACTCAGCCACTTGATATCTCACACATCATGTGGTGTGATCTTGATTTGCGGTGTTCAACCGCAAGGTGCCTATATCTGCCTGTGATCTGTTTTCTGCGATCTCGAGGACTTGGGAGAAGATGTTCCCTGGTGAGGAGTTCCTTGCCCTCGTTGGATTCGCCATGACCCCATCTCTGCGTGTCAAACCCAACTGGGCCAACACTACTACTCGTGCCGAGGCGTCTGCTGCTAGGGCTGCTGTTGGAGAGGAGGATCTTTGGCGCCGAGAATGTTGATGAGGGCCATGCTGCTAGGCCTTCCCAGAGCTCCTCTATGCCTTCTTGGGCCACGAAGTGAAGGACAAGATGAAGACTCTTTTCGCATGCAAGCCAAGGGCAAGTACATGACTCATGTGGCATCCAAGGAGAGTCGTCGCCGGGACGGGAAGATCTTGAAGCTCTATGGTGAGGATGTGTGCAGGGTCTCGAGGAGCACATCACTCCAGAGGCCGAGTGGATGGCGAAGCAAGGCTACAAGTGGACTGATTACGAGGAGGACGTCGAGAGTCCATCCTGCTGCTTGAGGAGTCTGCGGAGAGGGTTGGGACGAGTTCCCTTCTACTTGAGCCACCGCTTGTGTGTAGGTGTCCTCTCTGCCTTTTTGGCGTCTCGATGCCAAAGGGGGAGAGAGCATAGGGATTTGCGAGTCTTGTGTTCGTGTTTGGTGTGTTTATTGCTTTTCGGTTGAACCTCGTTTGAACCTCGTTTTAGTTGCTTTTCCTTCTTATGGTGTAAGACATATGCACTCTATCTATCTTAGCAAGCTTATGTTATATCGTGCTATATGTTGCTTAGATGTTATTCTTCGGACCTTTGTCTCTAAAATATAGGGGGAGTGGTGATCCTAGTTCGTGTGCTATGCAGTCCAAAGCATTCATCCAGTGCACACATCTAGGGGAGCCCGTCTATATTTTGGAGAGGAGGGTTTGCTCTTGCTCTATATTATTGTATCTTTGTGCAAATCCGTATTGTCATCAATCCACCAAAAGGGGAGATTGTAAGGGCATATTTATCCGTAAGTGTTTTGGTGATTGATGGCGATACTTTTGCGGACTAATCGTATGCTTTGAGTTCCTCGGATGGTTCATCTCTAGGCTCGAGGCGATTCGGTGCCCCTCGGAGACTATTGAAGATGGCGTCGTCCTCGTTTCTTTTGGTGGATTTGAGTCGAGGAGAGCCGTACTATTAAGAGGGGTCCGCGTCGGAAAGGTTAGGGCGGAATCAACACGTACACTTGTCCCTCCTTTCCTGCACTTTGGAGCTTCCTTCGTTATCTTGGTTGTGCGGAAATCGACAAGCGCCATTGTACTTGCGGTAGTACCGCAGGTACCATGTGTAGTACCGCTCCTCCGGAGCGGTAGTACCGCTGACTCCTGTGCCTAGTGCCGCCCGATGCGGTAGTAGGGGCGGATGTAATTTTACATCCGCGCCCACCACGATAGTACCGCTCGTCCGGTAGCGGTAGTACGCAGAGCCCACGGTAGTACTGCTCCCTATGAGCCGTAGTACCGTGGCCCTCCTACCGAAAGTACCGTAGTTTCACGGTAGTAGGCACCTTCTGGTAGTACCGCTCCTCCGGAGCGGTAGTACCGCGTCGGATTTTTGCACTACCGCAGTTTCAGCGGAAGTTGGCACGGATGTAATTTATTTCATCCGCGCCCTTCTCAGGTCGTGACTCCCCTGCCTTGCGGTAGTACCGCAAGGGGGAGCGGTAGTACCGCGCAAGTGGTAGTACTGCCCTTAGTCAGGCTAGTCCCGGCTGTGCTTTGCTGCTGTGATAGTACCGTGGTCCGCCACGGTAGTACCTTGTGACCTCACGGCGATCTGCGCGCCCGAGCGGTAGTACCTGCGTCGCGGGCTGAATAAGTGGATAACAGTTGGATTTTTTCCACGACTATATAAGGGGCTTCTTCAACCTCTAGTTGACTACCTCTTCTCTCTCTAAGCTCCATTGTTGCTCCAAGCTCCATTTTGGCCCGATCTCTCTCCCTAGCCAATCAAACTTGTTGATTTGCTCGGGATTGGGTGACAAGGGCCCGATCTACACTTCCACCACGAGATATTTGATTCCCCACACTTATCCTTGCGGATCTTGTTACTCTTGGGTGTTTGAGCATCCTAGGCGGTTGAGGTCACCGTGGAGCCATATTCCATTGTGGTGAAGCTTCGTGGTGTTGTTGGGAGCCTCCAATTAAGTTGTGGAGATTGCCCCAACCTTGTTTGTAAAGGTTGATCGCCGCCTTCAAGGGCACCAATAGTGGAATCACGGCTCTTGCATTGTGCGAGGCGTGAGGAGATTCTGATGGCCCTAGTGGCTTCTTGGGGAGCATTGTGCCTCCACACCGCTCTAACGGAGACGTACTTCCCCTCAAAAGGAAGGAACTTCGGTAACACATCCTCGTCTCCACCGGCTCCACTCTTGGTTATCTTATCCCTTTACTTGTGCAAGCTTATTTGTGTTCCTATCCTTGCTTGCTCGTGTGCTTGTGTTGTTGCATCATATAGGTTGTCCACCTAGTTGCACATCTAGACAACCTTTATTATTGCAAAGTTTAAATTGGTAAAGAAAAGCTTAAAAATTGTTAGTTGCCTATTCACCCCCCCTCTAGTCTATATCGATCCTTTCAATTACCCCCTTGGCTTTGTCCAGCACCAGCCCCAGATCTGATGATTTTCTCATTGCCAGCAAGAGTTTTCCCTTGTGAAATTTGTGCTAGCAGCGCATTGAGCAGCACCTGTTGCTGTTGAAGTAGCTCTTGTCCACTTTTTTCCAGAGATCCAGACGTAGATCCCTGTTCGATCCCCTGGCCTTCATCTCTCCCTTTGCTTTTGTTTTTCGCACCTTCTTCCTCTTCACACCCACCTCCTGCGACTACATCCTGCTTGGGCTCCTGTCTCTCTTGGATCCGCCCAGTCTCTCTCCCTCTAACAAGATCTCTCCTCTCCTCCCATGGCGTCAGACTTCTGTAATGGTTCTCTCCCTCTTCTTTCCTTCTGTACTGCCATCCCTCTCTCTCACCTCTGTTGAATCTTCCTCTTCCACCATCGAACCTTCCCGCAAACCTGTTCATCTCCTCTCTCTGTGTGTTATGCGGCGCCCTTGTAAACCCTAAATCTGGCTCCCCCTCCCCCCTGTCTTTTATATGTGGCTCAGTGTTGAGGAAGTGGAAAGAGCCAGAAAGCGTATTTCTACCATACGCGTCCACTTGCTGTGTGCCCAGCTGTCCACAAATATGGTCCAGATCCACGGCCCAGTTTTCTAGCTGCATATCCATATTTATTTCCCTAAGTTGTTCCTTTTTTCCTGTAATTCTACTGCTAACAACAGCATTAATCTCACATGTATATAAGACCAGAATCTCCACATCTAACCCCACCTCAGACCAGAAATCTGGGATCTCACTTTTTTGTTTCAATTTATCAATCACCAACAATCCATTCATACCTCTTCGCTGATTATTATCAGCATCAATGGTTATAACGTTATCTCCCTCAGTCACCCTGTTCCTAATCTTATCATCTTTAGTATGATTATCTATCTCAACTATTTTACTTTTCATCTTTCCCATTTTTTCCCAACGCCTTTACTATGACAAAAAGTCACTTTGTTTTGGCAAATTTCAAGTAAATATTTCTGGTATATCGCATTCTCACCTTGGGGGTCTGATGAGTCACCGTCCTCCTCACCAGACTCCTCCCCAGCCAGCAACCAAAAGCGGTTGCCGGCAAGGGAGAAGCCTAACCCTCTGCCGCGAACTTGGCCGCCTACTGAAGCCTTGGGGAGCAGCGCAGGAAGCGGGGAGATCTGTGCAGAGCAAAGCTCTTCTCCTTCATCTTCTTCCCCTCTCCTTTCTTCTCCACCATCTGACTCGTCCCCTCTCCCAGATCTGTCTGCTCCTCCTCCGATTCTGCCTCGCTGTCTTCTATCTGTATGGGCACCCAGCGAGTCCCAGGAGTGGGAATGGCCATCACGAACTCCTCCGGGCCGGCGGGGAAGCGGCGTCGGGATCTGAATGCCCACCACTTCCTCCTCTGCGCCTGATTTCCCCCTTCTGTCTCCTCCATAGCCCAGACCAGCGCTGCCAGCGAGCTCACCGGAGCACCAGTCGGACTGGTCATCCCATTCGGGCTGAGCCGCTCGTCCTCCTCCACCATCAAATTCTTGAAAACACGCTTGGCCGCCCGCCGCATCTCCTTTCTGGTAGCGAACCAGGAAACCACCTCCCTCGCCCGCTCTAGCTTTGCTTCGTCTCCGCTCGCAAGCTCCACCATCGCCCGCTCCATCTTCATCCTCCATTCGGCCATGGTCACCAAGGTCACCGCCTCCGCGCTCTAGATCGGGATGTGATGAGTTGGGGGAAGCGGGGGATTTTTTTTTCGGGTGGGTTGTCTCGCCTCCGGGGGTGGGGGATTTATTTCCCACCTTCCCCCCGCATTCATGGTATCCGCCTCCCTCGGAATCCCCCTCCCCCCGCCACTCTCAGCATCCAATCCAGCCTCCTCGCTAGTCCTAGCCACGTGGCAAGGCAACCAAATCACAGAGCTCCATGAAATTTTCTCCCGATCTCGCAGGCCCCGACTGTCAATAATCCTCCCCTCCTCATCGATCAACAAAATTCGTCAAATCGAACCTTGAATGAGCAGGATTCCTCTTCGATACTGCAGAGTCCCCGCATGTAGGAGATTTGGTATGTACAAGGCCGGCCATGCTTCATTATCGTCGTAGTCGCCCTTCATCGGCTTGCCGTCGCGTTCAAGCACTTCGTCGCCGTTTCCCTCCAGGAGTCCGACCTCCCCCTTGCTGCAGCGTCTCCCGCCCCGAGCGTCTCCCACATGGTGGTCGTCGCCCTCACCGCAGTCTTCGCCACCGCCGAAGTCATCGCCCGCGCGGAAGTCGCCGTCGATGCAGTGATCTCCGCCTTTCGTGATGCGACCGTCGTTGATGCGGTGGTTGTCGTCGCCCGCGTGGAGGTCGTCGCCGCCCGCGCGCAGATCGTCGTCGATGCGGAGATCGTCGTCGCCCGCGCGAAGGTCGTCACCGATGCAATAGTCGCCGCCGCCCGTGCGAGGATCGTCGCCGATGTGGAAGTCATCGTTGGTGTGTAGGCCGTCGTCGCCCGCGCGATAACTGTCTCTGATGCGGCAGTCGTCGCCGGTGCGGTGATCACTGCAGCGATCGCCTTTGTCGTCGCCAGTCGGGTTGCGTGTCGCGTCCGCCATCCCTCCAAAAGAGTAGAAAAAATCAACACATGGTGAAATAAAGGAGTGGAACAACAGATGGGTATCTGAGACACCACATAAACGATGCCCCCCCGCCAGTTGTCTTCCTGATCGATCACCATCCTGCTGCACCATCGCGGCCGAAGATGTCGGTTTTCCTGGAGAATGGGATTTTATTGATCTGGACTTTGTAGGATTGCTTTGATATTAAAAAGAGATTTTTCCGAGAGATCCTATACCGTTATACACACAGTAATTAGCAAGCGTTAATTAATGCCTTTTCTTCCCTGTAGCGATGCATGCGCGCACGCATTGATCTGATCCCTTTTAATCCTAAAACCCTATAATTACGCTACTCTCTTTTGCCACGAACCAAGGAAAGGCTGCTTGGTGTCTATGCGATGGACAAGAGGTAAGACGAACGTATATGACGGTTTGTCCGGCCAGACGAGGATAAAACCGGCAGGGAGAGAAAACCGATGGAGGGAGAAAATAAAATCGCTGGAGGGGAGAGAGCGTCGTACGAGAGGGCTGGACGAAGAGCGGGGAACGTAAGAGGGGAAATGGAACTCTCCGTTTCTTTTAAGAGTAGAGATGAAGAATTCAATATTAACCGATAATTCTTGTAGGAGACGTGGGAAAATAACAAATTCACATAAGTACCCCTGAATAAATGAATGTATCCCATCACGTTCATTATGGAAACACAGTGTCTCATTCTCCCAGTTCTAGAAAATAATATGTCCTCTGTTTAGCATGTGCATTTATTTTCTTTTGGCAGATTATAATCAATCGTAGGCCAACCCTAGGAAATAGGTTTTCTAAATTGTAGAAAACATAAGTAAATAATAAATTCCGCCTACTATTTCTAAAAAATTGCTATTAGGGAGTATTTTGTATCTTTTTCTCTCTTTTTGTACGGTAAAACAAAAAATATAGTATAAAAATTGCTATTAGAGGACATTTGTAGAATGTATGAGCGATGACATAAGTATTTATTTTGTATTATACGTGCGGCAAAAAGGATTGCCTTTTTTTTAACATCAGTACAGATACAAGCGCTCATATACACATGCATAGACTCATTCCTATGAACACACACACGTATACCCTATCTCTATGATCACCTCCGATTGCCCCTGAGACGTGGATGTGTCTAGCCTCGCAGCGTGGTTGACGGGCTGCACCGCCGTCAGCTAGCCATCTAGCGCATATGTTCCTCTGGCTAGCGCACCACCACCGGGCAGAGCTATGGCACCCGAGTGAAGCGGTGGATGCAGAGAACCCAGCTCCTTCTGAAACCGAACAAGGGGATCACAGAATATTTGGGGAAGAAGGGCAGTTGGATTAGGCCTATGCTTACCAGCAGTGCTCCTGGAAGGTTGGCTGACAGTGCTATCTCCATGGATGAAGCGGAGCAATACGTTGAGACTTGGACCAATCGCGAAGGTCCACCATCACAAAAGCAAATCCATTCACACCTTGCCACGTATTGGCAACCAGCCCCCGCTACCCCGTGCAGCCTCCCTTCCGTCGTTCCTACAGCGCCGCCACAAACACCGACGACGCGAAGCAGTGACGGCCCGGTGGCGGAACCCCTCTCCCTCCCCTGCCAAGCAGCTGCCCATCGCCCGAATCGATACGCGGCGGACCGAGGAACCCGCAGCCGCCACGCCGCACCCACCGCCACAGAACGAGACGCGCACGGCCCAGAGCACATACCCACTTACAATGTGGTCCCGCACAACGATATGCAGCCCCATGACCGAGAGGCGGTCCGGTCAAATTGAAACACCACAATCGAAAATTGTTACCCTCAATCGGCTGTGAGCCATTCAAAATTAGGGAGCATAATGTATTAGAAGATTATATCAATATTGCCTTGTGTCTAACTTTTTTTTTTTTTTGAAAAACATAGTCAGGCCCTGTTCGGCACTGCCCCAGCTCCGCAGAATGCGAGGATCTGAGGAGTACCTCTTTGGCTACTCCATAATTTTAAACTGTGGCTCCGGGCGCTTCGGGAGGGAATCGTGAAGTGGAGAGTCTTCAAACGGGCCTTTAGATGCACTCATCTCTATGACAAACGTATGCATACTCTACACATCTCTGAGAGATTGAGCAGCAAGTCTTGATATTAATGAAGTCACTATGGGCGTGTTTGGTTACATTGCCAATCCAGCCTGGCCCGGCGAGCCTGACTCTAGCTAGCCGGTTTGAGGGGATGCAGGCCAAAAAACCCCAGATGCACATAGTTTGATTGCCTGCATGCCCTAGTTGCATGAGACAACCATTTTTTACCCGGCGTTTGGTTGCCCGCATTGCATTAGGTGCACATATGACATGGTGTTTGATTGCAACCTGCATAAGGTGTTGTCATCACTTCGAACTAGTGATGAGCTTACCACACAAAATCTAAACATGTAGCGTCAGCTACTTAAACAAACTAAACAAATGACAGTTCATCCTAACTACTATCAAATGACAGTTCAAATTATTAAGAGCCATTGGCTAAATAGGGGATAGTTCACCGGTGTTGCTGCTACCAGATCTTCCTCTTCCTCTGCTTCTTCTTCTGCTTCTGCTGCTGCTTCTGCTACTGCTTCTTCTTCTTCTTCTTCTTCTTCCATCTTCTTCAAATCCTGCACTGACCTCTGTTAAGCCACATTGCCTCTGCCCACTCTAACCTTTTGTTCTTCCAAGCATCATTGTCAAATGCCTCCACACCATCGTCGGAGCTAACAACATCGTCAGGCTCGACCTCTTCCTCCTGAGACACGTGTTTATCAAAGCCCCACTGGAGGATCCAGTTATGCAGAATGCAACAAGCAAGAACTAGCTTAACCTGAGTGGAGTATGGGTGGAATGGCTTTTGATCCAGGATCTTAAACCTATTCTTCAGACCTCCAAATGCCCTCTCAACAGTTACTCTAAGGCTGGAGTGCCTGAGATTAAACAACTCATGTGCAGTCCTAGGACAGTTCCTACCAGAGAACTCATTGAGATAGCACCTGGTTTTCCTGGAGGGTGGAAGAATACCCGGCCGACATGCATAGCCAGCATCTCCAAGGTAGAACTTACCGTCGGGGATGTTGATCCCATCAGTCGACTCATCTTGTCGATGAGAATGTTAGCATCATGCGCCGACCCTCCCGGCCAGCCAAGCACATATGTGAACTTGGATCAAAGTCAACAGCAGACAAGCACATTCTCGCTTGTGTAGTGCTTCCTCCCCCTGTATGCTGCAGACTGTGACCTAGGAACTCTGGCAGTGACATGAGTATCATCTATTGCCCCAATGCAATCCTGAAAATGGCATCACAAGCCTGTGTTAGTGCTCAACTTGAACAATACAAGCATATCAAGCCATGAAAAGTGATATTGTCAATGCTCACCTTGAAGTATGGATACCATCTTGGGCTTCCGCGAATCTTGTGTGGAGTTTGACCAGATGGTCTCCTAATCATCTCTCCTCTTATCTCCCCAATAGTAAAATGCACCTGCTTGAAGTACCTAGAGATGGTCTCCATTGATCTCCTGAACGTGTTGTGAATGACCCTGAACCTCTGGTTATGGCCAACAACATGGAGGAACATGGCCACTTGCTCTTCGACACTGGTGTTGATGCTATCTTGTAGCAGCCCCCTGCTCCTGAAGGTCTCGACAAGCCTGGCAAATGGTGCTCTTTTCATTCGAAGCATCCACAGAGCCTCGACGTCATTGCAGTTGTAGATGTAGTTCAGATTTTGGATCATTTCCTGTTCTGGGAAAAACAATGGACCATAGCGGATCAAAGCTCTCCCAGCACGACGAACAGCTCTCTGGTGCATGAACATGACCCATGCCTGAATCACACTAATCAGTGTTGCTGCCTGGATTATCAGCCTCTTCCGTGCGTCCATAACCTAGTCGATATCGACAGTTCGTTCAGTGGGAAATCGATCCTACACCTAGCCTAACGGGCTAACCACCGAGCTAACAAAGGGGGGATGGGGTGCTGCTTACCGGCATCGGAGACGAGGACGGCGTAGAGGGAGCCATGGCACATACTAGGTCGACCAGACGGTGGCCAACAGCAAGGGGAGCACCAGAACCGCCGCAAACACCGTCGCCTCTTCCGCCGCCGCCGGTGGTGAGGCAGTAGGGAAGAAAGGGGGCAGTGGCTATGGGTGAGCGATTGAAAGTGGGTGAGGCTAGATTTGGCGCCGGGACGACGCGCCAGATTTCCATCTCCCGCCATCCCCCCTCGCTCTCGCGTCGCACCTGCCCGTGCGACCTCACACCGCACTCATCCTGGCTCGCGAGAAACTGCCGATCCGAGTGTTTCCAGCAAGCCAGGCTCTGGGCTGCTTTGAGAAGCGTGTGATGCAGGCCCAATAGGAAAACCAGGCAACCAAACAGGCCTCTCCCTTCCCGCGCGGGCCTGGTTGGGCTGGATGCGGGCAACCAAACACGCCCTATAAGTGTCTTGCTATCGATGAAAACGTCACCTTTCACTAATAGAATATTGCACTCTATATAACACACCGAAAACGTTAAGGCCCTGTTTGGTTCATAAGTCCTAGGACTTTTTTTAGTCCCAACTTATAAGTCACAAGTCCTTAAAGTCCCTACCTGTTTGGTTCCTGGGACTTATAAGTCCCTATAAGACCATATTACAACTATAAGTCCCTATAAGTCCCTCCTTGAGAGTCTTATTTCATAAGTCCCAAAGGCCCACTTTAAGTCCCTATAAGTCCCTCTTGTTTGGTTTAGATGGGACTTATAGGGACTTTTTTAAGTCCCTAAGCTAATAAGTTTCTGGAAACAAACACCCTCTAAATCAAAGTTTGATTCTTTATGAGCCGAGAGTACCGCCGCTCTTCTATTCCTCCCAACTATAGCCTGTAACCACAGATTGGTTCTCTTGCCACTGACATTTTTCTTGTGTTGCTAGGAGCGTTGGTCGATCGTCATGTGTATAGCAATGCTCCATTATCATTATTATAGGTTGGCATACTTGTCTATTTTTTATGTACATACTCACTCTGTAAATTAATATAAGATGTTTAGAAGTGATCTAAAAAGCTTTATATCAGTTTACATAGGGAGTAGCATAGAAACATATATATTCCCGAATGAAAACATACATATGAGCAGAGACTAATTTATAGTGGTTTTAGAGGAAAAAAAACATAGACAAAAGCTTTGCCTCATCTCATTAATTAAGAGGGGTAAGACAATGTTTTAAAGGTTACATGACCACATAGGTCCAAAACATGGGGATCACTCTTCCGGAATTAAGTTGCCCAAAAATCTAGCCCCGGCGACAACCCAGGTCTTCGCCTCATGCTTAACCGTCGCAACCACTTTGAAAAGAAGGGAAGCTTTGAAACGGAACACCCTAGCGTTCCTCTTATTCCAGAACTCCCAGCATATGAGCATCTGTAGAGAGGCGCCGGCTTTCATAGAGTTTCTTAGCATTCCATTCGTTTGAGCGCCACCCATTGCTCGAATGATTGGAGATTGCTTTGGATTCCTAGCCAATCGTAGACCATGTTCCAAACTCGGATAGGGTAACGACATTTGAAGATGAGGTGGGTAGTAGTTTTCGGTTCCCTTTTGCATAGTTGGCAAAATAATATAGTTTGGCCAACCTCCGTGAAGCAATCTGTCTCGTGAAGCAATCTGTCTGCCGTTCAAATCCTATGTGGAAAAATGAGCTATGAAAAAAAAAAATCTTCAAAGGGGCCAGAGCTTTCAAACTAAAGAAGTCGCATGTTCGACTTGATCAATCCAGCAAACTGCATCCGATAAGCGGTCACGACGGAGTAGCATACATATGGAGAAGAAGTTGTGTTACAAGAACCAGGTTTGTTTAGATAATCGATTTCGGAGCATCCTTCGGTGCCTATGCGTGTGTTTGTGACACGCCCCTCATGGAGGGAGGCAACGAATATCGAATACACCCTACCCTAAGAATAAGAAAGAAAACGTGTTCAAGTTGGCGAGAAAAATATCCCGTTTGTGTGGGCGCGACGAAAAGCGCCGGCCTGGACGAGCGCGCACGTTCCCGCCGTCGCGCCGCGACACGTCGCCGTGAGCCCGTGACCCTCCTCCTCCCAAATTCCAGCCTCCTTCCTAGCTTTGCGGGTGCCGGAGAAGACGAGCCGCGCCTAGTATAAAAGAGGACTCAAGGAAGCCGGAGCGCGAGGCCAGAGCAGAGCAGAGAAGAGCACAGGGATCCTATGGTCCGCTGCTGTTGGCTGCACCTGCATCGGCGGCGGGACTGATCGGCAGGCGACCGAGCCCGGCCGCCCGGCCGGCCACCGGAAGTGAGACAGGTGCGCCCCGCACGCCCATACGTATCCTCCTGCCTAACTTGGCTTCAACTCTGCACTGCAATGCGTTGTTCTCCCGATCGATCTCGTCACTCGCTGCCTTGGCTCGCTCGTCTTCTTCGTTCATCCGGCCGGCGCTGCAAATCGATCGCAGCTGGGGTTGATGTATTTCTGTTTTCTTTTCTCGATCGATGCGATTGCCTTTTTTTCTCTTTTGAATGGATGGACTTTATATTCGACTCTGGCTAGTCGTTCGTCACCATTCAGTTTCTAGAGAACGACAGCTACACCACAAAGGAGCGCTTTTTTTCCCTTTTGAGAAAAAAAAGAACCAGTTTTTTTTTCAGAATATATAAATCCCGAACGTTTGGAATTTAAGCGTGTCATCACGAACGTTTTTTGATGATAATTTTAGTTGCTGCGAGGTGGCAACTTTAGTTGTTAACGCATGGCAACTTTGTTCCAGTTCGATTTTTTGTCAGAAAATTGTCATGTTTGTCAACATCGCCTTAACTAAAATTGCCATGAAAAGTGTTCGGATTATAGCATGCTTAAAGTTCGAACGTTCGGGACTTATTGAGGTTCTTTTTTTTGCATTTAAAAAGAAACAGGTCTCGATCGGACACGAAGTACCTACTCGCGAGCTCGTATGCTCTGGACGAACAGTAAATTCGAAAAAAATTAGTATATAAAAAATTTGATTTTCTTTTTTTGCAAACTTTAAGGAATATTTAGAGTGCTTGTAGAGTTTTCATCATGAAATCACATTCATGAAAATTGTGGCAAAAAAATTTCGATGCTCTGAAGATTGTACTTTCAAACGCATTTTGGAGCTTTAATTTTGTCTTTTTACCATAACTTCCATCCGTGTGGTTTCATGATGATTTGCAAGCACTCTAAACATCCCTTGAGTTTGCCAAAAAAATCAGCATTTTTTTTCTATTTTGTTGTTCACACCGGGAGCACTTGAACTCTGAGCTAAGAAAGGTACTTTCGGTCTGAAGACTGATATTTGCAAAGGAAATGTAGTTGCGTGGCTGGTGTACGTCCAAACAACATTTTCTCAGGTTGTTTATGTTCAAAGTCGTTGTTGAATTATGTGGGGAGACTGAGTTTATCTGCTGCTTATCTGCTGTTTGCCTGTTGTTGGTGGTGTTTGTAAGCTGTTTGGGCAGCACTTTGTATCATCCATTTTTGTTTTTTCCTTCTGTTTTTTTAATGTTTTTGGTCTTTGTAAGTTGATGACTTCATTAATTGAAAGTCAGGCTCTTCTTAAGCCTCCTTTCTTTTTTCCTCTTGTTAAGCCTCCTTTCTAAAGAAAGATATTTAACTGAATTAGCTGCACTGCCTCCATGAAAGATGACTCTTTTGCATCTCTAGCTTTCATATTTTCTCTTGGTCGGCCAACAGCACGACATCTCAGCTCCAGCAGCACGCAACCAGCAAACTTGTCTCATGCGGAGTTGATAACATCAGCCGCTATGGATATTTTCGCATTGTTTACTGGTTTTCTTGCTTTGGGGAACAACTGATTTTCTTGTCTGTACTTATTTTCTGAGCGTTTTCCTCTTGTACTTCTTTCAAATACTCCCTCCGTCCCAATAATATAAAACGTTTTTTGGCACTATGAGTAGTTAACAGTTTACGTGTGAAAAATGTTTTGGTCATGCCCTTTTAGGTTTTTTTGTAAGATAAACCTTTCAGGGTTCTTGAAAGCAATCCAAGGACATGATAAAGTTTAATGTGAAGCATAGGAAACAGGTATTCAGAACACAAGTGTTATCTTTCTCAGTTTCCCTTAGATTTTGAGCTTGGACACAGATAAAGAAAACCAAGAAAATGGCAAACAGTAAATTGTATTTAATATATATCGTGCGCAATACATCTCATGAGAAAGCAAATTTCAATAGGTGAAATTAACTGACACACACATAGGACTGCACTGACCAACACATGGTGTATGTAGGTACCAAAGAACCGGAAGAACCTTGCAAGGTCCCTTTGACCCTCCTTTTGATGGAAGAGACATGCAGATATACCGCATTTCCCCAAAGAAAGAAATGGAGGGGAAAAAAAGGGCACCCTACTAATCACTTGCCTATCCAGCTCTGCTAATACCATACTCCCTTATTCGTACTGAGATACTCCCTCCGTAAACTAATATAAGAGCGTTTAGATTGCTACTTTAGTGATCTAAACACTCTTATATTAGTTTACAGAGGGAGTACTTGATAATGGAGGCATAATTAAACCGTAATTTTGTTCTCCAGCTAGCAGCAAGACTACACAACTAAATGGACACTTATGTGCAGTGTCTCATTCAGCTAAGTGTGTCTTAATGCAGCAGAAGAATGCAGTGTTTTCTTTAAGCGTTGTCGATCTTGAGGGTCTCGACGAACCTCCGGTACGCCTTGACGTTGGTGGGCAGGAAGTCGAGGAAGTCATGGAAGCTGCTCTCCCTGTACATCCTCGGGTGCCGCTCGTCGACGAGCTCCTCGGCGCACCCGACCTTCTCGTCCATCGCCGCGCCGTGGATGCTGGCGATGGAGACCCTCGCCTCGTCGGTGTTGAGGATGGCCCGGTGCAGGAGGGACCGGAGCCGGCCGTTGCTCAGCACCTCCAGGTGGTCGCCGAGGTGGACGTGGAGCGCCCCCGGGATGACCGGGACAGGCGTCCAGGCGCCGCCGTCGTCGTGGTGCGTCACCTCGAGCCCCGGCGAGCTCTGCAGCAGGATGGTGATGAAGCCGATGTCGGAGTGCGGCGCCAGCCCGACCGTGTCGCCCGCCCGCGACGACCCCTGCGGGTAGTTGTTGAGCGCCATGAACTGCAGCCCTGCTCCGAGCTTCTCCTCAAGGTACATTGGCCCTAGCCCCAGCCCCTCCACGATGGCCCCCGTGAGCTGCACCGACAGCCTCTGTACCTCCACCGCGTACGTCCCCATCTTCTTCCTGCCGATCAACATTGTTTGGTCAGAAGCTGCTAGGATGATTCATCGGTCGATCTTGTAAAAGTTGATGTTCAGGTACCTGTATGCTGCCGGTTGTGTTGGCCAGGAGTCGACCCAGGCGTCGAGGGGATTGGCGTAGTGCTTGAGGAAGGACCTGGCCTTGCTGATCCCGTCCCGGGAGCTGGTGTCGTACCGGACCGGGCTGCGGATGTCGTCGCAGGCGAACGCCGCCTTGTGCTCCGCGGGCATGTCGAAGAACTCCGAGGCCGCCTCCAGGGCGCCGTCCATGGTCGACTTGCTGACACCGTGGTTTACCACCTTCAGGTTCGTTCAGGCAGTGCAACGGTACGTGTCAGCACTGGCATCTCGATATATATACTCCTATATGGCATGTCGGTTGTTTTGGATACAGTTAACCTAGTGCCAGGTCACTATCAGTATAAATTTGGCGCGTCCACGTCGGCACGTGTAACTTATAACCCTATCCTTTTTTAAAAAACTGACAGTATAGCTGGGGGAGCAGAGGATTCAGAGTGGAAGGGGAGCAGAGGACGCTACGAACAGCACGAACCTGGAAGCACCCCCGGTCGCGGCACGCCCGGGCGATGTCCTGCACGACGAGCGCCCGCGCGGCGGGGTCCTTGTCGCCGAGCCGGCCAATGTTGATCACCGGCAGTGCCCCCGGCGCCGCCGCCGCCGCTCCCCGCAGCTGGTGTTTGTGGTGGCTCGCCATGCTCCTCGCCAAGAGGCACCCGGAGACGGCAGCAGGCATGCCTTGCCAACAGACAGAACGGATATCGTTCCTTCTTCTTCTTCTTCTTCTTCTTCTTCTTCTTCTTCTTCTTCTTCTTCTTCTTCTTCTTCTTCTTCTTCTTCTTCTAAGATGGTTCGGATGCGTGCATTCCATCTGGATTCGGAGCGCTAGTGGGATTTATAAGGCGGACTCTCGACTAGCGGAGGATGAAGAAGTAGGAAGCAATCAGCGATCGGCAGCACACGAGAGGCATGGGAGGTAGCCGCGCGATGCCACCGGGCAAGCAAGGGATACCAGATCCCCTGCACGTAGATCTTTTGATTGCCAGCCCAAAACCGCTTGGACTTCTTTTCGCCCTCGCCGGATGACGCGCGGTTCCGGTCCAGGCGCGGCCGCCCAGTTGCGCATGTACGCCGCGATGTATCTGCGTCCAGGTGATGGTCACCCGGCCGGCCCCTTTCCGGGGCCAGCTGTGGTTTGGGTGTGGGTTTCAGCAGGGCCGACTCTATGTTTTTCGGGGCCTTTGGCCAAGTTGAAAAAAGGGTCCTTATAGGTAATATATATATACGCATATCCGATCATATTTTGTTATTCTGAGATGTATAATATATAAAAAATTGATAATCACGCAGACTTTATATCATGAAAGGAAGACTAATAAAGTAGCAAAATATTAAATATGAGAAACAATATTCCCTGCTAGTTTGATTACCTTAAATAGATCCAAATTCTAATTCATAGACTATAATGCTTCAATTCTTCACGGAAAAACTTCTTCGGGCATTTCTAGAAGCTAAATCATTGATGACAATATCAAGATCAATACGACTAGAAAGATGATGAAACTGAAAAGATAAATACGTTTACGCCAAGAAAGCAAGAAAATCAACCGTACCAAGAAAATCAAGACAGGAATCACGGAATTAAGGATTAAAGGCCACCTGATTGCAGCAGCGGCGGCGGCCGGCCGGCGTCGTCTTGAGTCTTGAGAGAGAGAGCAGCAGGTGGAGGTGGACGAGCCCCCGAGGCGACCAGGACCAGACGCAGATGCCGAGATGCGATTCAATCGATGGAATCGATCGATGTAGTAGTCGTGCCTTTTCCTCTCCCATAGTTGGGCTGGGCCTGTACTGATTCATTTTTTTTCAGCCAAATAGATGTATAGTCTTATATGTATGATGATGCCCTCCCCCCCCACAGACCGGGGCCCTTGGCCCAGGCCAAGGTGGCCTACCCCCAGAGCCGGCCCTGGGTTTCAGTGTGTGCGAGTGACCAAGTAGGCTCGCGATTCTGTTTTGCACCTGCCCAAGTTGGCGCCGGGTCCGTTGGATAATGCTTCTTTTCTCGCGCCCGGGGGTGGGGAAGAACTCAACCGGCGGCAGGGCGTGCCATCGGTGCACGAGCGATTTTCCCGTTTTGGCGCGCTGCGAGCTGACGAAGCGGCGATTTCTGATCCGGGATACCCCGCCTGCTGCTTTTCCATATGCTAGCTGTTATCTTGGGCGCGTTTGATAGCCTGCATTAAGGCCAACTCCACCGCGCAACTCCAAACGAACGTCCGCTTTATCCGCATTTCGTCCGTTCAGGATGGTAGGTGGGGGTGGGCCACGTGAGAGAAGAGGAGAGAGGATGACAGGGTCACATGCAAAAGGAACAAGGCCGGACGAGGACCACCCAGAAAACGTCCGCTTGTGTCCGCTTTGGACCCAAACCCAGCTCAAACTTGCGCCCAGTATGGGGCGAGACGGACAAGAAACAGATGCTTTTTACGGATGGGGTCATGCGATAGGCTGTCTCATATGTCCGTTTAACCCCAAACAGACAGACCTGAACAATTTGGGGTCCTGCGGTGGAGTTGGCCTAAGGCCAACTAAGTTCTGACGGGCTAAGTAGCCGGTTGTTTGGTTGTCTGGCTCGCACGTAGAAACTGGTTCACACGGAACTTAATGCATCCCCAGCCTGGCTCGCAGGAACTTAGTGTAATTTACACTACGCGAAGAATGCGAGTTAAGCTTGACGCGGGCAACCAAACAACATGCAAATGATGGCGTAGAGCCTATATACACTGAATCAGGCTCCACGGGGCCAGGCTTCACCGGGCCAGACTTCACCAAGAGACTAACCATACACGTCCCTTATGTGGTAGGAAAAAATTGATTACCCTATCATAATAAAGAAAATGGTAATGGGTAGCCTTCAGAGTTTGGTACAACAAAGAGTATGTAGGCACCATAAGAAGCATCAATCCACTCCTCGCTACTCTCGAAAAATTTCACCCTGCCTCATCTATAAAACGATAGTCATATACACTGTCAAATGATACAAGATAGTGAAAAAACTCTCAAATAAAATGGGTCAAAGATAATTTGAAAAACAAACAAAGGGTGGCCTAAACACATAGGCCTCGAACCGACAGATGGCACCAAGGCTGCACGGCAACACCCAAGGAGATTAAGGCTGGTCATAGTGGGGAGTAACTTAGACTAGTGTCATATGCATGACACTAGTCTAGACTAGTGTCATATGCATGACACTAGTCTAAGTTACTACCTTCATAATGCAAAGTAACATGATAGTAGTGTCATAGATGGATTCATTTATTAGCTTGTAGACTCATCTTGTCTTGGGAAGCGCTATGTTACAGTAACATATTATGTTACCACCTCACATTAAATACTTGCTACATAAGCAAAAATTTCTTGCGCTATATTATTAGCTAAGTTAAACCCACTATGACTAGCCTAATGACGCAAAGTGTCGCTGCTGTCAAGTCTGAACAGACAAGGTTTTTCACCCAAAGTCCTACCCTTGGGGGAAGGACCTCAACGATGTCCTCTAGAAAAACGTTGGTGCAAGGGCGCGAAGTTTTCGCTAGGAACCTCACCCAGTCCACCAAGAGTCAACTACGCCACCTCCGCGACAAAGTTCAACCCACCCAAACAAAATCTAGGTTCCACAATTTCATCGAAAGAGCAAGCCAGAGCAACCTGCCGTTAAACCTCTTGCCACGCGCACGGCCAAGAGGCGTCGCCACCACTGCCGCCACAAAACCTAACAGAGAGCTGACTGGGTAGCCCTCCATTCGAGGCCGCTTGCTCAGCATCCACCTTCGAGCCTCTCATTGACACCATAACGAACGGACGCCACCGACACCATCCTCCAAGATCCACCACAAGGCAAGGCAAAAGTGGCCCAAAGACGGGCATCACCACTGTCATGACTGCCTAACGAACACACACACACCACATGCGGGGAAAGCCTGTCTCGGGAAGGTGGGAACACCTCACCCCTGTGCCGGGGCCAAAACAACTAATTTGCTGTCAGGCGGCGTCTTTGTCGCTAGTTTTTCGTTGGGCCAGAAGGCAAAGAACTGCAGACGGCAACAAAATATTGACGGCAAAATAGACTTTGCCGTCTGCCAAAAGAAATACATACGACAAACAACTCACTTTGCCATCTGCCAAAAAAAATAAGGGGGGCTGCTAGGCGTCGGCCGACGAATTTATTTAAAAGATCCAAAAGATCCGCCTCCGTGTGAGCCGTCGGATTTGATAAATCGAGCGGATGCACGTCTTTCTCTACTTCGCAACAGAGACCTTGTTGCAGAAACACTTGCAGATTATCTTGTGGATTTTTTCTGCAACATAGGTTGTGTTGTGGGATTTTTTTTGTAACATAGGTCGTGTTGCGGAATTTATTTTTCTGCCTTGATTTTTTACAACAGAGGTATTGTTGCAGAAAAACTTTGCAACTGAGGTGATGTTGCGGATTTTTTTTGCTTTGCCTCCACCTTTATATGGTGGTACGAAAGAAAGTTTTGCAACATGACTAATGTTGCAGAAATCTTTCTTGCAACAAATTTAATGTTGCAAAAAAATAACATTGTCGTTCGCCACGAGCTCCCGCCGGACGATGGTGAGGGGGAGCGGCGCCGCCCATCCCCACCATCGCGTCGCCGCCGACGTGCGCCCGCCGGACGGTGGTGAGAGAGGAGAGGCACTGCCCGTCCCCCCATCACGCCGCCCTCGATGAGCGACAAACCTCCGACCAGCTTGCCTCGTCACAATCCTCCTCACTAGATGCACGCCATTGATAGGCACTTGTATACGGGAAAGAGAGGTTGAAAAAGAGATAAGATGAGGGAGAGAGGCGAAGAGATAAGACGTGGGTGGACACATGTTAAGCAAAGGGACCGGCGGATGGTCTGCAACATATCATTTGTTGCGGTTTGCTTTCTGAAATAGGTGACCGGTTGCAGGAATGGGAGTAGCTACAGAAACGCATTAGTAACCACGTTGTTCCATGGAGATAAGGATGAAAGAGAGATACAGTGTGCGGGCCTAATCAAGACGCGTGGAAAGCATAGGACGCGGCGAACGTAAAACAAAAGATCGCTCGGTTGGACAACAGCTTTTCCCAAAAATAAGACGCGACAACATCTTTGCCGTGTGTTATTTTGTCCAGCAGATGAAAAAGTGAGCGGTTTGCTGTCTGTATTTTGTTTGGCAGACGGCGAAGCGAAAACACACCACGCAGATCAATCACACGGATCGATGACCTGTCAAGATCTAAAACGCATGAGTCCGGCGACCCGCACCAACCTACGCGCCTCTCCTCCCTCTCTCCTTATCCCCTGAGCTCCCTCCTCTCTCCTCCCCGAGCAGACCCACGCTGTCGGCTAGCTTCGTCCTCTCTTCTTCTCCCCCGAGCAGCCACCCGCCGTCGACCAGTGCCCGCCCGCCCGTCCGGTGCCCCCGAGCAGCCACACGCTGCCGGCCAGCGCCCGCCCATCCCTGAGCAGCCGTAGTCCGCGCCCCTCGCCCGTCCGTCCGACGTCGCGCCTGCCCGTCCGCGTGTCCCCGAGCAGCCGCACTCCGCCCCTTGTCCATGTGTCCATCGTGGCTAGCATGCAGCTCCACTGTCGCCTCCGCATGAAGATCCTCCCTCCTCTCTTCGGCGGCTCCGTCTTCCTCCGGAACGGCCACAAAACGACAACAGGGCACGACGGCCGTCAACCATGATGACGCGCGACACGGCCCTCTCGGCGGTGTTGGGCGAGCAACTCTGCTCTGACGATCTCTGCCTCGATCCAATTTGGATCGACTAGGGCTGTTTGGGCGAGATGCTCCGCTCGGACGTCTTTTTTTCAAAAATAAAAATAATCTTTGTCGTCTGTAATTAATCGGGCTGACGGCAAAGCACACGTTTTGACTGACGGCAAAGACCGTGTTCTTTGTCATTTGTTATTTTTGTGGCTGCTACCTCTTGAGCACTGCGTTGGTTTTCCCTTGAAGAGGAAAGAGTGATGCAGCAAAGTAGCGTAAGTATTTCCCTCAGTTTTTGAGAACCAAGGTATCAATCCAGTAGGAGGCCACGCACGAGTCCCTCGCACCTACACAAACATATAAATCCTCGCAACCAACGCAATAAAGGGGTTGTCAATCCCTTCACGGTCACTTACGAGAGTGAGATCTGATAGATATGATAAGATAATATTTTTGGTATTTTTATGATAAAGATGCAAAGTAAAGACAGTAAAATAAAAACGGCGCCAGAAATAGTTTTGACTGATGGCAAAGACCGTGTTCTTTGTCGTTTGTTATTTTTGTGGCTGCTACCTCTTGAGCACTGCGTTGGTTTTCCCTTAAAGAGGAAAGGGTGATGCAGCAAAGTAGCGTAAGTATTTCCCTCAGTTTTTGAGAACCAAGGTATCAATCCAAGAGGAGGCCACGCATGCGAGTCCCTCGCACCTACACAAACAAATAAATCCTGCAACCAACGCAATAAAGGGGTTGTCAATCCCTTCACGGTCACTTTTAGAGTGAGATCGATAGATATGATAAGATAATATTTTGGTATTTTTATGATAAAGATGCAAAGTAAAGAAAGTAAAATAAAAGCAGCGCCAGAAATAGCTTGTTGTCGGGAGATTAAATATGATGGAAAATAGACCCGGGGCCATAGGTTTCACTAGTGGCTTCTCTCGAGAGCATAAGTATTACGGTGGGTGAAAAAATTACTGTTGAGAAATTGACAGAATTGAGCATAGTTATGAGAATATCTAGGTATGATCATGTACATAGGCATCACGTCCGAGACAAGTAGACCGACTCCTGCCTGCAGCTACTACTATTACTCCACACATCGACCGCTATCCAGCATGCATCTAGAGTATTAAGTTCAAAAGAACAGAGTAACTCTTTAAGCAAGATGACATGATGTAGAGGGATAAACTCATGCAATATGATATAAACCCCATCTTGTTATCCTCGATGGCAACAATACAATACGTGCCTTGCTGCCCCTACTGTCACTGGGAAAGGACACCGCAATATTGAACCCAAAGCTAAGTGATGACCCACAAGTATAGGGGATCTATCGTAGTCCTTTCAATAAGTAAGAGTGTCGAACCCAACGAGGAGCAGAAGGAAATGATAAGCGGTTTTCAACAAGGTATTCTCTGCAAGTACTGAAATAAGTGGTAACAAATAGTTTTGTGACAAGATAATTTGTAACGAGCAACAAGTAACAAAAGTAAATAAAGTGCAGCAAGGTGGCCCAATCCTTTTTATAGCAAAGGATAAGCCTGGACAAACTCTTATAATAGGAAAAGCGCTCCCGAGGACACATGGGAATATCGTCAAGCTAGTTTTCATCACGCTCATATGATTCGCGTTCGGTACTTTGATAATTTGATATGTGGGTGGACCGGTGCTTGGGTGCTGTTCTTACTTGAACAAACATCCCACTTATGATTAACCTCTATTGCAAGCATCCGTAACTACAACAAAAGTATTAAGGTAAACCTAACCATAGCATGAAACATATGGATCCAAATCAGCCCTTACGAAGCAACGCATAAACTAGGGTTTAAGCTTCGTCACTCTAGCAACCCATCATCTACTTATTACTTCCCAATGCCTTCCTCTAGGCCCAAATAATGGTGAAGTGTTATGTAGTCGACGTTCACATAACACCACTAGAGGCTAGACAACATACATCTCATCAAAATATCGAGCGAATACCAAATTCACATGACTACTAATAGCAAGACTTCTCCCATGTCCTCGGAACAAACGTAACTACTCACAAAGCATATTCATGTTCATAATCAGAGGGGTATTAATATGCATATAGGATCTGAACATATGATCTTCCACCAAATAAACCAACTAGCATCAACTACAAGGAGTAATCAACACTACTAGCAACCTACTAGTACCAATCCCGGACTTGGAGACAAGAATTGGATACAAGAGATGAACTACGGTTTTGAGAGGTGATGGTGCTGGTGAAGATGTTGATGAAGATTGTCCTCTCCCGATGAGAGGAGCGTTGGTGATGATGATGGCAATGATTTCCCCCTCCCGGAGGGAAGTGTCCCCGGCAGAACAGCTCTGCCGGAGCCCTAGATTGGTTCCGCCAAGGTTCCGCCTCGTGGCGGCGGAGTTTCGTCCCGAAAGGTTGCTTATGATTTTTCCCTCGACGAAAGACCTCATATAGCAGAAGATGGGCATCGGAGGGCCACCAGGGGGCCCACGAGGTAGGGGGGCGCGCCCAGGGGGGTAGGGCGCGCCCCCACCCTCGTGGCCAGGTGGGGCCCCCTCTGATGAACTTCTTCCGCTGGATATTTTTTATTATTTCCCAAAATGACTTTCGTGGAGTTTCAGGACTTTTGGAGTTGTGCAGAATAGGTCTCTAATATTTGCTCCTTTTCAGGCCCGGAATTCCAGCTGCCGGCATTCTCCCTCCTTATGTAAACCTTGTAAAATAAGAGAGAATAGGCATAAGTATTGTGACATAACGTGTAATAACAACCCATAATGCAATAAATATCGATATAAAAGCATGATGCAAAATGGACGTATCAACTCCCCCAAGCTTAGACCTTGCTTGTCCTAAAGCGAAAGCCGATAACGATAAATATGGCCCCATGTTTAGAGGTAGAGGCGTCGATAAAAATAAAATACAGACATGAAGGCATCATGATTATTCTCATAACAACAACATACATAGATATTGTCATATGATTTCTTATGTTCAAGTAATAATCCATTCACAATGCAGAGTACGAATCATAAATTTTATTGAGAACCAACAAACTATAGTCTCAGTCATTGAAGCAATTGCAATTTATCATAACATCAGAAAGAGTCTATGTCAGAGGTTAATAGCAAGTCCACATACTCAACTATCATTTAGTCCTTCATAATTGCTAACACTCGCGCAATACTTGTGGTTACGGAGTTTTAATCGGACACAGAGAAAGATAGGGGCTTATAGTTTCGCCTCCCAACCTTTTACCTCAAGGGTAATGTCAACAATAATAACTCATGCCCCCTACATCTAATTAGATATATCAATCGGGATCTTTCCAACACCTTGTGCTTGCCAAAGGATAAAATGTAAAAAGGAAAGGTGAAGATCACCATGACTCTTGCATAAGGTAGAGGATAATAATAAAAGATAGGCCCTTCGCAGAGGGAAGCAGAGGTTGCCATGCGCTTTTATGGTTGGATGCACAAAATCTTAATGCGAAAGAACGCCACTTTATATTGCCCCTTGTGATATGAACCTTTATTATGCAGTCCGTCGCTCTTATTTCTTCCACATCACAAGATCGTATAAAGCTTATTTCTCCCACACCAATCAATCATACATATATAGAGAGCAATTTTTATTGCTTTGCACCGATGACAACTTACTTGAAGGATCTTATTCAATCCATAGGTAGATATGGTGGACTCTCATGGCAAAACTGGTTTCAGGGTTTTGGAAGCACAAGTAGTATCTCTACTTGGTGCTGAGAATTTGGCTAGCATGAGGGGGAAAGGCAAGCTCAACATGTTGGGAGATCCATGACAACATACTTTATCTCAGATATAAGAAAACATAACTCATTACGTTGTCTTCCTTGTCCAACACCAACTCTTTAGCATGTCATATTTTAATGAGTGCTCACAATCATAAAAGATGTCAATAATAGTATATCTATATGTGAAACCTCTCTTTCCTTATTACTTCCTATTAATTGCAACGATGACCAAAGCTATGTTTGCCAACTCCCAACAACTTTTAATCATCATACTCTTCTATGTGAAGTCATTACTCTCAATAAGATCAATATGAACTCTTTGTTTCTTTTTATTCTTTTTCTTTCTTTTATTCACTCAAGATCATGGCAAAATAATCAAGCCCTTGACTCAACACTAATCTTTATTATATAGCTCACAGACTCGATTACATAGAGAGATCATAAAGCAAAAACTCAAAACTAGATCATTCCATAAACTTTATTCTACTAAATCAAGATGCTACTAATAGGATCGAACTAAGAAAAACGGTAAATATAGGAGATGTGATGGTGATATGATACCGGGGCACCTCCCCCAAGCTTGGCAATTGCCAAGGGGAGTGCCCATACCGATGTGATTATGTCCCCTTTGCTGGTGAAGAAGGTGGAGGTGTTGTTGACTTAGTTGATGGCATAGACTTCTCCCTTAATTTGCGCTTGAGGACAGAATTTTGGTCCCTTAAATCATCAATCTCCCACTCCAGGGTTAATATCTTTTTGCATAGGTCCTGCTTATTTTCCTGCAAGAGAAAAAAAGGAATAAACTCGATCTTTGCTTTCTTTACCCTATCAGGGAGACTTGACTTTTTGAACTCCACGTGCATGTCCCCAGGTTAAGGTAATGGGGCTTCATCTTCATCTGAGCTCGTCTCCTCCTTCCCCTTGGGTTCATAGTCCTCTTCTTCCTCCGTGGTCCAACCATCGTGCTCCACATCTCCATAGGCCTTAGGATATGCTAAGTAATCATCCACATAGCTTTCTCCTTCCGAATCCTGGGACGACATGTTGATCTAATCTGCAGTAGGACAGCTCGAAACAAGAACAGAGGATAATTGCGTGATACATGGTTCAAAACCTTTGGGAGAATATATAATGAATTTTTACCGACCAAAATATGTATCATGCAAGAAAACAAAGTCCAGAAGGCACACGAGGTGCCCACGAGGTAGGGGGCGCGCCCAGGGGTAGGGCGCGCCCTCCACCCTCATGCGGCCCTCGTGTCCTTCCCGGACTGCTACTTATTTTTCTATTTTTCTAAATATTCCAAAACGGAGAAATATTGCCTTAAAAATTGTTTTGGAGTCGGTTTACTTACCGTACCACATACCTACTCCTTTTCGGAGTCTAAAACGTTAGGAAAGTGTCCTTATGTATTCCTCCGGGTTACGGTTTCAATAACATTGGTTTCAACATTTATAGGATTACCTGAGATATGGTGTTTGATTCTTTGACCGTTTACCACCTTCGGATTTGTGCCTTCGAAGTTGTTGATTTTTATGGCACTGGAATGATAGACCTCCTCGATAACGTAGGGTCCTTCCCATTCGGAGAGAAGTTTTCCTGCAAAAAATCTTAATTGAGAGTTGTATAGCAATACATAATCATCTACATTAAACTCACTCTTTTGTATCCTTTTGTCATGCCATCTTTTGACTTTTTCTTTAAACAACTTGGCATTTTCATAAGCTTGGGTTCTCAATTCATAAAGTGAGCTAATATAAAATAACCTCTTCTCACCGGCAAGTTTGAAATCACAATTGAGCTCTTTAATAGCCCAATAAGCCTTATGTTCTAGTTCGAGAGGTAAGTGACATGCTTTTCCATAAACCATTTTATATGGAGACATACCCATAGGATTTTTATATGCAGTTCTATAAGCCCATAATGAATCATCAAGTTTCTCACACCAATTCTTTCTAGACCTATTGACAGTCTTTTGCAAAATTAATTTGAGCTCTCTATTACTCAATTCTACTTGACCACTAGACTGTGGGTGATAAGGAGATGCAATTCTATGATTAACGTCATACTTAGCAAGCATTTTACGGAAAGCACCATGAATAAAGTGTGAACCACCATCAGTCATTAAATATCTAGGGACTCCAAACCTCGGAAAAATAACTTCTTTAAGCATTCTAATAGAGGTGTTATGATCAGCACTACTAGTTGGAATAGCTTCTACCCACTTAGTAACGTAATCAACAACAACTAAAATATGTGTATATCCATTAGAGGCAGGAAAAGGTCCCATATAATCAAAGCCCCAAACATCAAATGGTTCAATAACAAGTGAATAATTCATAGGCATTTCTTGACGTCTACTAATATTACCAATTCTTTGACATTCATCACATGACAAGACAAACTTACGGGCATCCTTGAAGAGAGTAGGCCAATAAAAACCAGATTGCAATACCTTATGTGCAGTTCTATCTCCAGCGTGGTGTCCTCCATAAGCTTCAGAGTGACACTTGCGTAGGATCTGTTCCTGTTCATGCTCAGGTACACAACGTCTAATAACAACATCTACTCCTTCTTTATAAAGATGTGGGTCATCCCAAAAGTAATGTCTTAAATCATAGAAAAACTTTTTCTTTTGCTGGTATGTGAAACTAGGTGGTATAAATTTAGCAACAATGTAACTGTCATAATCAGTATACCACGGAGTACTACGAGAAGCATTTATGACATTTACTTGCTCATCAGGAAAGCTATCATCAATAGGTAGTGGGTCATTAAGAACATTTTCTAACCTAGACAAGTTGTCTGCAACGGGGTTCTCAGCTCCCTTTCTATCAACAATATGCAAATCAAATTCTTTTAGCAAAAGAACCCATCTAATAAGCCTAGGTTTAGCATCTTTCTTTTCCATCAGATATTTAATAGCAGCATGATCAGTGTGAATAGTTACTTTAAAGTCAACAATATAAGGTCTGAACTTATCACAAGCAAATACAACTGCTAAGAATTCTTTTCCAGTAGTAGCTTAATTTCTTTGAGCATTGTCTAGAGTTTTACTAGCATAATGGATAAGATTTAATTTCTTATCAACTCTTTGCCCTAGAACAACACCTACAACATAATCACTAGCATCACACATAATTTCAAAGGGTAAATTCCAATCCGGTGGCTGAACAATAGGTGCGGAAACCAATGCTTTCTTAAGTATTTCAAATGCTTCTACACAATCATCATCAAAGACAAATGGTATATCTTTTTGTAATAAATTAGTCAGAGGCCGAGTAATTTTTGATAAGTCCTTAATGAACCTCGTATAAAATCCAGCGTGACCAAGGAAACTTCTTATACCTTTAATGTCCTTGGGACATGGCATCTTTTCAATAACATCAACCTTGGCTTTATCAACTTCAATACCTCTTTCAGAAACTTTATGCCCCAAGAGAATACCTTCATTAACCATAAAGTGGCACTATTCCTAATTCAAGAAAAGATTAGTTTCTTCACATCTCTGCAAAACTCGATCAAGATTGCTCAAACAATCGTCAAAAGAGGATCCATAGACGGAAAAGTCGTCCATGAAAACCTCACAAATCTTTTCACAAAAGTCAGAGAATATAGCCATCATGCATCTTTGAAAGGTGCAGGTGCATAACATAAACCAAAAGGCATACGTCTATAAGCAAAAGTACCAAAAGGGCATGTAAAAGTAGTCTTTGATTGATCTTTAGCCGACACAGGTATTTGAGAGAAACCAGAATAACCATCTAGAAAGAAATAATGTGTATGTTTGCATAATCTTTCTAGCATTTGATCAATAAAAGGTAAGGGGTAATGATCTTTCTTAGTATCTTTATTTAATTTGCGGAAATCAATTACCATCCTATAACCTGTAATAATTCTTTGCGGGATCAATTCATCCTTATCATTAGGAACAATAGTAACACCTCCCTTCTTAGGGACACAATGAACAGGACTTACCCACTGACTATTAGCAACGGGATAAATTATACCTGCCTCCAAAAGCTTTAGTATTTCTTTTCTTACCACTTCTTTCATCATAGGATTCAGCCTTCGTTGATGATCACGAACCGGTTTGGCACCTTCTTCCAAATTTATTTTGTGTTGACATAGAGTGGTACTAATGCCCTTAAGATCATCAAGAGTATATCCAATAGCAGCACGGTGCTTCTTTAGAGTTTTCAATAATCTCTCTTCTTCATGCTCTGAAAGGTTAGCACTAATAATAACATGATATATTTTCTTTTCATCAAGATAAGCATATTTAAGATTATCAGGCAACGGTTTAAGCTCAAACACGGGATCACCCTGGGGTGGAGGAGGATCCCCTAGGATTTCAACAGGCAAATTATGTTTCAGAATAGGTTCCTGTTTAAAGAATACTTCATATATTTCCCTTCTTTCATTCATAAACATATCATTTTCATGGTCTAGCAAATAATGTTCCAGAGGATCACTAGGAGGTACGGCAATAGAAGCAAGACCAATAATTTCATCCTTACTAGGAAATTCTTCTTCACGGTGTTGTTTACTAAATTTAGAGAAATTAAACTCATGAATCATATCATCCAAGCCAATAGTAACAACATTCTTTTCGCAATTTATCTTAGCATTAACAGTGTTCAAGAAGGGTCTACCAAATATAATGGGACAAAAGCTATCTCGTGGGGAACCAAGAACAAGAAAATCAGCAGGATATTTAGTTTTCCCACACAAGACTTCAATATCTCTAACAATTCCCACTGGCGATATAGTATCTCTATTGGCAAGTTTAATTGTAACACCAATATCTTCTTTCTCAGCGGGTGCAAGTTCATGCTTAATTTCTTCATACAAGGTAATAGGTATAACACTAGCACTAGCACCCATATCACATAAGCCATGATAACAATGATCTCCTATTTTAATAGAAATAACAGGCACGCCTACCACAGGTCTATGTTTATCTTTAGCACAAGGTTTAGCAATTCTAGCAGATTAACAGCAAAATTGAATAACATGCCCATCAATATTATCAGACAAGAGATCTTTAACAATAGCAATATTAGGTTCTACTTTGACTTGCTCAGGAGGTGTATATGTTCTAATATTGCTTTTACGAACCACAGTTGAAGCTTTAGCATGATCATTTATTCTAACAGGGAAAGGTGGTTTCTCAACATAAGAGGTAGGAACAATAGAATCATTATAAGTGACAGTCTTTTCTTCAACTTTAATAGGTGCAGCTACTTTTACTTCTATGGGAGGATGATATTTAAACCACTTCTCCTTAGGGAGATCAACATAAGTAGCAAAAGATTCACAGAAAGAAGCTACTATTTCAGAGTCAAGTCCATATTTAGTGCTAAACTTACGAAAAATATCGGTATCCATAAAAGATTTAACACAATCAAACTTAGGTGTCATACCTGACTCCTTACCTTCGTCGAGATCCCAATCTTCAGAGTTGCGTTTAATTCTATCCAATAAATCCTATTTAAATTTGATAGTCTTCATCATAAAAGATCCAGCACAAGAAGTATCGAGCATGGTGCGATTGTTTTCAGAAAGCCGAGCATAAAGATTTTGAATAATTGTTTCTCTTGGGAGCTCATGATTGGGGCATGAATACAACATTGATTTAAGCCTCCCCCAAACTTGAGCGATGCTTTCTCCTTCGTGAGGCCAGAAATTATATATATAATTGCGATCACGACGAACAAGATGCATAGGATAATACTTTTGATGAAATTCCAATTTCAATCTTCTATAGTTCCATGATCTCGTATCATCACATAGCCTATACCATGTCAATGCATCTCCCTTCAAAGATAAAGGGAAGACCTTCTTCTTAACAACATCATCGGGTATACCTGCAAGCTTAAATAGTCCACAAACTTCATCCACATATATTAGGTGCTCATCAAGATGCTTTGTTCCATCTCCTAAAAAAGGATTAGCTAGCAGTTTTCCATCATACCGAAGGAAATTCAAAGGAATATTTTCATATTCATTTTCAGTAGGTTCATTAGGTTGAGGAGCAACTCTCTGCTCTCTTGGTGGGGTGAAGATACCCCGAACAAGCCCCTCAGAGGATTACTTTC
Source organism: Aegilops longissima (assembly GCA_021605205.1). NCBI lineage: Eukaryota > Viridiplantae > Streptophyta > Magnoliopsida > Poales > Poaceae > Aegilops > Aegilops longissima. Next base: position 812,432,389 of record CM038677.1, read on the forward strand.
CATAGTAACAAGTGACAGTAAATTTCAGCACACTATATAAATTTTTCCTTACCAAATTCAACCTACCAAAGGCGCTTCACTCCCCGGCAACGGCGCCAGAAAAGAGTCTTGATGACCCGCAAGTATAGGGGATCTATAGTAGTCCTTTCGATAAGTAAGAGTGTCGAACCCAACAAGGAGCAGAAGGAAATGATAAGCAGTTTTCAGCAAGGTATTCTCTGCAAGTACTGAAATAAGTGGTAACAGATAGTTTTGTGATATGATAATTTGTAACGAGCAACAAGTAACAAAAGTAAACAAAGTGCAGCAAGGTGGCCCAATCCTTTTTATAGCAAAGGATAAGCCTGGACAAACTCGTATAATAGGAAAAGCGCTCCCGAGGACACATGGGAATATCGTCAAGCTAGTTTTCATCACGCTCATATGATTCGTGTTCTGTATTTTGATAATTTGATATGTGGGTGGACCGGTGCTTGGGTGCTGTTCTTACTTGAAAAAACATCCCACTTATGATTAACCTCTATTGCAAGCATCCGCAACTACAACAAAAGTATTAAGGTAAACCTAACCATAGCATGAAACATATGGATCCAAATCAGCCCCTTACGAGGCAACGCATAAACTAGGGTTTAAGCTTCTGTCACTCTAGCAACCCATCATCTACTTATTACTTCCCAATGCCTTCCTCTAGGCCCAAATAATGGTGAAGTGTTATGTAGTCGACGTTCACATAACACCACTAGAGGCTAGACAACATACATCTCATCAAAATATCAAACGAATACCAAATTCACATGACTACTAATAGCAAGACTTCTCCCATGTCCTCAGGAACAAACGTAACTACTCACAAAGCATATTAATGTTCATAATATGAGGGGTATTAATATGCATATAGGATCTGAACATATGATCTTCCACCAAATAAACCAACTAGCATCAACTACAAGGAGTAATCAACACTACTAGCAACCTACTAGTACCAATCCCGGACTTGGAGACAAGAATTGGATAAAAGAGATGAACTAGGGTTTTGAGAGGAGATGGTGCTGGTGAAGATGTTGATGAAGATTGTCTTCTCCCGATGAGAGGAGAGTTGGTGATGAGGATGGCGATGATTTCCCCCTCCCGGAGGGAAGTGTCCCCGGCAGAACAGCTCTACCAGAGCCCTAGATTGGTTCCGCCAAGGTTCCGCCTCGTGGCGGCGGAGTTTCGTCCCGAAAGGTTGCTTATGATTTTTTTCCTCGACGAAAGACCTCATATAGCAGAAGATGGGCATCGGAGGGCCACGAGGGGGCCCACGGGGTAGGGGGCGCGCCCAGAGGGGTAGGGCGCGCCCCCACCCTCTTGTCCAGGTGGGGCCCCCTCAGGTGAACTTCTTCCGCTGGATATTTTTTTATTATTTCCCAAAATGACTTTTGTGGAGTTTCAGGACTTTTGGAGTTGTGCAGAATAGGTCTCTAATATTTGCTCCTTTTCCAGCCCAGAATTCCAGCTACCGGCATTCTCCCTCCTTATGTAAACCTTGTAAAATAAGAGAGAATAGGCATAAGTATTGTGACATAACGTGTAATAACAGCCCATAATGCAATAAATATCAATATAAAAGCATGATGCAAAATGGACGTATCACTAAGCACTTCTCCCATTGCAAGAAAGATCAATCTAGTAGGCCAAACCAAACTGATAATTCGAAGAGACTTGCAAAGATAACCAATCATACATAAAAGAATTCAGAGAAGATTCAAATATTGTTCATAGATAAACTTGATCATAAACCCACAATTCATCGGTCTCAACAAACACACCGCAAAAGAAGATTACATCGAATAGATCTCCACCAGAGAGCGGAGAACATTGTATTGAGATCCAAAAAGGAGAAGAAGCCATCTAGCTAATAACTATGGACCCGAAGGTCTGAGGTAAACTACTCACACATCATCGGAGGCTATGGGGTTGATGTAGAAGCCCTCCGTGATCGATGCCCCCTCCGTGGAGCTCGAACAGGCCCCAAGATGGGATCTCACGGGTACTGAGAAGGTTGCGGCGGTGGAATTAGGTTTTGGCTCCGTGATCTGGTAGTTTGAAGTGCACGAGGTATATATAGGAGGAAGAATACGTCGGTGGAGCAACAGGGGGCCACGAGGGTGGAGGCGCATACCGGGGTAGGCGCGCCCCTACCTCGTGCCCTCCTGGTTGATGTCTTGACGTAGGGTCCAAGTCCTCTGGATCACGTTCACTCCGGAAATCACGTTCCCGAAGGTTTCATTCCGTTTGGACTCCGTTTGATATTCTTTTTCTACGAAACTCTGAAATAGGCAAAAAAACAGCAATTCTAGGCCGGGCCTCCGGTTAATAGGTTAGTCCCAAAAATAATATAAAAGTGTATAATAAAGCCCAATAATGTCCAAAACAGAATATAACATAGCATGGAACAATAAAAAATTATAGATACGTTGGAGACGTATCAGTGGCAGACGGCAAATCCACAGTTTGGCTGACGCTAAAATATTCGCCGTCTGCCCGATGAAACGCTGACGGCAAAGTATTTGCCTATTTACCTTTGCCATCTGACTTTGTCGTCAGCAGGTTGACAACAAACTCTTTGTTGTCTGTATTTCCTTATTTGCCGTCTATACACGCCTGACGGCAAATAGTTGTTTGATACGTCTCCAACGTATCTATAATTTTTTATTGTTCCATGCTATTATATTTTCTGTTTTGGATGATTAATGGGCTTTACTAAGCAATTTTATATTATTTTTGGGACTAACCTATTGACCCAGAGCCTAGTGTCAGTTCCTGTTTTCCCTCGTTTCAGTGTTTCGCAGAAAAGGAATATCAAACGGAGTCCAAACGGAATGAAACCTTTGGAAAAGTTATTTTTGGAAAGAAAGCAATACGGTAGACTTGGAGTGCACGTTAGGGGATCAACGAGGATGGCACGAGGCAGGGGGCGCGCCCACCCCCCTGGGCGTGCCCTCCACCCTCATGGGCCCCTCGTGGCTCCCCTGACGTATTTCTTCCGCCTATATATATATCAATATACCCTAAAGCCTTCGGGGAACATAATAGATCGGGAGTTCCACCGCCGCAAGCCTCTGTAGCCACCAAAAACCAATCGTGACCCTGTTCCGGCACCCTATCAGAGGGGGATCCCTCACCGATGGCCATCTTCATCATCCCGGCGCTCTCCATGACGAGGAGGGAGTAGTTCACCCTCGGGGCTGAGGGTATGTACCAGTAGCTATGTGTTTGATCTCTCTCTCTCTCTCTCTCTCTCTCTCTCTCTCTCTCTCTCGTGTTCTTCATTTGGCACGATCTTGATGTATCGCGAGCTTTGCTATTATAGTTGGATCTTATGATGTTTCTCCCCCTCTACTCTCTTGTAATGGATTGAGTTTTCCCTTTGAAGTTGTCTTATCGGATTGAGTCTTTAATGATTTGAGAACACTTGATGTATGTCTTGCGTGGGATAACCGTGGTGACAATGGGTTATTCTACTGATTCACTTGATGTATGTTTTGGTGATCAACTTGCGGGTTCCGCCCATGAACCTATGCATAGGGGTTGGCACACGTTTTCGTCTTGACTCTCCGGTAGAAACTTTGGGGCACTCTTTGAAGTACTTTGTGTTGGTTGAATAGATGAATCCGAGATTTTGTGATGCATACCGTATAATCATACCCATGGATACTTGAGGTGACATTGGAGTATCTAGGTGACATTAGGGTTTTGGTTGATGTGTGTCTTAAGGTGTTATTTTATTACGAACTCTAGGGCTGTTTGTGACACTTATATGAATAGCCCAATGGATTGATCGGAAAGAATAACTTTGAGGTGGTTTCGTACCCTACCATAATCTCTTCATTTGTTCTCCGCTATTAGTGACTTTGGAGTGACTCTTTGTTTCATGTTGAGGGATAGTTATATGATCCAATTATGTTATTATTGTTGAGAGAACTTGCACTAGTGAAAGTATGAACCCTAGGCCATGTTTCCTAGCATTGCAATACCGTTTACGCTCACTTTTATCATTAGTTACCTTGCTGTTTTTATATTTTCATATTACAAAAACCTATATCTACCATCCATATCGCACTTGTATCACCATCTCTTCGCCGAACTAGTGCACCTATACAATTTACCATTGTATTGGGTGTGTTGGGGACACAAGTGACTCTTTGTTATTTGGTTGCAGGGTTGTTTGAGAGAGACGATCTTCATCCTACGCCTCCCACGGATTGATAAACCTTAGGTCATCCACTTGAGGGAAATTTGCTACTGTCCTACAAACCTCTGCACTTGGAGGCCCAACAACGTCCAGAAGAAGAAGGTTGCGTAGTAGACATCAAGCTCTTTTGTGGCGCCGTTGCAGGGGAGGCTAGGTAAGCGGCACTCACACCCCGTCAACTAAGCTCTTTTCTGGCGCCCTTGCCGGGGAGGTGAGTGCTTGAAGGTATATCTTTAGTTCTTGCAATCAAATCTTTTAGTTTCTTGTTTTATAACTAGTTTAGTTATAAAACAAAACAAAAAATGGAATTAAGGGTGCCTCGTATGCTTCATCTTTTTAATGTCTTTCGTGAAAATGATGGGAAGGAAAATTTTGCTCAAGTACTAGAAGAAAAATTACGTAGAATGCTTGGCATAAAATGTGTGAATGATGAGCATGATTGCAATGTTGTTAGTATGAATTCTTTGAATACCCATGATGCTAATGATATGCAAAGCCACAAGCTTGGGGATGCTATGTTTGATGAAGATGGTATGTTTAGTCCCCCAAGTTTTGATGAGCAAATTTATTATGATGAAAGCATGCATCCTATTTATGATGATTGTTGTGATGACACGTACGCTATAAAGAATAAAGATAACCATGAAACTTGTCATCATGATTTTAATTTTTAATTGGATTATGCTTCACATGATAGTTATTTTGTTGAATTTGCTCCCACTACTATTCATGAGAACAAATTTGCTTTTGTGGAGAGTAATAAAATTTCTATGCTTGTAGATCATGAAAAGAATGCTTTAGGTGCTGGTTATATTGTTGAATTCATTCATGATGTTACTGAAAATTATTATGAGGGAGGAACATATGCTTGTAGGAGTTGCAACAATATCAAGTTTCCTCTCTATGTGCTTAAAGTTTTAAAGTTATGCTTGTTTTGCCTTCCTATGCTAGTTGGTTATTGTTCCCATAAGTTGTTTGCTCATAAAATCCCTATGCATAGAAAGTGGGTTAGAATTAAATGTGCTATTCATATGCTTCATGATGCTCTCTTTATGTTTCAATTCCTATCTTTTATGAGCATCATTGAAATGATCATGCCTAGCTAGGGGCGTTAAACGATAGCACTTGTTGGGAGGCAACCCAATTTTATTTTAGTTTCTTGCTTTTTGGTTCTGTTTAGTAATAAATAATCCATCTAGCTTCTGTTTAGATGTGGTTTTGTGTTTTAGTTAGTGTTTGTGCCAAGTAGAACCTTTGGGAAGACTTGGGTGAAGTCTTTATGATCATGCTGTAAAAAACAGAAACTTTAGCGCTCACGAGATTAGCTAAAACTTTTTACTGGAGAGTGATATTTAGTTGATTCTTTTTGAAGATGATTACTAGACAAATTCCTCAGGTCCACCAATTTATTTTGGAATTCTTGGAGTTCTAGAAGTTTGCTTTAGTTACAGATTACTACAGACTATTCTGTTTTTCGTGTGTTGTTTGCTTATTTTGATGACTCTATGGCTAGTAAAATAGTTTATAAACCATAGAGAAGTTGGAATACAGTAGGTTACACCAATATAAATAAATAATGAGTCCATTACAGTACCATGAAGTGGTGTTTTCTTTTCTTTCGCTAACGGAGATTACGAGTTTTCTGTTAAGTTTTGTGTTGTGAAGTTTTCAAGTTTTGGGTAAAGATTCGATGGACTATGGAATAAGGAGTGGAAAGAGCCTAAGCTTGGGTATTCCCAAGGCACCCCAAGGTAATATTAAAGGATAACCAAGAGCCTAAGCTTGGGGATGCCCCGGATGGCATCCCCTCTTTCGTCTTCGTTCATCGGTAACTTTACTTGGAGCTATATTTTTATTCACCATATGATAAGTGTTTTCCTTGGAGCGTCATTTTATTTTCTTTAGCCTTGCTTGATGTTTGAATAGAATACCAAGATCTGAAATTATTAAATGGGAGAGTCTTCAGATAGTTGCATAATTATTCGACTACTCATTGATCTTCACTTATATCTTTTGAGCTATATAGTTTTTGCTCTAGTGCTTCACTTATATCTTTTAGAGCACGGTGGTGGTTTTGTTTTATAGAAACTATTATTATCTCATGCTTCACTTATATTATTTTGAGAGTCTTAAACAGCATGGTAATTTGATTAATCCTAATATGCTAGCTATTCAAGACTAGTAAAAACTTTCTTATGAGTGTGTTGAATACTAAGAGAAGTTTGATGCTTGATGCTTGTTTTGAGATATGGAGGTAGTGATATTAAAGTTGTGCTAGTTGAGTTGTTTTGAATTTGAGAAATACTTGTGTTGAAGTTTGCAAGTCCCATAGCATGCACGTATGGTAAACGTTATGTAACAAATTTGAAACATGAGGTGTTCTTTGATTGTCCTCCTTGTGAGTGGCGGTCGGAGACGAGCGATGGTCTTTTCCTACCAATCTATCCCCCTAGGAGCATGCGCGTAGTGCTTGGTTTTTGATGACTTGTAGATTTTTGCAATAAGTATGTGAGTTCTTTATGACTAATGTTGAGTCCATGGATTATACGCACTCTTACCCTTCCATCATTGCTAACCTCTTGATTGCCGTGCATTGCCCTTTCTCACATTGAGAGTTGGTGCAAACTTAGCGGTGCATCAAACCCGTGATATGATCGCTCTTTCACACATAAACCTCCTTATATATTCCTCAAAACAGCCACCATACCTACCTATTATGGCATTTCCATAGCCATTCCGAGATATATTGCCATGCAACTTTCTACCGTTTCATTCATCATGACACGCTCCATTATTGTCATATTGCTTTGCATGATCATGTAGTTGACATCGTATTTGTGGCAAATCCACCATTAATAATTCTTTCATACATGTCACTCTTGGTTCATTGCATATCCCGATACACCGGCGGAGGCATTCATATAGAGTCATACTTTGTTCTTGTATCGAGTTGTAATCATTGAGTTGTAAATAAATAGAAGTGTGATGATCATCATTTTCCAGAGCATTGTCCCAAGTGAGGAATAAAAAAAAAAGAGAAAGGCCATAAAAAAGAGAAGGCCCAAAAAAAATGAGAGAAAAAGAGAGAAGGGACAATGTTACTATCCTTTTACCACACTTGTGCTTCAAAGTAGCACCATAATATTCATGATAGAGAGTCTCTTGTTTTATCATTTTCATATACTAGTGGGAATTTTTCATTATAGAACTTGGCTTGTATATTCCAACAATGGGCTTCCTCAAGTGCCCGAGGTCTTCGTGAGCAAGCAAGTAGGATGCACACCCACTTAGTTTCTTTTGTTGAGCTTTCATATATTTATAGCTCTAGTGCATCTGTTGCATGGCAATCCCTACTCCTTGCATTAACATCAATCGATGGGAATCTCCATAGCTCATTGATTAGCCTCGTTGATGTGAGACTTTCTCCTTTTTTGTCTTCTCCACATAACCCCCATCATCATATTCTATTCCACCCATAGTGCTATATCCATGGCTCACGCTCATGAATTGCGTGAAAGTTGAAAAAGTTTGAGATTACTAAAGTATGAAACTATTGCTTGGCTTGTCATCGGGGTTGTGCATGATGAGAGTATTCTTGTGTGATGAAAATGGAGCATGACTAAACTATATAATTTTGTAGGGATGAATTTTCTTTGGCCATGCTATTTTGAGAGGACATAAATTGCTTAGTTAGTATGCTTGAAGTATTATTGCTTTTATGTCAATATGAACTTTTATCTTGAATCTTTCGGATCTGAATATTCATACCACAATTAAGAAGAATTACATTGAAATTATGCCAAGTAGCATTCCACATCAAAATTTCTGTTTTTATCATTTACCTACTCGAGGACGAGCAGGAATTAAGCTTGGGGATGCTGATATGTCTCCAATGTATTTATAATTTTTGATTGTTCCATGCTATTATATTTTCTGTTTTGGATGATTAATGGGCTTTACTAAGCACTTTTATATTATTTTTTGGGACTAACCTATTGACCCAGAGCCCAGTGCCAGTTCCTGCTTTTTCCCTTGTTTCAGTGTTTCGCAGAAAGGAATATCAAACGGAGTCCAAACGGAATGAAACCTTCGGAAAAGTTATTTTTGGAAAGAAAGCAATACATGAGACTTGGAGAGCATGTTAGGGGATCAACGAGGATGGAACGAGGCAGGGGGGCGCCCACCCCCTGGGCGCGCCCTCCACCCTCGTGGGCCCCTCGTGGCTCCCCTGACGTATTTCTTCCGCCTATATATATCAATATACCCTAAAACATTCGGGGAACAGAATAGATCGGGAGTTCCACCGCCGCAAGCCTCTGTAGCCACCAAAAACCAATTGGGACCTGTTAAGCACCTGCCGGGGGGGGATCCTCACCGTGGCCATCTTCATCATCCCGCGCTTTCCATGATGAGGAGGAGTAGTTCACCCTCGGGGCTGAGGGTATGTACCAGTAGCTATGTGTTTGATCTCTCTCTCTCTCTCTCTCTCTCTCTCTCTCTCTCGTGTTCCTGATTTGGCACGATCCTGATGTATCGCGAGCTTTGCTATTATAGTTGGATCTTATGATGTTTCTCCCCCTCTACTCTCTTGTAATGGACTGAATTTTCCCTTTGAAGTTGTCTTATCGGATTGAGTCTTTAATGATTTGAGAACACTTGATGTATGTCTTGCGTGGGATAACCGTGGTGACAATGGGTTATTCTATTGATTCGCTTGATGTATGTTTTGGTGATCAACTTGCGGGTTCCGCCCATGAACCTATGCATAGGGGTTGGCACACGTTTTCGTCTTGACAAACTTTGGGGCACTCTTTGAAGTACTTTGTGTTGGTTGAATAGATGAATCCGAGATTTTGTGATGCATATCGTATAATCATAACCACGGATACTTGAGGTGACATTGGAGTATCTAGGTGACATTAGGGTTTTGGTTGATGTGTGTCTTAAGGTGTTATTTTACTACGAACTCTAGGGCTGTTTGTGACACTTATAGGAATAGCCCAATGGATTGATCAGAAAGAATAACTTTGAGGTGGTTTCGTACCCTACCATAATCTCTTCGTTTGTTCTCCGCTATTAGTGACTTTGGAGTGACTCTTTGTTGCATGTTGAAGGATAGTTATATGTGTTGGGGAACGTAGCAGAAATTCAAAATTTTCTACGCATCCGCAAGATCAATCTATGGAGAGACTAGCAACGAGAGAGGGGGGAGTGCATCTTCATACCCTTGAAGATCGCTAAGCGGAAGCGTTACAAGAACGCGGTTGATGGAGTCATACTCGCGGCGACTCAAATCGTGGAAGATCCGATCTAAGCACCGAGCAACAGTGCCTTCGCGTTCAACACACGTACAGCCCGGGGACGTCTCCTCCTTCTTGATCCAGCAAGGGGAGAGGAGAAGTTGAGGGAAAACTCCGGCAACCGAGCGGCATGGTGGTGATGGAGCTCGTGGTTCTCGGCAGGATTCGCTAAGCACTACGGAGGAGGAGGAGGTGTTGGAGGAGGAGACGGCTGTGCCGGGGAAGGTGCGGCTGCCTCTCTCTCCCTCACTATATATAGGGGAAGGGAGGAGGGGGCGCTCTAGGGTTCCCTAGGGGAGGCGGCCACAGGAGAAACCCTAGATGGGTTTGGGGCCCCACCCCTAGGAAACTTGCCCCCAAGCCGGGAGGCGGCTGCCCTAGGGGTGGCGCCCCACCTCTCTGATTACGTGAGATGGGGTGGGAGGGCGCTCAGCCCCTTAGTGGGCTGATGTGCCCTCTCCCTTGGCCCATAAGGCCCCAAGCGCTTGCCGGGCCAAGAAACCCTTTCGGACACGCTGGTCATCACCTGGTACCCCCGGAACAATTCTGGACTCCAATATACTTTGTCCAATATATCGATCTTCACCGCCGGACCATTCCGGAACTCCTCGTGACGTCCGGGATCACATCTGGGACTCCGAACTACCTTTGGTAACCACATACTATTTCCCATAACAACTCTAGCGTCACCGAACCTGAAGTGTGTAGACCCTATGGGTTCGGGAACCATGCAGACATGACCGAGACGTTCTCCGGCCAATAACCAACAGCGGGATCTGGTACCCATGTTGGCTCCCACATGTTCCACGATGATCTCATCGGATGAACTACGATGTCAAGGATTCAAGCAATCCCGTATACAATTCCCTTTGTCAATCGGTACGTTACTTGCTCGAGATTCAATCGTCAGTATCCCAATACCTCGTTCAATCTCGTTACCGGCAAGTCACTTTACTCGTTCCGTAATGCATGATCCCGCGACTAACTACTTAGTCACATTGAGCTCATTATGATGATGCAATACCAAGTGGGCCCAGAGATACCTCTCCGTCATACGGAGTGACAAATCCCAGTCTCGATTCGTGCCAACCCAACAGACACTTTCGGAGATACCTGTAGTGCACCTTTATAGCCACCCAGTTACGTTGTGACGTTTGGTACACCCAAAGCATTCCTACGGTATCCGGGAGTTGCACAATCTCATGGTCTAAGGAAATGATACTTGACATTAGAAAAGCTCTTAGCAAACGAACTACATGATCTTGTGCTATGCTTAGGATTGGGTCTTGTCCGTCACATCATTCTCCTAATGATGTGATCCCGTTATCAATGACATCCTATGTCCATGGTCAGGAAACCATAACCACCTATTGATAAACGAGCTAGTCAACTAGAGGCTCACTAGGGACATGTTGTGGTCTATGTATTCACACATGTATTACGGTTTCCAGTTAATACAATTATAGCATGAACAATAGACAATTATCATGAACAAGGAAATATAATAATAACCATTTTATTATTGCCTCTAGGGCATATTTCCAACAGTCTCCCACTTGCACTAGAGTCAATAATCTAGTTCACATCACTATGTGATTGTAATGAATCAACACCCATTGGGTTTGATCATATCTCGCTTGAGAGAGGTTATTAGTCAGCGGGTCCGAATCTTTCAGATCCGTGTGTGCTTTACAAATCTCTATGTCATCTCCTATATGCAGCTATCACGCGCCATTTGGAACTATTCCAAATAACAACTCTACTATCTGAATCCGGTTTACTACTCGAGTCATCAGTTAGTGTCAAAGTTTGCATCGGCGTAACCCTTTACGACGAACTCTTTTACCACCTCCATAATTGAGAAAATTCCTTAGTCCACTAGTTACTAATGTTAAGTTTGACCGCTGTCATGTGATCCAGTTCCTGGATCACTCTTGTACCCCTTGACTGACTCATGGCAAGGCACATTTCAGGTGCGGTACTCGGCATAGCATACTGTAGAGCCTACGTCTAAAGCATAGGGGACGACCTTCGTCCTTTCTCTCTCTTCTGCCGTGGTCAGGTCTTGAGTCTTACTCAATACTCACACCTTATAACACAGCCAAGAACTCATTCTTCGCTGATCTATTTTGAACTCCTTCAAAATCTTGTCACGGTATGTATTCATTTGAAAGTACTATTAAGTGTTTTTTGATCTATCCTTATAGATCTTGATGCTCAATGTTCAAGTAGCTTAATCCAGGTTCCATTAAAAACACCTTTCAAACAACCCTATATGCTTTACAGAAATTCTACATCATTTCTGATCAACAATATGTCAACAACATATACTTATCAGAAATTTCATAGTGCTCCCACTCACTTCTTTGGAAATACAAGTTTCTCATAAACATTGTATAAACCCAAAATCTTTGATCATCTCATCAAAGCGTATATTCCATCTTCGAGATGCTTACTCCAGTCCTTAGAAGGATTACTGGAGCTTTGCACACTTGTTAGCATCTTTCAGGATTGACAAAACCTTCTGGTTGTATCACATACAACCTTTCCTCAAGAAAATCGTCGAGGAAAAAATGTTTTAACATCCTATCTGCAAGCTTTCATAAATAGTGCAGTAGCAAAAATGCTCTTTGGAGGCCGAGCTCCATGCAGCTCGTTATCTCGGTGGTCAGTCATCGTGTCCATCAGCTGCAGCCTCGCATTAATTACATGTATTCCAGCTCAGGGGCATACACCCCACACGGTATTCTGTATTTACCTACAGTGTCAGCCCATGTTGTCGAAGCCGCGCTGCCACGCTGGTCAAACGTGCGACCGATTCACCCATCATGTCTAGGCCGTCTAGCTGCTCATGAACATGGGCACGCATACACTCTCATGTTCATAGTCAACAAAAGGTGCAAAAATGTGAACCCTCGTTCATGAATTGGCACGCAGATGTCCAACAACAAAAATGAAAGCAGCGATGTTGACCAGCCTACGTGCAGATATTTCAACAAGATGGCCTCTGTTACTTTCAGGCTGTGTGTGCCCTTGTCATTGAGATTTTTTGAACTCTAGACATGCCTCCGGCAGATCAGATGGGTACGAGAATATCTTTTTCCACCTACTGCTAGGCCAAAATCGTTGTCGACATCGGTTGCTGAAAACCTAATTGCTCGATCTTCGTTTATACTCATTTCACATGTGTCTACATCCACCCTTTCCATGAGAAACGAACTGAATTTCAACTTCAGTTTTGGGAGTCCTTTAAGTCTCCTTCAAATCCAATCTCTGTCAAGATATTGCTCAGCTTCCGCACTGAAATCGTCCGATGTAACCGCTCCACGGACCTCGGCAGCGGCTAACTTCATGAGCTCCATGTTTTGTAAATCCGACACATCTAGATCTAGATTGATTTCCATGCCGGCCGAGGGTGGCGATCACGATGAAGTCGCCCTCTGATCTGGTGAGCATAAAGGGGAGGTGGGGTGTGGAAAATCATGTTCACACGAGTCAGCAGCTAAAACGCAGGCCCATGTACAAATCGTGAACACGAGTTGCTGGCACTGGTGTATCTCTATTAAATAGCGATCGTATATATCGTATATATAGCTAAAAAGGCACACACTACGCATCCTGATGCCACAACGAGTGACACAGATTACGGCCTCCATGCAGCTCGTCCGCCAAAATGCCTCTCTCGTGCAGTAGCTGCTAAAATAATTCCAACAGACTCTTAGCATCGCTAGAGTGAGAAAGTCTCATCGTAGTCAACTCCTTGAACTTGTCGGAAAACATCTTAGCGACAAGTCGAGCTTTCTTAATGGTGACACTGACCATCATTGTTCTTCCTTTTAAAAAAATCCATCTGTACTCAACAGCCTTACGACCATCGAGTGGTTCTTCCAAAGTCTATACTTTGTTTTCATACATGGATCCTCTCTCGAATTTTATGACCTCGAGCCATTCGTCGGAATCGGGGCCCACCATTGCTTCTCCATAGCTCGTAGGTTCATTGTTATCTAGCAACATGACTTCCAAGACAGGATTACGTACCACTTTGAAGTGGTACGCATCCTTGTCGACCTACGAGGTTTGGTAGTGACTTGATCCGAAGTTTCATGATCACTATCATAAGCTTCCACTTCAATTGGTGTAGGTGCCACAGGAACAACTTCCTGTGCCCTGCTACACACTAGTTGAAGTGACGGTTCAATAACCTCATCAAGTCACCACCATCCTCCCACTCAATTCTTTCGAGAGAAACTTTTCCTCGAGAAAGGACCCGTTTCTAGAAACAATCACTTTTGCTTCCGGATCTGAAATAGGAGGTATACCCAACTGTTTTGGGTATTCTATGAAGATGCATTTATTCGCTTTGGGTTCGAGCTTATCAGCCTGAAACTTTTTCACATAAGCGTCGCAGCCCCAAACTTTTAAGAAACGACAGCTTAGGTTTCTCTAAACCATAGTTCATACGGTGTCGTCTCAACGGAATTACGTCGTGCCCTATTTAAAGTGAATGCAGTTGTCTCTAATGCCTAACCCATAAACGATAGTGGTAATTTGATAAGAGACATCATGGTTTGCACCACATCCAATAGGGTGCAGCTATGATGTTCGGACACACCATCACACTATGGTGTTCAGTGACATTAGTTGTGAAACAATTTCCACAATGTCTTAGTTGTGTACCAAACACGTAACTCAGATATTCATTTCTATGATCATATCATAGACATTTTATCCTCTTGTCACGATGATCTTCAACTTCACTCTGAAATTACTGGAACCTTTCAATAATTCAGACTTGTGTTTCATCAAGTAAATATACTTAGCATCTACTCAAATCATCTGTGAAGTAAGAACATAATGATATCCACTGCGTGCCTCAGCACTCATTGGACTGCACACATCAAAATGTATTACTTCCAACAAGTTGCTTTCTTGTTCCATCTTACTGAAAACGAGGCCTTTCAGTGATCTTGCCCATGCGGTATTATTTGCATGTCTCAAGATATTCAAAATCAAGTGAGTCCAAACGATCCATCTGTATGGAGTTTCTTCATACATATCTACCAATAGACATGGTTCGCATGTCTCAATCTTCTAAAAAATGAGTGAGTCCAAAGATCCATCAATATGGAGCTTCTTCATGCGTTTTGTACCAATATGACTCAAATGGCAGTGCCACAAGTATGCGGTACTATCATTACTATCTTATATCTTTTGGCATGAACATGTGTATCACTACGATCGAGATTCAATGAACCATTTATTTTAGGTGCAAGACCATTGAAGGTATTATTCAAATAAATAGAGTAACCATTATTGTCCTTAAATGAATAACCGTATTGCGATAAACATAATCCAATCATGTCTATGCTCAACGCAAACACCAAATAACAATTATTTAGGTTCATACCAATCCCGATGGTAGAGGGAGTGTGCGATGTTTGATCACATCAACCTTGGAAACACTTCCAACATATATCGTCATCTCACCTTTAGCTAGTCTCCGTTTATTCCATAGCTTTTTATTTCAAGTTACTAACACTTAGCAACCGAACCGGTATCTTAATACCCTGGTGCTACTAGGAGTACTAGTAAAGTACACATTTAATACAATGTATATCCAATATACTTCATCAACCTTGCCAGCCTTCTCATCTACCAAGTATCTAGGGTAGTTCTGCTTCAGTGCCCGTTCCCCTCATTGCAGAAGCACTAAGTCTCGGGTTTTTGGTTCAACCTTGGGTTTCTTCACTAGAGCAGCAACTGATTTGCCGTTTCATGAAGTATCCCTTCTTGCCCTTGCCCTTCTTGAAACTAGTGGTTTTACTAACCATCAACAATTGATGCTCCTACTCGATTTCTACTTTCACGGTGTCAAACGTCGCGAATTGATCAAGGATCATCATGTCTATCGCTGATATGTTATAGTTCATCACGAAGCTCTAATAGCTTGGTGGCAGTGACTATGGAGAACCATCACTATCTCATCTGGAAGATTAACTCCCACTCGATTCAAGTGATTGTAGTACTCAGACAATCTGAGCACATGCTCAACGATTAAGCTTTTCTCCCTTAGTTTGCAGGCTTAAGAAACTTGTCAGAGGTGTCATACCTCTTGACGTGGGCACTAGCCTGAAATCCCAATTTCAGTCCTTGGAACATCTCATATGTTCCGCGACATTTCAAAATGCCTTTGACGCCTCAATTCTAAACCGTTTAACTTTACACACTGAACTATCACGTAGTAATGAAAACGTGTATGTCAGATGTTCGCAACATCCACAGACGACGTTCGAGGTTCAGCACACCGAGCGGTGCATTAAGGACATAAGCCTTCTTTGTAGCAACGAGGACAATCCTCCGTTTACGGACCTAGTCCGCATAATTGCCACTATCAACTTTCAACTAAATTTTCTCTAGGAACATATGTAAAACAGTAGAACTAAAGCGTAAGCTACGACATAATTTGCAAAGACCTTTTGACTATGTTCATGATAATTAAGTTCATCTAATCAAATTATTTAATGAACTCCCACTCAGATAGACATCCCTCTAGTCATCTAAGTGATACATGATCCGAGTCAACTAGGCCGTGTCCGATCATCACGTGAGACGGACTAGTCATCGTCGGTGAACATCTTCATGTTGATCGTATCTTCTATACGACTCATGTTCGACCTTTCGGTCTTCCGTGTTCCGAGGCCATGTCTGTACATGCTAGGCTCGTCAAGTCAACCTGTATTGCGTGTGTAAATCTAGCTTACACCCGTTGTATTCGAACGTTAGAATCTATCACACCCGATCATCACGTGGTGCTTCGAAACAACGAACCTTCGCAACGGTGCATAGTTAGGGGGAACACTTTCTTGAAATTATTGCGAGGGATCATCTTATTTAAGCTACCGTCGTTCTAAGCAAATAAGATGTAAAACATGATAAACATCACATGCAATCAAATAGTGACATGATATGGCCAATATCATTTTGCTCCTTTTGATCTCCATCTTCGGGGCGCCACGATCATCATTATCACCGGCATGACACCATGATCTCCATCATCGTGTCTTCATGAAGTTGTCTCGCCAACTATTACTTCTACCACTATGGCTAACGGTTTAGCAATAAAGTAAAGTAATTACATGGCGTTACTCATGAAACGCAGGTCATACAATAAATTAAGACAACTCCTATGGCTCCTGCCGGTTGTCATACTCATCGACATGCAAGTAGTGATTCCTATTACATGAACATGATCAATCTCATACATCACATTCTTTTGGCCATATCACATCACACGACATATGCTGCAAAAACAAGTTAGACGTCCTCTAATTGTTGTTGCAAGTTTTTACGTGGCTGTTATAGGTTTCTAGCAAGAACGTTTCTTTCCTACGCCAAAGCCACAACGTGATATGCCAATTACTATTTACCCTTCATAAGGACCCTTTTCATCGAATCCGATCCGACTAAATTGGGAGTGACAGACACCCGCTAGCCACCTTATGCAACTAGTGCATGTTAGTCGGTGGAACCTGTCTCACGTAAGTGTACGTGTAAGGTCAGTCTGGGCCGCTTCATCCCACGATGCCGCCGGATCAAGATAAGACTAGTAACGGCAAGTAAATTGAAAAAATCGACGCCCACAACAACTTGTGTTCTACTCGTGCATAGAAACTACGCATAGACCTAGCTCATGATGCCACTGTTGGGGAACGTAGCAGAAATTGAAAATTTTCTATGCATCCACAAGATCAATCTATGTAGAGACTAGCAACGAGAGAGAGGGGAGTGCATCTTCATACCCTTGAAGATCGCTAAGCGGAAGTGTTACAAGAACGCGTTTGATGGAGTCGTACTCGCGGCGATTCAAATCGCGGAAGATCCGATCTAAGCACCGAACAACAGTGCCTCCGCGTTCAACACACGTACTGCCCAGGGACGTCTCCTCCTTCTTGATCCAGCAAGGGAAGAGGAGAAGTTGAGGGAAAACTCTGACAACACGACGGCATGGTGGTGATGGAGCTCGTGCTTCTCCGGCGGGGCTTCGCTAAGCACTACGGAGGAGGAGGGGGTGTTGGAGGAGGGAGAGGGCTGCGCCAGGGAAGGTGCGGTGCCTCTCTCTCCCTCACTATATATAGGGAAGGGAGGAGGAGGCGCCTAGGGTTCCCTAGGGAGGCGGGCACAGTGGGAAACCCAAGATGGGTTTGGGCGCCCCCACCCCCTAGGAAACTCCCCCAAGCCGGGAGGCGGCTGCCCTAGGGGTGGCGCCCCACCTCTCCCGTTACGTGAGATGGGGTGGGAGGGGCGCTCAGCCCCTTAGTGGGCTGATGTGCCCTCTCCCCTTGGCCCATAAGGCCCCCAAACGCTTGCCGGGGCTTCCGAAACCCCTTTCGGACACGCTGGTCATCACCTGGTACCCACAGAACAATTCCGGACTCCAATACCCTTCGTCCAATATATCGATCTTCACCGCCGGACCATTCCGGAACTCCTCGTGATGTCTGGGATCACTTCCGGGACTCCGAACTACCTTCGGTAACCACATACTATTTCCCATAACAACTCTAGCGTCACTGAACCTTAAGTGTGTAGACCCTACGGGCTCGGGAACCATGCAGACCTGACCGAGACGTTCTCCGGCCAATAACCAACAGTGGGATCTGGATACCCATGTTGGCTCCCACATGTTCCACGATGATCTCATCGGATGAACCACGATGTCAAGGATTCAAGCAATCCCGTATACAATTCCCTTTGTCAATCGGTACGTTACTTTCCCGAGATTCGATCGTTGGTATCCCAATACCTCGTTCAATCTCGTTACCGGCAAGTCACTTTACTACTTCTGTAATGCATGATCCCGTGACTAACTACTTAGTCACATTGAGCTCATTATGATGATGCAATATCGAGTGGGCCCAGAGATACCTCTCCGTCATACGGAGTGACAAATCCCAGTCTCGATTCGTGCCAACCCAACATACACTTTCGGAGATACCTGTAGTGCACCTTTATAGCCACCCAGTTATGTTGTGACGTTTGGTACACCCAAAGCATTCCTACGGTATCCGGGAGTTGCACAATCTCATGGTGTAAGGAAATGATACTTGACATTAGAAAAGCTCTTAGCAAACGAACTACACGATCTTGTGCTATGCTTAGGATTGGGTCTTGTCCATCACATCATTCTCCTAATGATGTGATCCCGTTATCAATGACATCCTATGTCCTTGGTCAGGAAACCATAACCATCTATTGATCAACGAGCTAGTCAACTAGAGGCTCACTAGGGACATGTTGTGGTCTATGTATTCACACATGTATTACGGTTTCCAGTTAATACAATTATAGCATGAACAATAGACAATTATCATGAACAAGGAAATATAATAATAACCATTTTATTATTGCCTCTAGGGCATATTTCCAACAGTCTCCCACTTGCACTAGAGTCAATAATCTAGTTCACATCACTATGTGATTGTAATGAATCCAACACCCATTGGGTTTGATCATATCTCGCTTGTGAGAGAGGTCATTAGTCAACGGGTCTGAATCTTTCAGATCCGTGTGTGCTTTACAAATCTCTATGTCATCTCCTATATGCAGCTATCACGCGCCATTTGGAACTATTCCAAATAACAACTCTACTATACGAATCCAGTTTACTACTCAGAGTCATCCAGATTAGTGTCAAAGTTTGCATCGGCGTAACCCTTTACGACGAACTCTTTTACCACCTCCATAATTGAGAAAATTCCTTAGTCCACTAGTTACTAAGGTTTAGTTTGACCGCTGTCATGTGATCCGTTCCTGGATCACTCTTGTACCCCTTGACTGACTCATGGCAAGGCACACTTCAGGTGCGGTACTCGGCATAGCATACTGTAGAGCCTATGTCTAAAGCATAGGGGATGACCTTCGTCCTTTCTCTCTCTTCTGCCGTGGTCAGGTCTTGAGTCTTACTCAATACTCACACCTTATAACACAGCCAAGAACTCCTTCTTTGCTGATCTATTTTGAACTCCTTCAAAATCTTGTCACGGTATGTATTCATTTGAAAGTACTATTAAGCGTTTTTTAATCTATCCTTATAGATCTTGATGCTCAATGTTCAAGTAGCTTAATCCAGGTTTTCCATTGAAAAACACCTTTCAAACAACCCTATATGCTTTACAGAAATTCTACATCATTTCTGATCAACAATATGTCAACAACATATACTTATCAGAAATTTCATAGTGCGCCCACTCACTTCTTTGGAAATACAAGTTTCTCATAAACATTGTATAAACCCAAAATCTTTGATCATCTCATCAAAGCGTATATTCCATCTCCGAGATGCTTACTCCAGTCCTTAGAAGGATTACTGGAGCTTTGCACACTTGTTAGCATCTTTCAGGATTGACAAAACCTTCTGGTTGTATCACATACAACCTTTCCTTAAGAAAATCGTCGAGGAAAAAATGTTTTAACATCCTATCTGCAAGATTTCATAAATAGTGCAGTAGCTGCTAATATAATTCCAACAGACTCTTAGCATCGCTACGAGTGAGAAAGTCTCATCGTAGTCAACTCCTTGAACTTGTCAGAAAACATCTTAGCGACAAGTCGAGCTTTCTTAATGGTGACACTTACCATCATTGTCCGTCTTCCTTTTAAAAAAATCCATCTGTACTCAACATCCTTACGACCATCGAGTGGTTCTTCCAAAGTCTATACTTTGTTTTCATACATGGATCCCCTCACGAATTTTATGACCTCGAGCCATTCGTCGGAATCCGGGCCCACCATCTCTTCTCCATAGCTCGTAGGCTCATTGTTGTCTAGCAACATGACTTCCAAGACAGTATTACGTACCACTCTGAAGTGGTACGCATCCTTGTCGACCTATGAGGTTTGGTAGTGACTTGATCCGAAGTTTCATGATCACTATCATAAGCTTCCACTTCAATTGGTGTAGGTGCCACAGGAACAACTTCATGTGCCCTGCTACACACTAGTTGAAGTGACGGTTCAATAACCTCATCAAGTCTCCACCATCCTCCCACTCAATTCTTTCGAGAGAAACTTTTCCTCGAGAAAGGACCCGTTTCTAGAAACAATCACTTTTGCTTCCGGATCTGAAACAGGAGGTATACCCAACTGTTTTGGGTATTCTATGAAGATGCATTTATTCGCTTTGGGTTCGAGCTTATCAGCCTGAAACTTTTTCACATAAGCGTCGCAGCCCCAAACTTTTAAGAAACGACAGCTTAGGTTTCTCTAAACCATAGTTCATACGGTGTCGTCTCAACGGAATTACGTGGTGCCCTATTTAAAGTGAATGAAGTTGTCTCTAATGCCTAATCCATAAACGATAGTGGTAATTTTATAAGAGACATCATGGTTTGCACCACATCCAATAGGGTGCAGCTATGATGTTCGGACACACCATCACACTATGGTGTTCCAGGCGGCATTAATTGTGAAACAATTTCCACAATGTCTTAGTTGTGTACCAAACACGTAACTCAGATATTCATTTCTATGATCATATCATAGACATTTTATCCTCTTGTCACGATGATCTTCAACTTCACTCTGAAATTACTTGAACCTTTCAATAATTCAGACTTGTGTTTCATCAAGTAAATATACTTAGCATCTACTCAAATCATCTGTGAAGTAAGAACATAATGATATCCACTGCGTGCCTCAGCACTCATTGGACTGCACACATCAAAATGTATTACTTCCAACAAGTTGCTTTCTTGTTCCATCTTACTGAAAATGAGGCCTTTCAGTCATCTTGCCCATGCGGTATGATTTGCATGTCTCAAGTGATTCAAAATCAAGTGAGTCCAAACGATCCATCTGTATGGAGTTTCTTCATACATATCTACCAATAGAGATGGTTCGCATGTCTCAATCTTTTAAAAAATGAGTGAGGTCAAAGATCCACCAATATGGAGCTTCTTCATGCGTTTTGTACTAATATGACTCAAATGGCAGTGCCACAAGTATGCGGTACTATAATTACTATCTTATATCTTTTGGCATGAACATGTGTTTCACTACGATCGAGATTCAATGAACCATTCATTTTAGGTGCAAGACCATTGAAGGTATTATTCAAATAAATAGAGTAACCATTATTGTCCTTAAATGAATAACCGTATTGCGATAAACATAATCCAATCATGTCTATGCTCAACGCAAACACCAAATAACAATTATTTAGGTTCATACCAATCCCGATGGTAGAGGGAGTGTGCGATGTTTGATCACATCAACCTTGGAAACACTTCCAACATATATCGTCATCTCACCTTTAGCTAGTCTCCGTTTATTCCATAGCTTTTTATTTCAAGTTACTAACACTTAGCAACCGAACCGGTATCTTAATACCCTGGTGCTACTAGGAGTACTAGTAAAGTACACATTTAATACAATGTATATCCAATATACTTCTGTCAACCTTGCCAGCCTTCTCATCTACCAAGTGTCTAGGGTAGTTCTGCTTCAGTGCCCGTTCCCCTCATTGCAGAAGCACTAAGTCTCGGGTTTTGGGTTCAACCTTGGGTTTCTTCACTAGAGCAGCAACTGATTTGCCGTTTCATGAAGTATCCCTTCTTGCCCTTGCCCTTCTTGAAACTAGTGGTTTTACTAACCATCAACAATTGATGCTCCTACTCGATTT
The DNA here is from genome assembly GCA_021605205.1 of Aegilops longissima. Taxonomy (NCBI): domain Eukaryota; kingdom Viridiplantae; phylum Streptophyta; class Magnoliopsida; order Poales; family Poaceae; genus Aegilops; species Aegilops longissima. The sequence goes on from CM038677.1 coordinate 812,454,602, forward strand.
CTACTTTCACGGTGTCAAACGTCGCGAATTGATCAAGGATCATCATGTCTATCGCTGATATGTTATAGTTCATCACGAAGCTCTAATAGCTTGGTGGCAGTGACTATGGAGAACCATCACTATCTCATCTGGAAGTGTAGCGACCCGACCTCAGACGGTCAAGCCTCTGTGTATCTGTGCCATCCCTGGATCAGTATGCTAGCACACACAGTACATCAATGTATATATCAAAGTGCAATCACATGTATAAATAACGTAAAATGATATATACCTCATAATACTCAGCGGAAACAATCAAACGGGTGTGGAGTCCCATCAACGCCATCGGCAGGTTGAGTGTAGACCGTAACCCTGTATCGTAACTCTTACTCGTCGGAAGAAAGTATCTGCAACATCATACGTTGCAGCCGTGTAGGTCAGTACATTGAATGTACCGGCAAGATCACAATAAAAGAACATATGATAAAACTATACTATATGCAATATGGCTTTGTGGCTCTGTGTCTGGGGTTTTTTGCGTAAAAGCTGGTTTTATTTTCCTTACATCAAAGGAATAAATGAAGTCTGTACTATGGAGTTTTCTATCATGACATGGTTCCGCCAACCGATGTCTCATAGCCCAAAAATCGTCATAAGTTGCCCACAATTAAGTTATCAATCCGGTATTGAGAGTTCCGAGATAGATCCAAGTCCAGAGGCTCAAATTGTCCGTAACCGGGGACACGGCTAATCGATTAGGTTTAAACCCTCTGCAGAGGTTTGTACACTTTACCCGCAAGATTCGATCCCTCTTTTTACGTTCTCGCACTTCAAGGTGTTTGAGAACAAGATGACCGAAACATGGTCTTCCAAAGAGTTCCTCTGACCACTGTCCGGTACTCATCCCATCCTACCGTAGTTCTACATCTGCTAGTACCGTCCCAGCCAGAGTCACAACTAAGGTCAACCAAGCGAGCCCATAATGACTTGCGGTTGCACGGGTAAGCTTCGGGCATGAAGTATTCTTCCGTCTCTTTGAGTCTGGGTGAAGCTTTCCGCAAGATGTCATGGCGCTTCTCCATGCATCCCGCCAACCTTTGGTTTCTCCAGGTGCCCGTCAACAAATCCTTCACCCAGTGTGTATTGAATTCTTGTCTTGAAGTCTTGAGGCCTTGAAGATGCAGTCCTTGCAGATTCCATCATGGAGTTGTCGTCATTCACGTAGATCCTCCATTCTCACACCACTCCCGAGTACTCATACCAACCCCGTCTACTATAGCATAGCATTTAAATAAATAACGTCCCGGGCTTGGTAACAGGGTGATGGGTTCCTACCTCACGCATACTACTCAACTACAAGGATTCAATAACACTACTGAGGGGTGGTTGCAAAGGTGCCACTAAATGCAATAAAACATAGGTATGAAAGCATGGTCAAAGTGAACTTGCCTGGTAATACTTGATGAAGATAACAACGCTGTCAGAAAATGACTTGGTAGAACTAATCGTCACTCCGTTGAAAATCTATATAGTCAAACATAGCATTCACATAAGCAAACATCCTAGCAAACAATTTTAGCACTCGAAATAACAATCAAAACAGCAAGGAAAATCGATAATAAAACTCAAACAAAATCAAAAGAAACTTCAAATAAAACTACAAAGAAAAACTACAAACGAAGATCTATGACTTTGCTACAAACATCTAATATAGTTTTGCCGTAAGTAAAAACTTAACAACAATTAAAATACTAAACTAATAAATTAACAGAAAATAAAATGTAAAATAACTAATTTAACAGAAAGTATTTTTTTCCATAAAATTTTATTTGCAAAAGAAACAAATAAAAAGCTTTTATAAAACTCTAACTATGACCTATAGAAGGTTTCATACAAAACTAAGGAAAATAATTTTTTAAAAATAAAATAAATTTTCTCCTGTTGTCTAACAGAAACACAACTAATTTTGTCAAAAGTGACAAAAAGAAATAATTTAAAACTAATAAAAACAATAAAGAAAAAGCTAAAACAGAACTGTTTTGCTAAAAACCTAATTTAAATTAACCTATAAATAAAATACTAAATACTACTGGATAAACAAAGGTCCTAGAGACCAGGAGCAAAAAGAATTAATTAAAACCTATTTTAAACTCAAGTTATGGCCAAAATACTAATCTGAACAAAATTTATCAAATTCAAATTTAAACTACTCAAATTTGAAATCCAGAGACACTAACAGAAACTTCAGCAAATTTGTGACACATAGCAATTGGAATCACTCAAAATACTAAAAACTCTAAAAGATATGAATTTTCTAAGATTGCTATTTTCTGAAAAAAATGAATTACGGGATTTCTTTGATCTCACCGGAGTAGTCGTCGAAGTTGGGGAAGAAGATCGGATCCGATGTTGCGGTTGCTCCTAGAGGAAATGAGATCACGGGACGGTGGAGAGGAGATCATATAAACCTCAGGAGAGGTCGAGGCGGCGGCGGCACTTGGCGGGCGGTGGTACTGCTTCTGCTGCTGCTGCTGGAGAGGAGAGGAGAGGAGAGGAGAGGAGAGGTGTTGGTTTGATGTGTTGGAGGGGGTTTGCTTGGGTATTTATAGTGGGGAGGGAGGGTTTGCTTGGGGTAGGGACAAGAAATAGATTAGGATTAGGAAACAAAGGAAAAGATCTTAAAACAAATCGGAATAAGCAAGCGGGATCAAATCCTACTAGTATTAGGAAAAAGGAGCGGTGCTCCCTGGCTTCCCTTGGTGCGTGCAATGGTGTTGGCCTTGTGGTCGGCCGGTGGCAAGTGGCGGCTTGGGCCTTTGGCCCAAGGCACTGCGGATTTTTTTTTTTACAAAATTTTCAGAGAACTAAAATAAAAAAAAATAAAATGACTAAAACTTTTATATAGGCATATAATATACCAAAATTTGCAGAAAAAGATTTTCTGCAACATGGACATTATTATAGCATTAAATAAAATACACACAAATTTAAATAAATTAAAGAGTGCTTCAGCTCTAATAAAATCCAATAAAAATCATTTTAAAATACCAAAATGAATTCAAATTCATTTCTCTCAATTTCTGATGTAGGGAATCATGTTATCCTATTTTCCATATATTTTATTTTGGAGAAAAATAATTTGAATAAAACTCAAATAACTCCAAATTGAAAATAAATTCAAAAGAACTTTTAATTCTTTGAAACTCCCAACTCATATTTCATATGTTTTGAAGAAGTCATTTTATCTTCGCTCGTGAAAATCATTGAGTTGCATAAAGTTTCAGAATTGGAAATATTTTCAAATGAAATTCAAATATTTTCAACACCCTTGTCATTTAAATAAATGGAAGAAGTCATGTCATCTTCTCTCCGGGTTTTTGGTGATGAAAATAATTTGAATTCCCGAAGATCATAAAAGCAAAATGAAAGTTTGGGAAAGTCCTTTTATTCTCTCTCATTTAACTTTCAAAAAGTTTCGAATTTCACTCACTTTCAGTCAATCAATCAAGCAATCAATCAAACAACAAGCATAGTTATTTATTTAATATAACATTCCAAAATTTAGAATTTTGGGATGTTACAGGAAGATTAACTCCCACTAGATTCAAGTGATTGTAGTACTCAGACAATCTGAGCACATGCTCAACGATTGAGCTTTTCTCCCTTAGTTTGCAGGCTTAAGAAACTTGTCAGAGGTCTCATACCTCTTGACGTGGGCACTAGCCTGAAATCCCAATTTCAGTCCTTGGAACATCTCATATGTTCCGCGACATTTCAAAAATGCCATTGACGCCTCAATTCTAAACCGTTTAACTTTATGCATTGAACTATCACGTAGTCATGAAAACGTGTATGTCAGATGTTCGCAACATCCACAGACGACGTTCGAGGTTCAGCACACCGAGCGGTGCATTAAGGACATAAGCCTTCTGCATAGCAACGAGGACAATCCTCAGTTTACGGACCTAGTCCGCATAATTGCCACTATCAACTTTCAACTAAATTTTCTCTAGGAACATATCTAAAACAGTAGAACTAAAGCGTAAGCTACAACATAATTTGCAAAGACCTTTTGACTATGTTCATGATAATTAAGTTCATCTAATCAAATTATTTAATGAACTCCCACTCAGATAGACATCCCTCTAGTCATCTAAGTGATACATGATCCGAGTCAACTAGGCCGTGTCCGATCATCACGTGAGACGGACTAGTCATCGTCGGTGAACATCTTCATGTTGATCGTATCTTCTATACGACTCATGTTCGACCTTTCGGTCTTCCGTGTTCCGAGGCCATGTCTGTACATGCTTGGCTCGTCAAGTCAACCTAAGTGTATTGCGTGTGTAAATCTGGCTTACACACGTTGTATTCGAACGTTAGAATCTATCACACCCGATCATCACGTGGTGCTTCAAAACAACGAACCTTCGCAACGGTGCACAGTTAGGGGGAACACTTTCTTGAAATTATTGCGAGGGATCATCTTATTTAAGCTACCGTCGTTCTAAGCAAATAAGATGTAAAACATGATAAACATCACATGCAATCAAATAGTGACATGATATGGCCAATATCATTTTGCTCCTTTTGATCTCCATCTTCGGGGCGCCACGATCATCATTGTCACCGGCATGACACCATGATCTCCATCATCGTGTCTTCATGAAGTTGTCTCGCCAACTATTACTTCTACCACTATGGCTAACGATTTAGCAATAAAGTAAAGTAATTACATGGCGTTACTCATGACACGCAGGTCATACAATAAATTAAGACAACTCCTATGGCTCCTGCCGATTGTCATACTCATCGACATGCAAGTCGTGATTCCTATTACAAGAACATGATCAATCTCATACATCACATTCTTTTGGCCATATCACATCACACGGCATATGCTGCAAAAACAAGTTAGACGTCCTCTAATTGTTGTTGCAAGTTTTTACGTGGCTGTTATAGGTTTCTAGCAAGGCCGTTTCTTTCCTACGCCAAAACCACAACGTGATATGCCAATTACTATTTACCCTTCATAAGGACCCTTTTCATCGAATCCGATCTGACTAAAGTGGGAGAGACAGACACCCGCTAGCCACCTTATGAAACTAGTGCATGTCAGTCGGTGGAACTTGTCTCACGTAAGTGTACGTGTCAGGTCAGTCCGGGCCGCTTCATCCCACGATGCCACCGGATCAAGATAAGACTAGTAACGGCAAGTAAATTGACAAAATCGACGCCCACAACAACTTGTGTTCTACTCGTGCATAGAAACTACGCATAGACCTAGCTCATGATGCCACTGTTGGGGAACGTAGCAGAAATTCAAATTTTTCTACGCATCCACAAGATCAATCTATGGAGAGACTAGCAACGAGACAGAGGGGAGTGCATCTTCATACCCTTGAAGATCGCTAAGCGGAAGCGTTACAAGAACGCGGTTGATGGAGTCGTACTCGCGGCGATTCAAATCGCGGAAGATCCGATCTAAGCACCGAACAACAGTGCCTCCGCGTTCAACACACGTACAGCCCGGGGACGTCTCCTCCTTCTTGATCCAGCAAGGGGAGAGGAGAAGTTGAGGGAAAACTCTGACAGCATGACGACATGGTGGCGATGGAGCTCGTGGTTCTCCGACAGGGCTTCGCTAAGCACTACGGAGGAGGAGGAGGTGTTGGAGGAGGGAGAGGGCTGCGCCAGGGGAAGGGTGCGGCTGCCCTCTCTCTCCCTCACTATATATAGGGGGAAGGGAGGAGGTGGAGGCGCCCTAGGGTTCCCTAGGGGAGGGGCGGCGGCCACTGGGGAAACCCTAGATGGGTTTGGGCGCCCCCACCCCCTAGGAAACTTGCCCCCCAAGCCGGGAGGGGCGGCTGCCCTAGGGGTGGCGCCCCCACCTCTCCTGGTTACATGAGATGGGGTGGGAGGGGCGCTCAGCCCCTTAGTGGGCTGATGTGCCCTCTCCCATTGGCCCATAAGGCCCCCAAACGCTTGCCGTGGCCTCCGAAACCCCTTTCGGACACGCTGGTCATCACCTGGTACCCCCGGAACAATTCCGGACTCCAATACCCTTCGTCCAATATATCGATCTTCACCGCCGGAACATTCCGGAACTCCTCGTGATGTCCGGTATCACATCCGGGACTCCGAACTACCTTTGGTAACCACATACTATTTCCCATGACAACTCTAGCATCACCGAATCTTAAGTGTGTAGACCCTGCGGGTTCGGGAACCATGCAGACATGACCGAGACGTTCTCCGGCCAATAACCAACAGCGGGATCTGGATACGCATGTTGGCTCCCACGTGTTCCACTATGATCTCATCGGATGAACCACGATGTCAAGGATTCAAGCAATCCCATATACAATTCCCTTTGTCAATCGGTATGTTACTTGCCGGAGATTCGATCGTCGGTATCCCAATACCTCGTTCAATCTCGTTACCGGCAAGTCACTTTACTTGTTCCGTAATGCATGATCCCATGACTAACTACTTAGTCACATTGAGCTCATTTTGATGATGCAATACCGAGTGGGCCCAGAGATACCTCTCCGTCATACGGAGTGACAAATCCCAGTCTCGATTCGTGCCAACCCAACAGACACTTTCGGAGATACCTGTAGTGCACCTTTATAGCCACCCAGTTATGTTGTGACGTTTGGTACACCCAAAGCATTCCTACGGTATCCGGGAGTTGCACAATCTCATGGTCTAAGGAAATGATACTTGACATTAGAAAAGCTCTTAGCAAATGAACTACAAGATCTTGTGCTATGCTTAGGATTGGGTCTTGTCCATCACATCATTCTCCTAATGATGTGATCCCGTTATCAATGACATCCTATGTCCATGGTCAGGAAACCATAACCATCTATTGATCAACGAGCTAGTCAACTAGAGGCTCACTAGGGCCAGTTAATACAATTATAGCATGAACAATAGACAATTATCATGAACAAGGAAATATAATAATAACCATTTTCTTATTGCCTCTAGGGCATATTTCCAACAGTCTCCCACTTGCACTAGAGTCAATAATCTAGTTCACATCACTATGTGATTGTAATGAATCCAACACCCATTGGGTTTGATCATATCTCGCTTGTGAGAGAGGTTATTAGTCAATGGGTCTGAATCTTTCAGATACGTGTGTGCTTTACAAATCTCTATGTCATCTCCTATATGCAGCTATCACGCGCCATTTGGAACTATTCCAAATAACAACTCTACTATACGAATCCGGTTTACTACTCAGAGTCATCCAGATTAGTGTCAAAGTTTGCATCGGCGTAACCCTTTACGACGAACTCTTTTACCACCTCCATAATTGAGAAAATTCCTCCATAACAGAGAGAGAGGAGAAGTTGCACCGGCCTCCAGCTACCTACCCCCGAGCGGCCACTTGCACCAGCACGCCACCAAGAAACACCCGTGCTGCTGAATATTAGTTGGGCTATAGGCCCATTTAACAATTTCAGAAAATCCCTAAGGGCCCATGCTTCCAAGGGAGTGGTGGGAAGTTTACTCCCACATGGCTAGTTGAGAGAGATATACACCAATTTATAAGGTGAGCTCTTCTCCCACTAGTATCAGTTGGTGTGAAGGAATGAGAGGTGTTCCACATGCGCGCTCCTCCTCCGCCGCCCGCCTCGCCACACCGCGCCGCGCCGCCGCGGGTTGCGGACCACGACGACCGGTTGAATGAATGTTGTTTACCGAGCAGGAAATGGAATTGTTACCATCGTTGTTAGAAAATAATAGACACATTGACGATGCTTTGGGGCTTGAGAGCAGGCGACTTGTCGAATATGCCATGCCATGATTCAGGACTCCCACGCGCATGATCAGCCACCCGTTAGGCCAACTCCAGCGCGCGACCCCATCCTGTCTGGGTGCGTCCGTTTAAGGTAGAACGGACGAATAGCATGGCCCAACGCGCGGCCCCAAACGGACATGTGTCCGGATTTCGTCCATTTTTTACCCATTCCCGGCCCAAACTTGCACCGAGTTTGGGGTGAAACGGACATTACGCGAATGGAATGGATGCACACCCTTGTCCCCACGTGGCCCGCCTGTCGGGGACACTAGCAGTCCATTCGCTTCCAACGCCTCCACCCACTACAAAAAAAATACACTTCCGTGATGATACGTGTTTGTCATAGTAGGTCGCGTTTTTTGTCATGCATGTACATCCATGACGATTTTATGACAGAATCAAGATACTCATACCTGTGTTGTCGTACAAGTGTTCCATGACATTACCAAAATTATCATCACGGAAGTGTCCACTTCCATGACGATAAATCCCGCGTCACAGAAGTGCTTTCGTCAAGGGTGACCGACACGTGGCATCCACCGTAACGGAACACCGTTAAGCTATCGGGTCGGGTTTTGGATCCAATAATCCGTTAACAGCCCCGACCAATGGGGATTTTCCACGTGTAAAATCACCATTGGCTGGTCGGCTCATCGTTGGGACAGATGTCATCCACTCATTGGACAGAAGGCGCTTATGATACGTCGACACGTGGCACGGCCCAACAGAGGCCCATTCCTGTGAAAAGGCAGGCCCGTTTGACTTGGTCAAAAGGTGTCGGGCCGGCCCATGGAAAGCCTGTTAACGGCCTGTTCGCATATAGCCTGTTTACAGCTTGCTAACCCAAGGCCCGTTACGCCCTATCCGAATTAGGCCCAGTAGCGTCATCTGGGCCACCCAATATGATTCCAGCCCATTTTCACTTCGGCCCATGTATGGCCCATGGCGTCTTCGCCCATATGAGGCCCTATCTAACTCTTGGCCTATTAACGGCCCGTGGTAAGCGGCCCGTAATGAACAAAGTGTATCACTTTACACCCATTAACGGCTCGTGGTGGCGGCCCGTAATGAACAAAGTGTATCACTTTATACCCATTAATGGCCCGTTATTCCGTTGGGCGTTTCCAGCCCATGTTATCTTCGGCCTTCTCGAGCCCATTTATTCTTGGGCTCATTTCGGCGATTCGTTTACTTACGGCCCATTACTGTCATTTTCTGCTTGTGGGCCAAATTCAGCCCGTGGTTACAGTCGGCCCATTTGTGGTCCGTTAATACGTTGGGCTGTTTTCATAGCGTCATGAAATATGGCCTATTAACGATGGCCCGTTATGGTCGGCCCATGAACAGACGATTCCAACTCTAGCCCGTTTACGGCAATAATGCGGCCTGTTATTGGCCCATGTTATCATACTGCCCGTATAAGGCCCATTGATGATACGGCCCGTAGAAGGCCCATTGTTTCTACGGCCCGTAGAAGGCCAATTGTTTCTACGGCCCATAGAAGGCCCACTGTTTCTCCGGCCCGTAGGAGGCCCAGTGTCACTACAGTAAATATTAGCCCTTGGTTATTGTAGCCTAGTTTTAAAAAATAGGTTATTGCAGCCACTAGCAAACCACGGAAAAAGAACTGCAATGACAACAAGCAAACAAATAAACATGACAACAAGGAAATAAATAAGCAAGCAACTTATGCTAGGCTATCACGGCTATCACATACTACATCCATTGGGCATCAAAGTTTGCCACCAGTGCAAATAAACGTGCCGACAAAAGAATATACAAAACTGAGAGCACTTCAGAAGGCACTAGGCCTGGCAAGCTCGGGCCCCGCAAGCAGCTGAAGAAGCTGAGTAGACCTCAGTTGTGTCAATGATAGATGCATCAACACTAGATTTAAGACATGATGGTGCGCACAGCAGTCCTCTGACATCTTCATTGCAGCTTTGAGTTCAAGTGGGAGCTGAGCTGAAGCAAGCCTTTCCGCTTTAAGTTGAGACTGAAGAAGTCGAACTGATTGAGGCAGTGACTGCACAGGGGTTGTCTCACACCTGCTGGTGAGTAGCTTCAACTCACTGTCTTCATCAAGACAGGACTTTGGGGTCATCTCGCTGTCCTCAAGATGGTTTGGCTCACTATCTTCCCTGAAGTTCTGCCTGGAGTAAGAAATACGACTCTGAAAGAGAAACAAGGAGACACGTAACATGTTCCACAATTATATAAGCAAATAAATGAATCATTACGCATAAGGAACATGTTTTACAACTACAATTTGAATCGGTAGTTGTTGCAAACATCAATCAGATGTAAACAACAAAGCAAACAGCGATGGAGGAAATGATGCCTATCCAAATCTATACTAGAACAAAGTTTGAAGGCTTGAGAAGGATGAACTTACATTACATGTTAACACGGGCTGGACAAAGCCCTTCTCCATGTTGATGGAAGGATAATTCAATAAATTCCCCAAAGAAAATTCTTTATAGGCGTTGCCATTATTCTACATTTTGCAAAGAGTAAATATAGATCAAATAATATTGGAAGAAGCAGAGGATAATGAAGCTCAAAAGTGCGGTCGATGATACATACTCAAATAGCAATTAATTAAGTACAGCGTTACAAGGCAAAAGGAGAGAGAGTCTTGACAAGAGCAATGTAGAGCCCATTATTGTTTTGAGATCGTATGATCCTTTGAGCAAGGAGATTCATCTGAAATTAGTTTTCATACAGAGAGAAGGTAAGGCACAAGAAGAAATTTAGGAGTTCAAATTTTGAATTGATATCATAGACAAGATGACTGCTGGGCTCCCAGCAGTTCTAATAAGGGTTTGGCCACTGGAGTAGGGGTAAAGTGTGGTACTGTTGGGCCTGTGTTTTCTGTGGCTGCTGGTCTATCTGATTTAACAGGTATCACTACCTTATTCAAATACCTAGTTTGTGCTCCTTGAGGATCTGCACTCACCCTCTTCCTTTTGGACATCTATTACGAAAGAACACCATTTGACTGGAAAAACATAGTGTGACGACACATGGAATAGGTATAGAAAATGGATAGGTATGGCATATAATCATATATGATGCTTAAACTAAGCAGATGGTGTAACAAAGTAGAAGTAATGCAAGAGGTCAGATGCAAAATATGTGCGACCAATACAACTTTGCAAAGTTAGAGCAAGCACCTTGATGGGTGAATAAGATAGGCCATCCTCCACAATGCCAAGTTTGTTAGCCAGTGGATCGTTCCACAATATTCCTCTCGTGCGCCCATTCTCATATTCATTTTGATAATGTTCAATATCTGACATGCATGAAAACATAAAAACAAGTGAGATTTTCTTTGTAACGCAGAAGTGATTCTCCAATACTGCCTCCCTGTAACCCCTTTGTGCTATCTCTGCAATTCTTTTAAAAGATGCCATGCATGCTGTAATTTGTTGTGTGCATTAATATAATGTGGCCTACTACTCAAACTATGAGAGCTCCAGAAGTGATGACACTTCGCAGATGATAGCTTCAACATATAGTAAAGACGAACAAGTCGACTGACCGTGATTCAAAATATACTAAGGAGAACAACTCGACCGACGATCGACCGCAGGAGAAGAGTATCATCTTAAAGAAGAGCAGAAGAGCAAGCAGATTGAAGATATTACAGGTCTTTCAATACAATGTCGGTTGGCCACCCATGATGAACCAGAGCGCACAGATAAATATTATTCTTTCCGGTCTCTCCATATGTGGCTCACATGCATTTCGAAACTAAAGTAGGACCATTTAGCTCACCAATTAAACATATCTCAGTTTTACTAATATCAGCAATAATATCAGATATGAATTTGTACAACTAAGCTTGTTTAGCTCGATGGGTGGAGCCGTGCTATTACGACACGAACCACATAGCTGATTGTGGTCATCATAAAATGGAGAAAACATAAGCATGATGAGTACAGTGTTGACCGTGGCAGTTAGATGGCAGATCTGAAGCTGCAAACCGCGCAAAGGGTAGTTAGCAACCAATGTTTTCTTTGAAATAACAACTAAGATTTGGTATGGACAAGAAAGTACGGTCAACAAGTGACAAAGAAATGCAATGATGTCTCTCTATATGTCGCGACATGCATTTGGAAACTCATGTGGGACCTTTAGCTAACCAATTAAATGTGTCGGTTAACTAATATCAGTATCATATCACAATCATATTTGAACAACTAAGCTTTCGAATTCTGAGTGTTGTGTTGTTTAGCTTGAAGGGTGGAGTAATGCTAGTACTGACGTAAAGCACCTCACGCAGATCATAGTACAGTAGATAAAGGGAAAACCCTAAGCATCAAGAGAAAAATCAGGAAAGTGGAACTAGCTGGACGATGGGTGGCGCACATGCTTTTGAAGCAGTATAGGAACATTAGGTGACCAATTAAACATTCTCTGTTTTAGTGATATGAGCATCATATCAGATTCGTATTTCAACACGTAAGCTTTGAGTTGAGGTCTTGAGGAGCAGTGCTAGCACGACACGAAGCACCTACGATGATGGTAGTGAATATAAAGGGGGGAAACCATAAGATTTACGAGTATAGTGCCCGTGCCATGGCGGATCTGAAGGTGCAAACCGGACAAAGCTACTTCACAACCAATGTTTGCTTTCAACTAGCCACTACGATTTGGTACGGACAAGAAAAGTACAGTAAAGAAATTACGATCTATTTTCCGGGTGAGATCAATAACTTAAGCACATATGGAAGAGTACCACCTCTCTTGCGACGCCGTGTAGGACTATACTGAGACGTTGAGGGTACTGTGGGTGCGATGGCTGTCGGCGGCGGGGAAGAAGTCTTTAGACGGCAGACGGCCGGGTAGGGGGATATATCCTGTTGCCGTGGACGAGGCGGTCGTAGGAGCGGCAATGGCAAGGTGGACGACGGCGCCGATGAAGCGAGAGGAGGCGATGAAAGGATCCTGGTCCAGCGCCGTGGATGAGAGACATCCATCTCTTGCAGTGGACGACGGGGTAGGGGTAGCGGCTCCGGCAAGGTGGAGGATGGGGTGGCGGACGGAGGAGGCTGGCAGAATGCGGAGGTTGTCGTGTCGCCGATGGTGTATGAATGGGGAAATGGAGGAGGGGGATCTGAAACTTTGGGGCGCTTCTCGAAATGGGGAAAGTTACGAACTTATCCCCCGTTCAAAATTTCGGACATAGCGTCGGTTGGGGATAGGACGGTAATCTCGCATCTCCCAAATATTTGCCGGTAACTATTTCGGGCGAGGAGAGGGTGTTTTGCCGCCCACGATTGGCGCCCACGGTGTATGAACAGGGCTGACAGGTAGGGCGGTTGTGTCACGTCTGACGGAAGTTACACATCTGCCCGTATTTAAAATATTAGCCTACATCGATTCCGGACGAGGAGAGTTTGTTTTGCCGCCCATCGTGTATGAATGGGGAAATGGAGGAAGAGACACATGTCTTTCGGACGAGCTTGAATCAAATGTGTTTTGCCGCCCATGTTTGGCGCCCACCGTGTCTGAATGGGCTCAGAGGCCGTCGTGTCACGTCTGATTGAAGTTACTAGTCTACCCCTATCGACAGCAGTGTAAATCCGGTCGATAAGGATGTCAAGTGTCAGGGGTAGACAGTAATTTCCATCTCGCAAACACTTGCTTCGGGCAGCCCACAAATTATAGTGGGTGTTTAGCCGCTTCGTTCAAAACTTGGGAGAATTAGCATTCAGGTTTGCCCTGGGACCTGGCAAACTAAATTCAAATCCAATTTGTATTCGATTACGAATATCCACAGATAATTATACGTTTTGTTCTTTCTTCCAAACCACAACAAAGATTTATTCCACCTTTATATATGATTATGATTTAGAAATGCCGTGATCTTGAAATTCAGTAGGTTGGATACACTCTGATTCAAACAGTTATTTCATCCAATACAATATGCTCGCACGAAAAACAGTTCACCTTATGTCAATCATACAAGTACTGAGGATTACCTCACCTAAAAAATTCGGATCATTACAACACATGGACAACATAGGGGGTCTTGCAACATAATCCATTCAGAGACATGACACAACATGCAAGTACAATAATCTAATGACAATTTCAACTGGTATCTAAAGAAGAACCGGGATTACCTTGCTTCAGATAGCGAAACAGCAGAGACCTCCTCCGTCTTCAAATGCAACATTCTTACTTCCTCCAATTCTTGGGTTGCTTGCATAATGCGTGCCGCTAATTCCGTAATTTCTAGCCTCAAGATAAAGATTACCTCATTCATGGCAGCCACACCATCTCTTTCGCCTCTAGTAGAGCCTCAAGCACTATAATATCTGTGCTTAGACTGCTCTCGGCGGTGTTGCCTCTAAACTGCTACCATCTGGTAACATGGATGGCGATTGCTTCCACAAATAGATTCTCGGGGTTGTACATTGTGTCCTAGTGTGAGCGGCATCCTGAAAGGTTTCATTTGGACATAAGTAAGAGATAGTTATCGTATGATCCAGGCAGTAGCTTACATGGTAAACGACGGACGAATTATTGCGAGCATGGCAAACTATATTTAAATGGTTCAAGCAGCATCGATCGAAAAGAAATTAAAATGGTAAGATGAAACTAGGGATGTAAGTGGCAAATAAACGACATCCGCCATCCCATCTAGTTAGTTTTGCCACCTCCTAGTTCATTTTCCTCAAAAACAAAAACTCTTTTGAACTATCATACCACTAGTGGACTTTAATCGGGATTAAACGAGACCCGCTTGACATCCCTAGTTGAAAGGGAGTGTACAACCACTATATTTAAGTTGCCAAGGCATCTAAGCAGTTGAAATAATCTGAGAAAGCACTTAACAGTGTGGCCTCATATAAACTACGAAGACAGTCTTGTGATGAATTTGAGAGGAAAAGTTAAGGACTCAAATGAAATAGGCATGCATTTCTTTACAATAGTACAGCAGAGTAATCGCGACATATTAACCAACTCAGGTATAGCGTAACAACAAACAAGCATTGAATCAAGCAATACAGCAAAGCGGCACAACTGAACTATTTGTAATTCGGTAGGATTACACGTTGAGGGCACAAGCCAAGAAAGCAGCCCACTCGCATTACATTTCCCATGTACTAAAACACACTGGCTTACCATATGTTGCTATGAAGCCTAGCTGCTATTGCAATGTTCTTTGAAGATATCATCAGCATCCCGTGGTTGCAAATCTAGTTGTTGTAGTTTATTCTGCACCATCTATTTAGGTAAAATTAATTTTAATTGCATGCGCTGGTCCAAATTGATCATCAATGGTTCATCTAAACTAATGAAAGAAGGGTGTGTGCATACACGACAATATATCTGATTCCCTCTATTTTTATGCTTGTTCGAGGTGCCAGCCCCAAAAGAACAAATATTTTGCTTGATGGGGTTGGCAGCTCCATAATTAATAGAAGCATCAAATTAGTCATGCAACTTGGGAAGATCAAGAACACACAAACAAGTAATGAACAGAGGCTCGGAGCAGTGATGTAATAGATAGCGTCAGAAAATGTAGGGTAAAACGAACAAAAAGCAGCGGAACCACATGGTAGTTTGCTGATGTGTAATTAAGCATAGAGAACATTAAGCGATCGATGGAACCAACAGGTGGCATCGAACAAAACTAAAGCATATTAACTATATGTGCCTTTGGTATGTAATTTCGCACATGTAACATGTTCACTGCCAGAAGTATGGCCCTACAGGTGCAAGAAGAATAATGGGTCTCATGAAAAACTGAATGATGCCCTGAAGAAATTCAAAGGTGCGGTGCTTATGCTAGGAAAGTGAACGTAGGCGCCGGCAGTTGGATAATAGTACCTGATTCTCGGCGGCGTATGGGTATCGTTGTCATACTTGATAGCTATGGATCGTCGATGGTGCTCGTGTTGCGGTTGAGTTTGCACTACTAGGGAAAAGCCTAGCAGCAGCGCGGGTTTTACGCCTATCAGTAGCGCCGCCAAGAGCGCTACTGATAAGGCGCTACAACTAAAGCTTAGCAGTAGCATGCCTGGACCCGCGCTACTGCTAAATTGATCTAGTAGTAGCGCTTCTCCAGAGCAGCGCTGTTGGTAATTAGTAGTAGCGCTCCTCCTTGCCCGCGCTACTACTATTATGTAGTATTTTATTTCTTTTTTATTTCATGTTGTATTTCATACACCTTTACACAAGTTTTCATACAATAGGAATTTAGAGATTGTTTTTACATCATAATGAGTTATTACATCACGGGGTGAAAGAACCGTGGACTAGTTTCAAGTGGATGGACATCCACTTGAAACTAATCCGCGGTTCTTTCACCCAATGATATAATAAATATCATCATCATTATCATATCATTAACAACTTATCATCATAATACATCATTGTCATATAACACCTCCTCAAGATCATCGTTTTCATCAATGAGACATCACATAGCAAATTGGTCACTAGTCATAATCACAAGTACTCCTCATCATCAACTCTAACACATCGTATCACATAATAAACATATTATACCTCATAGGACCTACTACATTCTCTTAGGACCTACTATATTCTCTAAGGTAAAATAGCAAAAAACAAGATAGCCTGTCTCCAATTCTTGCCTTTCGCTTAATGTTACTTCCAAGAACCTCCTTGCGAATGTCCAAACATTTTTTCCATTCTTTGATTAGCATGTGTTCACCGGTTTTGGAAATCCGATATGCACACGTGAGATCCTTAGATTGACCTGGCTGTATGTTCAGAACTGCAAGGCAACCATTCTGATACATCAGATGAGGCACACAATCCATCGGGATTTTTTGTTGAAAAACATAGTAATAACTTCGTAGTTAGCAATGATGTACTAGTTTTAGAAGTATGCAAAAGATGCACGGATGTCGTAATAGTAAAAAATCTTATCAGGGTATCTCCATAGAAGTTATAGTGGTTCAACACGTGCACTAGTGGCACGTATTCACCATAATTTGGAGGAGTTCGATAATAGGTGTTGTAATTCTCAAGATAAGTACAATAAGCAATCAGATGACTTTTCTCCTTATAAGTTAATTCGGAGCCATCAGTGTAGTGGGTTTTGTCTACCATCTTCTGCACATTCTTTGAAGATTCAAAATAAGCTGTCAATGGAAATAAGTTGTCAACTATTTTGAAATAAACAATATAAATTAGTTAATAACTATGTTTGAGAAACTCACATTGCGGTAGAATCGAAGCGTATCAACAAGGACCCAAATGTCCATATTGTATTGCTCGATGTCGGGATCACCAAGATCCATGGTGACAATCATACCCTCATAAAACCATACATTTTGCAAAGTGCTTCCCAATTTTGGCAACCAAAATGGGTTACGCTCTGAGCATTGTACAGATTTACTTCAAAATCCATATCATGATGGGTCCTTAGGTGTATTTTCTTTGTTTCAAAATTTTCATGGTCTTCAAAACCCATCCTCTCCAAGACATAGCGTCTTGCATGGCATGGGATAAGCTAGTCGAATTGTAAAAGATGAAAATTAGACGTTGAAATAGTTGAAGTCATGCTTAATTACGAAAAAAAACTCTTGTCGTTGTTGTGTACCGTTTCAACATCGAAGGTCTCCTCGAGCTTAATGCTGAAGCGTCGATCTTCGTCCAGCTCAACGAACCTGTCGCACATACCTCGATCGTCGTGGCACCAGCTGCACTCCCCCGGGAGACTGTCGTCGTCCGAGTACGACATTTCCTACGTTCATAATTCAAATTTTAAACTTGTACAATTAAATATATGTACTAAAAACCTAAATTAGATCATTATTTTTTGAGAAAATCCAGGCCACTCGATATTTCCTACATATTCTAGCACAAGTCATGCCAGAATTCATGGAAAAACTGGCATGACCTTAGCTAAAAAAGGACATATCGAGCGCCTGAAATTTGCCAGAACGTAAATTAATCAACACTCCGGCAAAACATAGGCCACTCGGAGGTGTAACCTGAACATGAACGACCACTTGGGCAACCACATATCCTATTTGAGCAACACAAGATATACATGGATATTTGGCTGGTCTCACCTCGATGTCGGAGGGGGTCGGTGACGGGGACGACGGCGGGGATGATGGAGGGGCCCCTTGATTTCTGCAAAAGCAAAAACCGTATAAGTTATCACTAATACATCCCGAATAATTGCTTAAACTAAAAAATAACAACAAATATGACATGTTCGACTAGTTTTATTAATTCAACTAGTTCTTACTAAATATAAACATACTATAAATAGAAAAAAAACTAGTTCTTTCTAAAAATAAAGTAGTTCAACTAGTTATATTAATTATCTTACTAAAAATACATTAGTTCAACTAGTTTATTAATTTACTTACTAAACTAGTTCAACTACAACTACTATTAATCATACTGCCCTAGTTAACTAGTACCATCACTACTACTAATTAACATCTACTACTAATAAAAATCATTATCTATGAACCCTAAATTAACATCTACTACTACTAAACAACATCTAGTACTAACTAAACAGAGAGAAAGAGGGTGGGGGCGACGGAGAGGTAGGCGGCGAGGCGGGATCGGGATCAGGAGGCGGTGGTGCTGGGTGGGCTCGGGTGGCGGCGGTGAGGTCGAGGGCGGTGGGAGGAGGCGGCCATGATCGGAAGGAGGAGGGCAGTCGAGGAGGAGGAGGAGGGACGGAAGGAGGGGAGTACCTCGGCGGTGGGCGAGACGAAGGGCGGCAGCATGGCACGCGTCTGACAGACGGTTATCGGCTGCGGGCGAGAGTGACCGAGAGAGGGGAGAGTGTGAGTGAGAGCGAGGTCGGACGGCGTGGGGATGATAAGGTAGGGTTACTTGTAGCGTTTATAGAAAAGCGCTACAGCTAAGGATAGTACCAGTAGCGTTGGGCCAGTATATGCGCTACTGCTAAGTTGGGCTAGCCATGTGCGCCCAGTTCAAACATAGCAGCAACGCTTTTTTCTAGTACGCGCTACTGCTAAAGTCATAGCGATAGCGCGGTTTATTTATGCGCGCTGCTACTAAGTAGCAGCAGCGCATGATTTTGTCCAGTGCTACTGCTAAGATGCTGTGTATAAGGTTTTCCCTAGTAGTGTTGGGCCGGCTGTCGCCGTCGCTGAAGCGGCTCCGGTGCTACGGTTGCGGCGCCTGTCGACATACAAGAAAGCTCATCGTGGTAAGTGAACAGTTGCACGATAAAGAGAAAATCGAAGGAGTACAAATCGAAATAACTGATGAGGCTGCGGCGTCGGTAAAGCAGGGCGGTGGAGTTGAATATGGCATCCGTGGAGCAGGTCCGGGCAGATGGACGAAGGCTTGGCAGGTGTGTTGTCTGATGCTTTCGGTGGCGGATCTGTTGCATGACGAGGGCTTGTATGAAGGGCCAGCGAAGGGGCGGACGAGGGAGTCAGTGAAGGGCCTACGCTGTGGTGGACGAGGGTGCCGGTTAAGCAGATCCGATGCGGTGGACCATGATGGCGGTCAAGGAGATCTGGAGCGGTGGACAAGCCAGTCTCTGAAGCGGCTCTGGTGAAGTGGTGAGTTGGCAGTTGGGGGTTCCAAGGTGCGGAAGGTAGATCCGGCGGGGTGTGAGGTCCACCGCTGTGGCGGAGGACTAGATTCGGCGGCTTGCCGTGGTTGGGGGGTCGGGGAGGGGAAGAGGAGGGGCTTTGGGGAACAATGTTGGGGGCAAAGAGGGGAAAACAATGGAGTTACCAAAGCATCCCTTTTTCGTTCATGTGGCAGGGGTAAAACATGAATATCGCAGGGCTAAACTTTCGGGCGCGTGATATTTCGATGTGAGCGGGAAGTTTGAAAGCTTTTGGTGCCTAAAATTATAAGTATTCTGCTCTCGTACGGCCGACTATGATATCATGGCCGACAATTTGTTTGTTTTGCACGCAAAAAATGTGCAAGTTTTGAAAATCAATGTCTCGAACTCGAAACTTAGATTGTCCATTCAATTCAAATATGGATCATTGAGCTACTACAAGCAAATACCATCATACGGTCCAATTCAAATGAAATTCCAAATGTGTTTATCCTAAATATGATGACAAAAGCAAAAATGTGTATGTGTATGAATAAAGTGAATGATTACAAAGTTTGAACATGCCCGTATGTGTATATCTCTAGGTTTGATATATGAATTTGAAATCACGAAATCCTGGCTTAAAAAATGTACCTCCGTTTAAATGAATTACAAAAGCTAATGATGGAGTCGAATTCCAAAATTCCAATCTTAGGTTTGTAATTCTGGTACATCAAGGTATATCACGCATGTTCAAAAGTATCGTTATCTCATAGTACAAACTGTGAAACAAATTGATCAACCATGAGTGCACAATATCTCAATTACGCTAAAGTCCCTCAAATATAGACACCTCACTGTTTATCTGAAGTCACCCCCCTCCCCCCCACCACCACCACCACACACACACACAGATAGAGAAGTCGTTCTCTCCCCCAAACACCAACACACGAGCACATTAACACCCCTCTCTCTTGTAAATTCCGGACCCCAACATAGGTCTCTATCACTTTGTCTCTCGGGCATGCACACATCTCTTCCCTCACTCTCTAGGTCTCCCGCTATCTCTCTTACCCAAGCACACGCACTATGTAGAGTGTATATTTCCCATACACACAAAATGTAAGCCCATAGCGTCTATCTCCCTAGTTATGTGGTTCTCGCGCACTCACCTCACACACCACCCCCACTGCAAACAAGCACACTTTGTCTCCTTCTGCATCACTCTCCTCTTTCTATCTCTCCCACATGTGGACCCACCCCAGCTCCTTCCCTGTATACATATATGTCGTGACTCTTTGCATAGCTCCCTAATATATAATCGTTCTCGATTTCGCACATTGTTCTCTACACCATCTACTCTAGATCTCTCATGAAGTCCCTATCACACACACGATGACTCGCTTCCCTTTTGTCTCCGTTCATAGGCCAATTTCGGACAACATCAACATTGTCTCCCTATCTATACGCCATTTATGGACACAAACGACCCCTCTCGCCCCCTCTCTTCCTCTCTCTCTCTCTCTCTCTCTCTCTCTCTCTCTCTCTCTCTCTCTCTCTCTCTCTCTCCATCGCTAGCTCTCTCTTTCTCTCGCTCTCACACCCCTCTCCCACACACACACTCGATGTCTCTTCCAAATAGTCTGCTCCCCCCGCCCGCACCCGTGTTATCTCGCTACTACACATGTCACACCATTCCCCCTTCCCTTATACTAGGTTTACATCATCAGTGGTCTCTCTACTCCACATACACTCTCTCCTTGTCACACACAAGCGCGTGCACAAACACACACAGACACGCACAAACACCCATTTATCTGGATCCTCATCTCTCCCCATGTCCGCATGTGTATCACACACACTCACTCTCTAATTATGTATATGTGTCTCCACGTTACACAACACAAAGCCCCATGTACATGTCTCTCTCTATCCTCCACACACATAGACACAAAGAATCTGTTATCATTGCCTCAGTCTCTAACATATCACGCTCTCTCTCTCTCTCTCTCTCTCTCTCTCTCTCGCAAACACGCTCAACAAGGGTTTCCCCGTGAATAACTTACCGTCTATTCATCAACGATCGTGGCGATACGGCGAACACGAGGCGTGAAAAAAAATCTACGTGCTTAGACCACCTAGTATGACTACTAGGACTAGAGCAAGCCAAAAGCGCCGCCGTCACCCCCTCCTTGTCGCGACGGAAAATCTTTGTTTTACACAGTCGAGAAGTCATTGTGCTAAGGCCCCACATGCCGAGGCGTTGAATAGAATGCAGATGCTAGTTTACGGAAGCAAGTATCGATAATACGTTTGTATCTCCATACTTATATTTCTTCTCTTATAAAAAACCGAGTTGGTGATGATGGTACGTGTGCCATCTTGCAATATAGACCGTTCGATCTATATCGGCGGATGGAAATTAAACTAAAAGATACCGCACCCTCTCCACATTTGCAGACAAGGCCTTCCCTCGTTCATCCTTATCTCCAACAAACCTCATTGTTGAGCAATTAAGAAAGGAAGCCTCTGGAACAAACTGGCCTGGTGGCCGCTGTCGGCGTCGTCAATCCCCATGCCTCCGCTCAGTCCGACCACCAACCACCACCACACCCCACTCCTCTTCACCTTATCTCATATTTCTCGAGATATCATTAGTTTTTACACATGGGATTACTCCCGCAAGGGTCAATCATAACAAGTGTTTTATAAAAAAAAATGCATCTTGATGTTCCGTGCAATGCACGGATCTTTCTAGTACTCCTACACAAGACTAAGTTGGTGATGCTGATGTGTCTGCCATCCGTCGTTTCTGACCATTAGATCTACATCTAACGATCGTGAGGTAAGTTGTTGCCTTTTCTCACCAACATCCCACTTGTCTACCAATTTGCAGAAAAACCCATAATTAGTATCTTAAAACCAACCACATCCCTCCCTTACCTCACCAAAACAACCCAAGGAATATATTCTAATTGAAACATAATATATCTATAGTGACATATGTATATCAAAATTAGGGTGTTTTGTACCAAGTTTGTGAATAAGTATTATTATAATTATGATTCGTTGCAACGGACATGAACATTGCTAGTATTTCCAACCATGCTTTTTTTTCCTAGTATTCCATAGTTTCGAGTTTTCCATCAAGATATTAGTCACTCATGGTTGATATTTACTTCCAATCATGTACACATATGCACTATGTAACTAGCCTTGCTTATTGGCTTCCAAAGCTTAACTTTCACTCCTACTTACAATATGTAGAGTATTTAACAACAAACTACCACTTTCAACTAGCCCTAGGAAGAATCTATTGTACAAAAAATAGCAAACACATACCCAAAATTTCTTAATCCACGCCAAAAACTACTACCTAGTACTCCTACTGATTAGGTTCGTTTAAACCCATTTATGACTGAGTTGGAACACACGTCCGTGCTGACGAGGCAGCTTAAACCAACACATTTTGTTTGACCGTTGACACGAGGGACCCACATCTGACCTTCCATCCTGTTATTCCCCCTCAAATCATTATTTTTCCTGAACATTACTTCAAACAGTACTGATGCGTGTTCGTCGGTGGTGCCGGTGATGAGCGAGTTGGCCGCCGCTCCACCAGACGGGCCGGACGCCACGCTGGCCTCCGCACGGGTTGGCAGGCAGGCCCGAGCAAGCCGCCGCGCTGGCCTTCGCTCGAGCCAGATGGCTGGCCTTAGCGCGGTGCGCACGAGCAAGCCGTCGCGCTGCCGTGCCAATCTAGCTAGCAAACCTTGCAGACAAGCAGCTGGATGGAGCTATCTTGGCTAGCTAGAGGCCGCGAGCGCCGGACGGAGCTGGCATCCGGGCTGCCGCAACATGGGCTCCGTGACCGCGGCGGTTTTGACCCATATACGCCGGTGGCGGTAGTTGCGTCCCATGGCGAAGATGACTAGGTGGGCGGGCCGGAGGTAGGAGGTCACTCGAGGATTTTGTTGGTAAGAGCATGTACAATGGTTGATAAGGTAGTCTTATCTTAAGTCTGCCACGTATGCAAGTGGTAGTAGTTTGTTAGCATTTTAGTGGTTTCTTGCATTATTAGGGGTTTCTTGTAAGGAACAATGTACGTACTACTAGCGACAAAAGGCAATTCTAGGTTGCGTTGTACTCCAACGAGTACTACTAGTGGTCGCGGGAGTGTATACCTCGTTTTGTGGGTTCGATCCCGGCCGAAGGCACGGCGGCCTTTTTAAAAAAAAGTATTTCTACACTTTGTTGCGAGCCAATATTTTACACGGGTAATTGAGTTTTGAAGTCAAACAGACGTGCGGCCCCACAATCTGGGTGCACTGGACAGCCTAGCCACGTGAACGGGTTTTCCTTCCCAGCATCCCGTGGCTCGCGTGCTCGCCCTAGCCGCACCTCGCTTGCAGCTTCCTCATCAGCTAGTAGCATATTTAAACTAGTGCCTCCCAATTAAGCCCGAGGAGCCGGAAAAGCCTGGCGGGGCATTGGGAACTGTGCAATATGGCTCTGTATGTAAAGTGCTCTACTACTACTCTGTAGCTTGTGGCGTTGCACGCATGGACTTCACTCCATTATCGGCTCTACTATAAAAGAAATTCCTCTTGACGTGATTTTTTAAAAAGGAGGCAAAAGCTTTTCTTCATCTCATTCATAAAGAAGGAACTGTTAACAAAGTTCGACGAGATCCATTACACCTCCACAAATGGAAGCGAAAAGCCTTGTCTCGATGTATCAAATAACTCAAATGTTCTGCCCCCGCAGTAACCGTCGCTGATAAATAGGGTGCTAGTGTGTGCGTGAGAGGTGCGGCTGAGTAGGCCAGCTACGTGAGAGGAGCGGCTGAAGAGAGCACCGAGAGTACCCACTAGGCCACTACGCATGTGTACTTCCCCTGCATTGATAGTACAGCGATGGTTCTAGAGAACAGTAGTACCCTCCACTTCCAACTGTAGCTCCTTGGCTCTGAGATTCAAGAGTTCAAAACTGGTGCACTATACTAGACTAGACTAGAAGTACAGTACATCGCACTACTAGTTGAGAAAAGTAGTACTAGTACTGCTACAGTACGAGTACATACTCCTCCGTCACATAATGTAAGACGTTTTTTGACACTAGTTGGCGTGTACAAAAAATGGCAAAAACATACTCAAAATTTATTAATCCACACCAAAAACTACTACCTAGTGCCAAAAATTTCTTACTAGTGCTATTATTTACAGTATAATGCAATCCCATAACGTTCCATAATGCTAGTACATAGTAGTAAATAATAGCCTCACCCCTTAGCTGAGGAACGATCTACAGTTGGAAGGGACGAGGCCCTGCGGTTACTACACTCTTATCTCCTCCTCGCCAGTTCCCCTCCCCCCGAAGAGAAGGCAGTTCGTCGCTGCTCCCATGGATCCGCCAGGTGGTTCTCCTCCTCGTCGGGGCTGGGAGACCTTGGACGATGATCCTCTGGGAGAAATCGCACGCCGCTCCGACGTCCTCACCGCCGCAAGACTCGGTGCTTCATGCACCAACTTGTTCAATCTGCTTAAACAGGCTTGGGAAAAGGACATGCTTGTTGGTCTTCCATGCGTCCTTGAGGAGAAGGTTCTTCTATGGGACAATCCTTCGAACAGTCCACGGCTCCCTGGCCATGGTTGCACGTTGACTCCGCTAGAGTTGCCGACGTTGAGAGGTAGTCGGATTTTGTCCGATAAGCAGGTCAGTAATGGAGTTTGATCATGTAGTACTTAGTTATTCCATTTCCATCCCGTAATTTCTCCGCTGCCCATCGTCTTATATATAGGGTTGGGTCGGTGCCAACGAAGATTGGCTTGCATACCTCCAGCTGGATACCACCATCATTTTGCACAACATCCACAGCAGTGCGGCCGTTCTGTTAGACCCCTTCTCCACCATTGGGATCGGCCTTCCGGACTGGCTGGGCTTGAATACGTATGATGATGCCTACATGAGATTGAAGAAGATAGAAATTGCGGACCCGCCAACAAAGCGACGCGGCTATGACGATTACTATCTCATCACGGTGTTCGACATAAGGATTGCCATCAATGCAAGAGGCAGTAACGGCAGAGGCTGGCACATGTTGGCGGCGGCAGATTTGTACCCCTACACGTTCGAAGACGTCGTGCACCATCTAGGCCGCATCTTCGCGGTGACAAGCCAGGGGACTTGTTTCATCTGGTTGCCATCCTATGGTACGGGAGATTACAAACGGAATGCACAAACCATCATTTGCATCCCTAACGGTAATCCATTATTTTGCAGGGAACAGTCATCCCCTGATCAAAATAAGATCGCCGATCCTGGATGTGCATTTGCATCCGCGATTCGGTCTAACCTGGAACCTTGTAGCTGACTTTGGCATATTGGGATCAACTATGTTAGCAGTGGTTACCCATGGTACCACTGATGTGCAACATGGTCACAGAATCTACCACGATCGGACCGTCACCATCTACCCAGGTATTCCATTTTTTAACCCTCTCGCCTTCTCTTTCATTGTTGTACTAGTAGTATACTTAGTAGTACTAGTAGGAGTACTTTTTACCTTGGAGGACGCGTATAGCTAGCTAGGCCCTTGAAGACTTGAACCCACTAGCTGCCACCATTTTTGTTTTTCCATGTCTTACTATCTCATCCATGTAGCCAAGAGTGGCTATATATAATAAGCCGGTTATTTTACTTCCTCTATACCGGAGTAGTACTATTTGCTGCACAGTATTACTGACCGCCATATTTGAGCACAACATTATTATGCATGGACCTTGACTATGTACGTCGCCATGTGTCCAGATCTGGGATGCCGCGTGTACCAGATGAACGGCGCCGAGTTCGACCCCTGTGATGCTACGTGGGTGCCGAGGAACACTCTTGGAGAGTACTCGCTTTTCATCGGGGACAGCTACCCCATTGTGAAGCGGATGCCACCTTCCGTGCACGATAGGGAAGGCCTGTCATTCATGAAGCATGGTTGTATCTACAGTGCGCACGCCGGATGAACGACATGCTGGGACACGATATCCCTGATTTATGCCGCTTCAGCTTGGATGAGTCTCCATCGTGTGGAACCGGACTAGAAAGTTGCGACAATGATTCCCGTTGCCCACCGCTATGGATCGTGCCATCCATGAAGAACACAGGACTGGAACACGGAGGAGGACATGTAGCCCATCTATAACATGTAAGTGGAGTACGGTAATTGTGAACGGTAGCGCTGTGAATATATGTAGACTAGTCGTGCACAAATTTATCACATGAATTGGAGATGAACTTGTGTGGCATACTGGCATTTGTCCTTTAGAATTTATTACTAGTAAATGTGTTATGTGTACGTGCAACTTGTGTGGTTGTTGCACGGGCTCCAACACGCTCTTTGAGAAAAAAAGGTGGCACAACTTTGGATATACGTGACGTGGCGGCATCATACAGTAGCATCGTTCGCTATAGTTGTAGTACACGACAACTCCAAAAAACCTTGCGCTTGGCTCTTTGCCTCTTCGGGAGGTTCAACAGTTCGTACTCGTGTGAACCTTGCACCTGGCTCTTCGCCTCTTCGGAAGGTCCAACAATGATGATACTACAGTACAATATGCTTCTGGCAATCTGACACCGATTGAACTACTGCACGTCCGCCGCGAGGGCGAGGGCGAGGGCGAGGGAGAGGGAGAGGGCGCTGTAGTCAAAACCCTCTCCTCGTCGTGCGAACCACCGCGCGCGTGGGCGAGGGAGAGGCGTAGTAAGCAAGCTTCTCCTCATTCGGCGAGTTGACGGGACACATCAAAGCAGTACTAGTACTAGTAGGAGTTCATACTGCGTCCTTTCCGATTAATATGGCTTAATTTGAAATGAGAAAAATACACTGGCGGTCAATGTATGTAACAATACGCTCTTTACGGTCACTATATATAGTTTTGCGTCGATTATACGATCACTAGCTCATCGTAGAGCACCGTATTGCACCCTACTGACCGGCCACATAGTCGACGTGGCACTTTGTTGACTGGTTAAATTGTCACCTGGTTTCTGGGTCCCACCTGTCAGTTGGCAGAGCAAAGAAATCAGTTAAACAAAACTTTATGCAGGCGCGACACGAGTCCAACCCTTGCGCCCGAACCGCCCTGGCTGTGTATGTGAGTGCATGCACGTGTCCTCCCTCGGTCTTTAAACAAAGAGTGTACATCGGCTATAAAACAAAGAGTGTAGTAGTATATGATGTACATCTACACTTCCAATGCATTTAGCCTTTAATCTAAATCGGTATTGATTGACTAATGCACCAAATTGTGCTGTAGGTATAGGCTACATGTGTATCCTTAATTATAGCATGCAACGGCCTTCATTTAATCTTCTTATCTCAATGGTCGCATGCACACATAAGTCTGCTACTTTTGGGCGTTAATTATACCCTGGTCAATGTGTAAATCTCTAAATGTACAGTCTTTCACGGACGTAGGTAGTAGGTTGAGCACTTGAGCGTGAGCGTGTGTGTTGCGTCGTGTGCTATGTGCCGCATGGGTGCGTGAGTGTTCCGTGCGTCCATGTGGAGTACGTGTGAGTGTTGCATGTTGCATGCATGCATGCATGGGGCTTACTCCCTCCCATTGACATGTTCATATTTCAAGCTTCCTCTATTCCCTCCATATGGTGATACTCCCTCTGTTCCCAAATAGTACGGAGTAAAAGCCTCCCTCTGTTCCCAAATGCGGAGTATTTGTCTTTCTATAGATTTCAACAAGTGACTAGGTACGGAGCAAAATGAGTGAAATGAGCGTAGAGGCATAGGGATACTGTAGAAAGGAAGTCCTCGCGATCCATTATTCCCCATCTCGGTCAGAGAGAACTATTCAACTAGTCTTCGCAGTGAAGTGACAATACACACTGTAGCAGATGGGACACGTAATTAATAAGCTGAACCAGCGTGTTGGTGTTACTAAATCAGCCTTACCCAGTACTGCCATCATGTTTGCCAGTAGAGCACGCTTCCGCAAATACGCCTACGCACCTCTGTCCTCCATTAACTGACATATGGGCCCTCTTGTGGTAGACCCACATGTCATCAGTGTAACTATTTACACTTCGAAGGACGGTGCCTATATCCTGGTAGTAGTACTAGTAGAATTGAGATTTAATGCACTTTCTTCCCCGTTTTCCACTCTTCTTCCTCCTCTCTTCCCCATCGTCGGTCGCACACCATTTACCCCCACTCACTGCTCGCCCGCCCGCGCCATCTTCCTTGGTAGCTCCAGCGTACCATATCCCTCGCCTTTGCTTTCGCCACACGAGGAGAAGCTTCTTCGCTCGCCGAATCCACTTCCCGCTGGCTCGCAGGCACGAAAACCCCAATGGCAGAACCGACCGACACGCAGAGCCGCGATTGGAATTCCTCCCGATGTTCTCTTGGAGCAGATCTGTAGTCGTATGGACCTACTCAAGCACCGTTAAATGCGGCCGCATGCTCGGTGTCTTTGTACCATCTACTAAATCGCAACCGCCGGCTCTTTTCAAGACACCCGCTTGCGATGCCCGATCCTCACAGGTGGCCCGGACACCGACTTGGCGATCCTACGGAGGTTGTTGTGGTGCCCCTCGACATGCTACCACTACCCGTCCACCTGTCCTTCATGCGCGGCCACTACTGGGCGGGCATGAAGGCCAACTGGATCGTCCTCATCCACCACACTGGTAGTCCGTGGCGTCTCGTGGATATCTACACCCAGCGAGAGATCACCCTTCCATCGTTGGATACCGCTGCCATCGAGCCTCGCGGCCCGCCGGACACTCCTGGCTACTACGCACGAGACGCGTCAAGCTTTTGGCTCAACCTCTGTTTGCAGAAAGTTGTAATCTGCGAAGTGCCCACACCATCAGAAGACTACATGGATTACAAGCTCATTGCCTTGTTCAACATGGGATTAGTCTATCTGGAATCCGGTCGCCATAAATGGTTATGGCTCATCATCAATCCTGTTGAGGCAACATTTCTGTCTGATGCTATAGTGCATGATGGCATCGTTTACGCGGTCGAAGCACAGATTGGTTGCCTATACTGGTGGAATCTATCGTCGTGTAATTGTTCTATCTCATCTCATCTTTACCTTATGAATACGACTGCCTGTTCATTTGTTACAAATTTAGAATGCATAGCATGTCTATAACCACATCATTGCTATATGTTCCTCTCATTTCCTAGATTTTTATGACCACACATGTTATTGTTAGAGTTTTTTTTGAAAAGGGGGTCTCCCCGGCCTCTGCATCAGAGCGATGCATACGGCCAATTGTTAGAGTTGATATGAGAAAAATTGGCATCTAATGATTGTTAGTATACATATTATGAGCATAACATCATGATTGCTATATGTTACTCTCGTTTACAAGATTTTTATAACAACGCATGTTATTGCTTAGAGTTGATATGAGAATAGTAGTAGTAAGTGCTATGGTAGAATATGAGTAGGCGCTGTCATAGCTGTTTTCCTCTCATTGTTACATGATGTTTGAACCATGACATGTTGCTAGAATATGAAAGCCATTGGCTTATTTTTTTAACTTGGGGTATGATTATGACCACGGCATTGCAATTCTCTGCTTATGATATGTGTCACTGTTATAATAATCTTAATTTCACACATACTCTGAACATGATTGTTTATTTTTGTCCTTTTGGACTCCAATTTGAATTGTTGCAGCAGACGCAAATGCGCTGGCCTTCATGATTCCAGGACCTGGAATCATACCAGCCGATGGGTGCTGGTTTATCGCTCGTTCAGCTGACGGCGGTCATTTGATGCTCATTCGCACGTACCAAATTGACCAAACCATTACATCAAACCACATGCAGTACAATGCGTGGGGCGTTCATGACATTGATGGCTATGGCTGCTTCGTGTTCGAGAAAGATCCCAGCTCCGTTGGGCCAGGCGTATTCAACTGGAGGCGGGTTTACAGCCTCGGCAACCACTCCTTGTTCCTCGGGCTCAATTATCCGATCATCCAACCAATCATCGATCATATCACCGGTGATGATTACTGTGGTATGCAAAATCCGTTCGCGAGGGGGGACTGTGTTTACACATCATACCATGGGTTTCATGAATCACCATATCCAGAGATTCATCGACACAGCTTGTTGCCAGATAATCTTCAGTGTGTGAAAGGCATCAAGCTTCCATGCAATGGATGGCTTTTGCAAACCCGACATGCGGCGATGTGGTTCATGCCAACAGCAAATATGCACAACTTGATTCGTGCTAATATGTAGACTGAGCCATTTATTCTGTTGTTGTAGCACGACCCTCTTTTGTTGGATATTATGTACTGTTGTTAGTTTGAAGCACTCCTCTGGTTTGAAGGATAGATACCTTCCTGGGATCAAGTGCATCCTAACTCCCCTGTTTAGGATGTACTGATAATGATGATGGAGATGCTGTGCAGAAGCCATATATATATATATATATATATATATATATATATATATATATATATATATATATATATATATATATATATATATATATATATATATATATATATATATATATATATATATATATATATATATATATATATATATATATATAGTTAGGCTTCAAGTACGTACTTGTTAGTTAAACCTATGTATAAATTGTGACACTAAATACGACTAGTAAGTAGTACAGTAGCAGTACTAGTATATGTCGGTCAAATTATTCATCATGTCCACACATTGAATTGACGTGACAACACGCTGCTCGTGAGGTGACACAAGAATCCCTGCAGCGTGTTCGGGTATTCTGGACTTCAGATTTGGAGTACCACTTATCTTTCGAAATCTTTCATCATTCACTTAAAACATTCGATTGATCATACATTGAGTACCATATAACTGGAGTTACGAATGCAAGTCGAAGATGGATTGGCTGGTGCTGTCGGCTGGCATCAAGTTCGATCCCACGGATCAGGAGCTGATCGAGCACCTTGAGGCAAAGTGAGTGGTGACAGCGCGAGATTTCAGTCTCTCATCAATTTGTTCATACCAACCATCGGCAGCGAGCACGACATATGCTACACCCAACCTGAGAAACTTCCAGGTAAGACATCGATCGCCCGTCTACTTGCACAAACATATTCCTTTCTTTATAGCTCTATTTTTCTTTTTAGACGCAGACCTGGTGAAGCAATTACAATTTGACAGTTAATAAAAAGTGAAACAAGTGACTGCAACATGCCAAAGATGTTATGAAAATGCCAACTAGGTACACTAAAACCTGTATTCCACAATACTGCAGGTATCACACTGAGTGGCCTAAGGAAGCATTTCTTCCAGCGCAATTCCAGGGCGTTCAAAAGGGGCACGTGGACGCGTCGCAAGATACAGTCGGAGTGCGGCATGCACACGATGTGGCACAAGACCGGCAATACCTTGCCGGTGATGGTCAACGGCCGGCAGACGGGCACCAATAAAGGTTCTGGTGCTGCACACCAACAAGAACTTCGACCAGCAGAGGACCAACTGGGTGATGCACCAGTACCACCTCGGGGACCTGGAGCAAGAGAAGGAGCGTGAGCTGGTCCTCTGCAAGATTTTCTACCAGACGAACACTAGGGCCAGGAGTAAAAAGACTATAAGTTAGTTTGGTATTGCTAGTTGTACTACGTTGTCGTCCGCAAGTTGGTATTGTTGTTAACGATCTTTTGGTATGAACTTGCATTTGCTTCCAACCATCATGCCAAGGGTCGACGTGGATATAAAGCTGAATCAGTTGTTTCGAAACGAATTCTCAGGCACCTGATTTTTATTTGATGGGTAGCATAAGCACCCGCCGTTCGAATTCCCAGTTTTGTAGTTTTTTCGAAAAAAGTGCATGCACTTATTATCACGATAAAAAAACAATATCCGTGCTGCATCCCAGTTATCAGTCTGTGCTTGCAAAATTCTCTCATTTATTGAGCACGTATATTGTTTTTTCAGGTCGAGCAAGTTTCAACTAGGCTGTAGACTGCCCAGGGTTGGTTTTGTTTTTAACAGGCCCAGCCCATGACGACAACGGGGCACAAAGATCCAGCAGGTATCTACTGGCCTCTGGCCCGCTAGCGTTAGTTATATTTTGTCTTACAACATCCGCAGGCAGTTTTTTCTACTGAATCAAACACACAGCCCAGTTCTATTTTCCTCTTGAAACGCATGTTCTACATCCCTTTTCTAATCTCTACCTATAGTTTTACTAGTTCATATACACGTATCATTATATTGAAAACACATAAAATTCCCTTTTCATATTTACATCCTTCCTTTTGTTGTTTTTTCCCACCCAGCGCTGATTTTTTTACCACTGGTTTTCCCTTAAACCAACTCAATTGTCCCACGTCTTATTTTCTTACAAAAACAAAAGCGATTTTTTGGCAAATCAATAAGTTCTTAAAAATGTTTATCATTTGGGATTACAACAGTTTGGACTCCACGAAATATGCAAAATAAGGTTGAACTTTTTGACCGTGGTCCTGGGCAGAAAATGGGTTGTAATAAATTACTTAAGAATTAGCAAATGTGCTGCAAATTATAAAAAATAGCAAATGGGCTGCAAATTAAAAAAATAGCAAATGGGCTGCAAATTATAAAAAATAGCAAATGGGCTTTATGTTGTCTGCCACAAATTTGGAGGCTGACTTGTGGGCCTACACAAGGTTTCTTAAAAAAGAAACTTAGTCAACAATCGACTCTACCAGCGTCAGACCGTTAGATGTCAATCTAACGGCAATCGTGCTTCTTCAGTCTCTGATCTTCCTGCCCCAGCCGCCCAAACCAGCGCCGTCGGAACCGCTTTGCTCCGCCTCCGTGGCGGCGGTGCTGCGGGCAGGCCTCACGGCCCCATCATACTCGCATCCCTGGCCTGTCTATCCATCTACTCACCCACACCTCCTGTTATTTTCCGGCAACGGCTGCCGCACCAGTCAACCCTCGTACTCTCCACCGCGTGGGCAGCCACTGCCGTGTCTTCGCCGGCTCCATGTCGTTCCCTTCGTAGGCCTCTCCATCATCCACCGCCCTGGTGCTCTCGGCGCGGCGTGGTCAGCGATGTCCATCCAACGGCTGTAGTGCTTCTTCAACCTCTGGTCTTCTTGCCCCAGCCGCCCAAAGCAGCGCCGGTTGTGCGCATGCTCCTGCCTCCGTGGCGGCTGTCTGTGCTGCCCGGAGGCCTCACCGTCCCCATACTACTCCCACCGCTGGCCAGGCCATCCCTCCACTCACCCACTCCCCCTGTTATTCTGCGGCGACGACAGCCTCACACCACAGCCGAACCAGTGAACCCTCGTCCTACTCTCTGCGTGGGCATCCACTGCCGCGTCTTCCCCGGCTCCGCGTCGTCCCCTTCCTAGGCCTCGCCGTCGTCCACCGCCCTGGTGCTCTCGGTCGGCGTGGTCAATGTGGTCAACGACCGACTTCCATCGGAAGAGTATCAGACGTGGAGAGGCCGACAATTTGGGTCCACGGCAGCCGCAAGGAAGTGCGTCCTTATTACGCGCAAAATAATTATTCCTCCACCTGACAGCAGGGACCCACCAGACGGGCCACCATTATTACGCGGAAAAAAACGTTTCCCCCTGACTGCTGTGACCCACCGGACGGGCCACCGTATTTCACGAAAAAAACGTTTGCCCCTGACTGCTGGGACCCACCGGACGAACCACCGTATTTCGTGAAAAAAACGTCCCCCCGCTGTCAGCTCGGACCCATCGGAAGTGCCTCCTTATTACGCACAGAAAAATGAATACTCCCCCTGCTAGCTGGGACCCACCATGGTGGGAGGCTGACTTGTGGGCCTACTAAGTTGACGGGGATAGAGGGCTTTGCCAACTTAGTCAATATGAACGATTCTAGTGACCGTACTTTGTCAACTTTGCCAACTTTGCCAACTCCAGTGACCGTACGATGTCCATCCAACGGCCGTCGTGCTTCTTCAATCTCTGCTCTTCCTGCTCCAGCCACTCAAACAAGCGCCGGCGGGACTGCCTGCTCCCTCCTTCCCGCGACCGGCTATGCTGCCGCGCAGGCCTCACCGCCCCACCGTACTCCCATCGCTGGCCTAGCCATCCTCTACTCACCCACACTGCTGTTATTCTCCGGCGAGGGCGACGGTAAACCAAGAAACCTCAGTACTCCCCTCCGCGTGGGAAACAACTGCCGTGTCTTCCCTGCCTCCGTGTCGTTCCCTTCCTAGGCCTCGCCGTCGTCCACCGCCTTGGTGCTCTCGGCGTGGCGTGGTGAACGTGGTCAAGGAACGGCTTCCATCGGACGTGGACTGTACGTGAAGAGGCTGACAGTTGGGTCCACGGCCGCAGCAAGGAAGTGCATCCTTATTACACGCAAAATAATTATTCCTCCACCTGACATCTGGGACCCACCGGAAGGGCCTCTATATTTCGTGAAAAAAAGGTTCCCCCCGCTGACATGTCGGACCCACCAGCTATCTTCGCAGGCAAGGAAGTGCCTCCTTATTACGCACAAAAAAATGAATACTCCCCGCCGGTGGAACCCAAGATAGTGGGAGGCTGACTTGTGGGCCTACCAAGTTGACGGGACGGAGGGCTTTGTCAACTTAGTCAATATGAACGATTCTAGCTCCTGTTACCGTACGATGTTCATCCAGCGGCCGTAGTGCTTCTTCAACCTCTGGTCTTGTTGCTCCAGCCGCCCAAATCAGCGTCGGTCGTGCCGCGTGCTCTTGCCTCCCGTGGCCGGCTGTGATGCCGCGGAGGCCTCACCGCCCCCTACTACTCCCGCCGCTGGTCAGGCCATCCCTCTACTCACCCACACCCCCTGTTATTCTGCGGCGACAGCAGCCTCACACCGCAGCCAACCAGTGAACCCTCGTACTCCTCTTCGCGTGGGCATCCACTGCTGCGTCTTCCCCGGCTTCGAGTTGTCCCCTTCCTAGGCCTCGCCGTTGTCCACCGTCGTGGTGCTCTCGGCGCGGCGTGGTCAACATGGTCAAGGAACGACTTCCATCGGACGTGGACTGTACGTGGAGAGGCTGACAGCTGGGTCCACGGCTGCAGCATGGAAGTGCCTCCTTATTACGCGCAAAATAATGATTCCTCTACCTGACAGCGGGGACCCACCGGATAGGCCACCGTATTTCATGAAAAAAACGTTTCCCCCTGACTATTGGGACCCACCAGCTACATCTTCGCACGCAAGGAAGTGCGTCCGGGCAAAAAAATGATTCGCCCCCTGACTGCTGGGACCCACCAGCTACATCTTCGCACGCAAGGAAGTGCGTCCGGGAAAAAAACGATTTGCCTCCCTGACTGCTGGGACCCACCAGCTACATCTTCGCACGCAAAGGAAGTGCGTTCGGGCGAAAAAATGATTCGCCCCTCTGGCTGCTGGGACCCACCAGCTACATGTTCGCACGCAAGGAAGTGCCTGACAGTCGGGACCCACCTGGTCGAAGCGTACGTAGCATTGTCATTCTGGTCGCGAACGTGTACGTACATACTGGTCGTTGTAGAGGCGCGCACGTAGCATGTACACGTACGTACAGCGGCCAGGGTGCAAAAAAGAAAATATGGCCACGTACGTACATACGGGCAGGGTCTCGAACGCCTACTCGCGCATATGTACGGCGAGGGCTCGTGTACACGGCTGGGTCAGAACAGAGAAACAACGTCGTCGTCGTGTTCATGGGGTGGCAACGGGATGCGTCATGTTCATGGGGAGGCAACGGAATGCGTCGTGTTCATCGGGAGGCAACGGAACGCGTGGGAGCCAACCGGCTTGGACGGAACATGCGATGGAAACGAGGCCTGGCGTACCGCAGAACGGAGGAAACGGCCTTGTGTTCGACCGGCCACGTTCGAAACGGGGTCCTGTTGATCGGGAGGGGTCTAGCGTACCGCAAAATGGAGGAAACGGACCTCCTACGGTCGAAACGGGGGTCCTGTTGATCGGGAGGGGTGTGGCGTACCGCAAAACGGAGGAAATGGACCTCCTACGGTCAAAAAGGGGGTCCTGTTGATCGAGAGGGGTGTGGCGTACCGCAAAACGGATGAAACGGACCTCCTACGGTCGAAACGGGGGTCCTGTTCATCGGGAGGGGTGTGGCGTACCGCAAAACGGGACTCCACGGGATACTGTTCATCTCCACTGTCGATCTCCTCTAGCCTCCACATGGGCTACCGTCGACCTCCTCCAGCCTCCACGATCTCCTGCTCATCC
The DNA here is from genome assembly GCA_021605205.1 of Aegilops longissima. Classification (NCBI taxonomy): domain Eukaryota; kingdom Viridiplantae; phylum Streptophyta; class Magnoliopsida; order Poales; family Poaceae; genus Aegilops; species Aegilops longissima. Next base: position 812,491,160 of record CM038677.1, read on the forward strand.
AGCCTCCACCGCGCTTACTCCACCGCTCTTGCTCAACCACCCTCCACCGTCTCATCGCTCATCCAGCCCTCCACACCACGGGTCCTGTTCAACCACCCTCCACGGGCACCCTCCATCGTCTCACTGCTCATCCAGCCTCCACACCACAGGTCCTGTTCATCCGAGGCAAACGCCACCGCCATCGCTCATCCAACCCCCCGCAACGCTCACTGCTCATCCGGAAGAGGCATCATCGATAGGCTTTTAGCAGCGAAGAGCGGCGAATCGCCGATCGGGTTCGATTAACGCACCATCGATCGATCGCCGGGTTTGAACGCGCGTAGCCTATAGTGCAATCGCTCGGGCTCAGTTAGAGCCCAACGCCTCGCTCGGGTTCAATTAGAGCCAACGCCTCGCACACACACGCATACGTGTACGAGAGAAACGCGCATCGCTCGGCCCCCGACCTTCCACCGTAACCGGGAACTCCTCAAAATTTTCCTCCCCCTCGCTTCTACCACGGTTTTTTCCGTCATGGACGGCCCAAAGAATGTCATGCAGCTGCGTCTCCGCCCGCCCAGACGAAAAGCCCATTTTACGTCATGATTTTTGTCATAGAAGTAGGAGCCCACCAGATCTATGATGATACCTGGTTTTGTCACAATTATCGTCATAGAAGTGTCATATGTATGACAGAAAAAAAATCGTTCGGCCCAAAATGTCACGGATGTGTCTTTTTTTTGTAGTGACCCGCTCTCCCTCGCCCCACCCCGCCGCTGGCGCAGCCACTATTCTTCGGCCGCCTCCTCACTGCTCACTCCTCTGTCGTCCATACAAACCATGTCTCGACATGGCCGCCACCACGCCCACGCTTTCGTAGGAGTTTTGGCCGTCGCTTGGAGGAGATTTGGCCGTCGCCGTCGTAGCTGGTGGCAGAGGGGATACGACCGCCGGCAACGTTTATGGACCACGGCGGCCACGGCAGCTTCCGACGAGTGCTCCAGAGCGGTCAGTAGCCGGTCGCCAACCACCCTGATACGTCTCCAACGTATCTATAATTACTGATTGCTCCATGCTATATTATCTACTGTTTTGGACAATATTGGGATTTATTTTCCACTTTCATATTATTTTTGGGAATAACCTATTAACCGGAGGCCCAGCCCAGCGGAATATCAAACGGAGTCCAAACGGAATGAAACCTTCGGGAACGTGATTTTCTCACCGAACGTGATCCAGGAGACTTGGACCCTAAGTCAAGGAAGCTTCGAGGAGAGCACAAGGTAGGGGGCGCGCCTACCCCCCCAGGCGCGCCCTCCACCCTCTTGGGCCCCATGTTGCTCCACCGACGTACTTCTTCTTCCTATATATACCTACGTACCCTCGAATGATCAGATACGGAGCCAAAAACCTAATTCCACCGCCGCAACCTTCTGTACCCACGAGATCCCATCTTGGGGCCAGTTCTGGAGCTCCGCCGGAGGGGGCATCCACCGCAGAGGGCTTCTACATCAACACCATAGCCTCTCCGATGAAGTGTGAGTAGTTTACCTCAGACCTTCGGGTCCATAGTTAGTAGCTAGATGGCTTCTTCTCTCTTTTTGGATCTCAATACAATGTTCTCACCCTCTCTCGTGGAGATCTATTCGATGTAATCTTCTTTTTGCGGTGTGTTTGTTGAGACCGATGAATTGTGGGTTTATGATCAAGATTATCTATGAACAATATTTGAATCTTCTCTGAATTCTTTTATGTATGATTGGTTATCTTTGCAAGTCTCTTCGAATTATCAGTTTGGTTTGGCCTACTAGATTGGTTTTCTTGCAATGGGAGAAGTGCTTAGCTTTGGGTTCAATCTTGCGGTGTCCTTTCCTAGTGACAGTAGGGGCAGCAAGGCACGTATTGTATTGTTGCCATCGAGGATAACAAGATGGGGTATTTATCATATTGCATGAATTTATTCCTCTACATCATGTCATCTTGCTTAAGGCGTTACTCTGTTTTCTTGAACTTAATACTCTAGATGCATGCTGGATAGCGGTCGATGAGTGGAGTAATAGTAGTAGATGCAGGCAGGAGTCGGTCTACTTGTCTCGGACGTGATGCCTATATACATGATCATACCTAGATATTCTCATAACTATGCTCAATTCATCGGTTGCTCAACAAGAATTGTTCACCCACCGTAAAATACTTATGCTCTTGAGAGAAGACACTAGTGAAACCTATGGCCCCCGGGTCTATCTCCATCATATTAATCTTTCATCACTTTATTTATTGCCTTTGCCTTTTACTTTTCTTTTATTTTACTTTGCATCTTTATCATAAAAATACCAAAAATATTATCTATTATCTCTATCAGATCTCACTCTCGTAAGTGACCGTGAAGGGATTGACAACCCCTAATCACGTTGGTTGCGAGGAGCTATTTGCTTTGTGTAGGTACGAGGGACTCGCAGTAGCCTCCTCTTTGGATTGATACCTTGGTTCTCAAAAACTGAGGGAAATACTTACGCTACTTTGCTGCATCATCCTTTCCTCTTCAAGGAAATCCAACGCAGTGCTCAAGAGGTAGCAAGAAGAATTTATGGCACCATTGTCGGGAGTCTACGCAAAAGTCAACATACCAAGTACCCATCACAATCCCTTATCTCCCGCATTACATTATTTGCCATTTGCCTCTCGTTTTCCTCTCCCCCACTTCACCCTTGCCATTTTATTCGCCCTCTCTTTTCCGTTCGCTTCTTTCGCTTGCTTGTCGTCATGGCTAGTCTTATATCTTCTCCGTTGTCTCCTGAGAATGAAGTTCTAAATTTTAAGCAAAGGGAGTGAGAAAATCAAAAAGACACTTGGTATAGAATTTGCAATGCTCAAAATAGATCTACCAGGAAGCAATCTACTTCAGTTCTTCTCTGCAATTTTTATGTAGGTGCTAATCCTTGGTATAGATATATCCTTGATACCATTACCGGAGGGAATTTCTTAGGTAGCCATACTTTTGATTCTTATAATGCTATGATAGATTTATTTGGCTCACTACCTCTTTCGGTTAATGGAACTATGTTAACTTTGGAGAATGTAATGCAAAGACTTGAAATTATTGAAAATAAGGTTGCTACCGTAGAGTTGATTGAAAATTTGGATAAAAAGATTCACAACAAAATTACACAATATGGATCTAAGGTAGGAGTAACTTTGAAAAATATTGAGAAAGAACCCCTAGTTAATGAGAGAATTAATCAAGATTCCACTAGAATCGATAAACTTGAGGGTACCATTACCAACTTGGGAACCGCTTTTTCTTCCATAATGAATACTCCAAGTCCTCCTACTAAAGTTGCCAAGCTTATGTATGTTCCTAAAAATAAGGGTGAATCCTCTAGTAAGGAAACTACGGATCTTCAATCTATAAGTATTCATCCCGATCTTTTTGCTATCATTAAGGAACCATTTGCTACGAATGAATTTTTCGATCTTGTTCCTAAAACTTTAATAATAACTAAAAAGAAAGAAATTCCTAAGGATAGTAGATGTCTCATTGAAGAATTGCCTACCAAAGATGGCACTACCTAGATCTATCCTTGCTTTTATGCCTAGCTAGGGGCGTTAAACGATAGCGCTTGTTGGGAGGCAACCCAATTTTATTTTTAGTTTTTTTGCTTTTTCTTCTGTTTAGGAATAAATCTTATATCTAGCCTCTGGTTAGATGTGTTTTTATGTTTTAGTTAGTGTTTGTGCCAAGTTAAACCTATAGGATCTTCTTGGATGATAGTTATTTGATCTTGCTGTAATTTCCAGAAACTTTCTGTTCACAAAAACAATTGTTAAAAATCAACAGAACGTGATAAAATACTGATTCCAATTTCTGATGATCAATAAACAAATTTCCTAGGTCTGCCTATTTTGGCTGAATTTTTGGAGTTCCAGAAGTTTGCGTTAGTTACAGATTACTACAGATTGTTCTGTTTTTGACAGATTCTGTTTTTCGTGTGTTGTTTGCTTATTTTGATGAATCTATGGCTAGTAAAATATTTTATAATACATAGAGAAGTTGGAATACAGTAGGTTTAACACCAATATAAATAAAGGATGAGTTCATTAGAGTACCTTCAAGTGGTCTTTTGTTTTTTTTTTCGTTAACGGAGCTCACGAGATTTCCGTTGAGTTTTGTGTTGTGAAGTTTTCAAGTTTTGGGTGAAATCTTTTGATGGATTATGGAGCAAGGAGTGGCAAAAGCCAAAGCTTGGGGAGGCCCCTGGCACCTCCAAGATAATCTAAGGACACCAAAAAGTCAAATCTTGGGGATGCCCCGGAAGGCATCCCTTCTTTCGTCTACTTCCATCGGTAACTTTACTTGGAGCTATATTTTTATTCATCACATGATATGTGTTTCGCTTGGAGCGTCTTGTATGATTTGAGTCTTTGTTTTTTAGTTTACCACAATCATCCTTGCCGTACACACCTTTTGAGAGAGCCATACATGATTTGGAAATTATTAGAATAGTCTTTGTGCTTCACTTATATCTTTTGAGTTATATAGTTTTGCTCTAGTACTTCACTTATATCTTATAGAGCACGGTGGTGGATTTGTTTTAAAGAAACTATTGATCTCACATGCTTCACATAGATTATTTTGAGAGTCTTAAATAGCATTTTAATTTTCTAAAATAATCCTAATATGCTAGGTATGCAAAAATAGTAAAAACTTTCTTATGAGTGTGTTGAATGCTAAGAGAAGTTTGATGCTTTATGATTGTTTTGAGATATGGAGGTGATAATATTAAAGTCGTGCTAGTTGAGTAGTTGTGAAATTGAGAAATGCTTGTGTTGAAGTTTGCATGTCCCGTAGCATGCACGTATGGTAAACGTTATGTAACAAATTTGAAACATGAGGTGTTCTTTGATTGTCCTCCTTACGAGTGGCGGTCGGGGACGAGCGATGGTCTTTTCCTACCAATCGATCCCCCTAGGAGCATGCGCGTAGTGCTTTGGTTTTTGATGGCTTGTAGATTTTTGCAATAAGTATGTGAGTTCTCTGTGACTAATGTTGAGTCCATGGATTATACGCACTCTCACCCTTCCATCATTGCTAGCCTCTTCGGTACCGTGCATTGCCCTTTCTCACATTGAGAGTTGGTGCAAACTTCGCCGGTGCATCCAAACCCCGTGATATGATACGCTCTTTCTCTATGACTAATGTTGAGTTCATGGATTATACGCACTCTCACCCTTCCATCATTGCTAGCCTCTTCGGTACCGTGCATTGCCCTTTCTCACATTGAGAGTTGGTGCAAACTTCGCCGGTGCATCCAAACCCCGTGATATGATACACTCTTTCACACATAAACCTCCTTATATCTTCCTCAAAACAGCCACCATACCTACCTATTATGGCATTTCCATAGCCATTCCGAGATATATTGCCATGCAACTTTCCACCATTCCGTTTATCATGACACATTCATCACTGTCATATTGCTTAGCATGATCATGTAGTTGACATAGTATTTGTGGCAAAGCCACCATTTATAATTCTTTCATACATGTCACTCTTGGTTTTTTGCATATCCCGGTACACCACCGGAGGCATTCATATAGAGTCATACTTTGTTGTAGTATCGAGTTGTAATCATTGAGTTGTAAATAAATAGAAGTATGATTATCATCATTTTCTAGAGCATTGTCCCAAGTGAGGAATAAAAAAAAGAAAGGCCATAAAAAAAGAGAAGGCCCAAAAAAATGAGAGAAAAAGAGAGAAGGGACAATGTTACTATCCTTTGCCACACTTGTGCTTCAAAGTAGCACAATAATCTTCATGATAGAGAGTCTCTTGTTTTGTCATTTTCATATACTAGTGGGAATTTTTCATTATAGAACTTGGCTTGTATATTCCAACAATGGGACTCCTCAAGTGCCCTAGGTCTTCGTGAGCAAGCAAGTTGGATGCACACCCACTTAGTTTTCTTTTGTTGAGATTTCATACATTTATAGCTCTAGTGCATCCGTTGCATGGCAATCCCTACTCCTTGCATTAACATCAATCGATGGGCATCTCCATAGCCCGTTGATTAGCCTCGTTGATGTGAGACCTTCTCCTTTTTTGTCTTCTCCACATAACCCCCATCATCATATTCTATTCCACCCATAGTGCTATGTCCATGGCTCGCGCTCATATATTGCGTGAAAGTTTATAGGTTTGAGATTACTAAAGTATGAAACAATTGCTTGGCTTGTCATCGGGGTTATGCATGATGAGAGCATTCTTGTGTGACGAAAATGGAGCATGACTAAACTATATGATTTTGTAGGGATGAACTTTCTTTAGCCATGTTATTTTGAGAAGACATAATTGCTTAGTTAGTATGCTTGAAGTATTATTATTTTCATGTCAATATGAACTTTTGTCTTGAATCTTTCGGATCTGAATATTCATACCACAATTAAGAAGAATTACATTGAAATTATGCCAAGTAGCACTCCGCATCAAAAAATTCTGTTTTTATCATTTACCTACTCGAGGACGAGCAGGAATTAAGCTTGGGGATGCCTGATACGTCTCCAACGTATCTATAATTTTTGATTGCTCCATGCTATATTATCTACTGTTTTGGACAATATTGGGCTTTATTTTCCACTTTTATATTATTTTTGGGACTAACCTATTAACCAGAGGCCCAGCCCAGAATTACTGTTTTTTTTTGCCTATTTCAGAGTTTCGAAGAAACGGAATATCAAACGGAGTCCAAACGGAATGAAACCTCCGGGAACGTGATTTTCTCACGGAACGTGATCCAGTAGACTTGGACCCTAAGTCAAGGAAGCTTCGAGAAGGGCACGAGGTAGGGGGGTGCCTACCCCCCAGGCACGCCCTCCACTCTCATGGGCCCCACGTTGCTCCATCGACGTACTTCTTCCTCCTATATATACCTACGTACCCCCCTGATCAGATACGGAGCCAAAAACCTAATTCCACCGCCGCAACCTTACACCCACGAGATCCCATCTTGGGGCCTGTTCCGAGCTCACGAGGGGGCATCCACCACGGAGGGCTTCTACATCAATACCATAGCCTCTCCGATGAAGTGTGAGTAGTTTACCTCAGACCTTCGGGTCCATAGTTAGTAGCTAGATGGCTTCTTCTCTCTTTTTGGATCTCAATACAATGTCCCCCCCCCCTCTCTCGTGGAGATCTATTCGATGTAATCTTCTTTTTGCGGTGTGTTTGTTGAGACCGATGAATTGTGGGTTTATGATCAAGATTATCTATGAACAATATTTGAATCTTCTCTGAATTCTTTTATGTATGATTCGTTATCTTTGCAAGTCGCTTCGAATTATCAGTTTGGTTTGGCCTACTAGATTTGTTTTTCTTGCAATGGGAGAAGTGCTTAGCTTTGGGTTCAATCCTGCGGTGTCCTTTCCCAGTGACAGTAGGGGCAGCAAGGTATTGTTGCCATCGAGGATAACAAGATGGGGTTTTTATCATATCGCATGAAATTGTCCCTATACATCATGTCATCTTGCTTAAGGCGTTACTCTGTTTTCTTGAACTTAATACTCTGCATGCTGGATAGCGGTCGATGAATGGAGTAATAGTAGTAGATGCAGGCAGGAGTCGGTCTACTTGTTTCGGACATGATGCCTATATACATGATCATACCTAGATATTCTCATAACTATGCTCAATTCATCAATTGCTCAACAAGAATTGCTCACCCACCGTAAAATACTTATGCTCTTGAGAGAAGCCACTAGTGAAACCTATGGCCCCCGGGTCTATCTCCATCATATTAATCTTCCATCACTTTATTTATTACCCTTGACTTTTAATTTTCTTTTATTTTACTTTGCATCTTTATCATAAAAATACCAAAAATATTATGTATTATCTCTATCAGATCTCACTCTCGTAAGTGACCGTGAAGGGATTGACAACCACTAATCGCGTTGGTTGCGAGGAGTTATTTTCTTTGTGTAGGTACGAGGGACTCGCGCGTAGCCTCCTACTGGATTGATACCTTGGTTCTCAACAACTGAGGGAAATACTTACGCTACTTTGCTGCATCATCCTTTCCTCTTCAAGGAAATCCAACATAGTGCTCAAGAGGTAGCACACCCCTACTGCATCGAGGTGATCATCGCGACCTCTTAGCCACCACGTCCGTAAGGTGTTTGACACTTTGCCCACAAAGGTATGGACGGTGGAGATGAATTTTTTTCCACCACTTCATTTATTCATCGGATGATTCGTCCTTGGATGATGAAGATCTTGTGGTGGCTGCACTAGTCGTTCACGACCACATTGAACGGTGCTACCTCTTGATCATGCGTTGGTTTTCCCTTGAAGAGGAAAGGGTGATGCAGCAAAGTAGCGTAAGTATTTCCTTCAGTTTTTGAGAACCAAGGTATCAATCCAGTAGGAGGCCGCACGCAAGTCCCTTGTACCTACACAAACAAATAAGAACCTTACAACCAACGCGATAAAGGGGTTGTGAATCCCTTCACGGCCACTTGCAAAAGTGAGATCTGATAGAGATGATAAGATAATATTTTTGGTATTTTTATGATAAAGATTGAAAGTAAAGATTGCAAAATAAAATAGATTGGAAACTTATATGATGGAAAATAGACCCGCGGGCCATAGGTTCCACTAGTGGCTTCTCTCAAGATAGCATAAGTATTACGTGAAGTAAATATGCCCTAGAGGCAATAATAAAGTTATTATTTATTTCCTTATATCATGATAAATGTTTATTATTCATGCTAGAATTGTATTAACCGGAAACATAATACATGTGTGAATACATAGACAAACAGAGTGTCACTAGTATGCCTCTACTTGACAAGCTCGTTAATCGAAGATGGTTATGTTTCCTAACCATAGACATTAGTTGTCATTTGATTAACGGGATCACATCATTAGGAGAATGATGTGATTGACATGACCCATTCCGTTAGCCTAGCACTTGATCGTTTAGTATGTTGCTATTGCTTTCTTCATGACTTATACATGTTCCTGTAACTATGAGATTATGGAACTCCGTTTCGGAGGAACACTTTGGTGCTACCAAACGTCACAACGTAATCGGGTGATTATAAAGGAGTACTACAGGTGTCTCCAAAGGTACATGTTGGGTTGGCGTATTTCGAGATTAGGTTTTGTCACTCCGATTGTCGGAGAGGTATCTCTGGCCCTCTCGGTAATGCACATCACTATAAGCCTTGCAAGCAATGTAGCTAATGAGTTAGTTACGGAATAATGCATTACGTAACGAGTAAAGAGACTTGCCGATGTGAGACTGAACTAGGTATTGGATACCGACGATCAAATCTCGGGCAAGTAACATACCGATGACAAAGGGAACAAAGTATGTTGTTATGCGGTTTGACCGATAAAGATCTTCGTAGAATATGTAGGAGCCAATATGAGAATCCAGGTTCCGCTATTGGTTATTGACCGAGAATAGTTCTAGGTCATGTCTACATAGTTCTCGAACCCGTAGGGTCCGCACGCAAGGTTTCGATGGCGGTTATATTATGAGTTTATGAGTTTTGATGTACCGAAGGAGTTCGGAGTCCCGGATGAGATCGGGGACATGACGAGGAGTCTCGAAATGGTTGAGACGTAAAGATCGATATATTGGACGACTATATTCGGACATCGGAAAGGTTCCGAGTGATTCGGTATTTTCGGAGTACCGGTAGTTACGGAGAAGCAATGGGCCTTGATGGGCTTTAGTGGGAAGAGGAGAAAGGGCCAAGGGTTGCTGCGCCCCCCTCCCTCTAGTCCGAATTGGACTAGGGAAAGGGGCCGCCACCTTTCCTTCTTCTCCACTTCCTTCTCCTTCCTCCCTCTTGGTGGACTCCTACTAGGACTTGGAGTCCTAGTAGGACTCCACATCCTGGCCGCACCTATTGCCTTGGCCGGCCTCCTCATCCTCCATCCTTTATATACTGAGGCAAGGGGCACCCCATGGACAGACAAGTTGATCTACGGATCGTTCCTTAGCCGTGTGCGGTGCCCCCCTCCACCATATTCCACCTCGGTCATATCGTCGCGGAGTTTAGGCGAAGCCCTGCGCCGGTAGAGCATCATCATCGTCACCATGCCGTCGTGCTGACGGAACTCATCCCCGACACTTTGCTGGATCGGAGTCCGGGGATCGTCATCGAGCTGAACGTGTGCTAAACTCGGAGGTGCCGTATGTTCGGTACTTGGATCGGTCGGATCGTGAAGAAGTACGACTACATCAACCGCGTTGTCATAACGCTTCGCCACGGTCTCACGAGGGTACGTGGACAATACTCTCCCCTCTCATTGCTATGCCATCACCATGATCTTGCGTGTGCGTAGGAAATTTTTTGAAATTACTACGTTCCCCAACAGTGGCATCCGAGCCAGGTTTTATGCGTAGATGTCATATGCACGAGTAGAACACAAGTGAGTTGTGGGCGATACAAGTCATACTGCTTACCAGCATGTCATACTTTGGCTCAGCGGTATTGTGAGATGAAGCGGCCCGGACCGACATTACGCCAGACGCTTACGCGAGACTGGTTTCACCGCTGCGAGCACTCGTTGCTTAAAGGTGATTGGCGGTGTCTGCTCTCTCACTTTAGTTGAACCGAGTGTGGCTACGCCCGGTCCTTGCGAAGGTTAAAACAGCACCAACTTGACAAACTATCGTTGTGGTTTTAATGCGTAGGTAAGAACGGTTCTTGCTCAGCCCGTAGCAGCCACGTAAAATTTGCAACAACAAAGTAGAGCACGTCTAACTTGTTTTTGCAGGGCATGTTGTGATGTGATATGGTCAAGACGTGATGCTATATTTTATTGTATGAGATGATCATGTTTTGTAACCGAGTTATCGGCAACTGGCAGGAGCCATATGGTTGTCGCTTTATTGTATGAAATCCAAACGCCATGTAATTGCTTTACTTTATCACTAAGCGGTAGCGATAGTCGTAGAAGCAATAGTTTGCGAGACGACAACGATGCTACGATGGAGATCAAGGTGTCGCTACCGGTGACGATGGTGATCATGGCGGTGCTTGAGATGGAGATCACAAGCACAAGATGATGATGGCCATATCATATCACTTATATTGATTGCATGTGATGTTTATCCTTTATGCATCTTATCTTGCTTTGATTGACGGTAGCATTTTAAGATGGTCTCTCACTAAAAATTATCAAGAAGTGTTCTCCCTGAGTATGCACCATTGCCAAAGTTCATCGTGCCCAGACACCACGTGATGATCGGGTGTGATAAGCTCTACGTTCATATACAACGGGTGCAAAACAGTTGCGCACGCGGAATACTCAGGTTAAACTTGACGAGCCTAGCATATAGCAGATATGGCCTCGGAACACGGAGACCGAAAGGTCGAGCGTGAATCATATAGTAGATATGATCAACATAGTGATGTTCACCGTTGAAACTACTCCATCTCACGTGACGATCGGACATGGTGTAGTTAATATGGATCACGTAATCACTTAGAAGATTAGAGGGATGTCTATCTAAGTGGGAGTTCTTAAGTAATATGATTAATTGAACTTAAATTTATCATGAACTTAGTCCTGGTAGTATTTTGCAAATTATGTTGTAGATCAATAGCTCGCGTTGTTGCTTTCATATGTTTATTTTGATATGTTCCTAGAGAAAATTATGTTGAAAAATGTTAGTAGCAATGATGCGGATTGGATCCGTGATATGAGGTTTATCCTCATTGCTGCACAGAAGAATTATGTCCTTAATGCACCGCTAGGTGACAGACCTATTGCAGGAGCAGATGCGGGCGTTATGCATGTCTGGCTAGCTCAATATGATGACTACTTGATAGTTTAGTGCACCATACTTAACGGCTTAGAATCGGGACTTCAAAGACATTTTGAACGTCATGGACCATATGAGATGTTCCAGGAATTGAAGTTAATATTTCAAGCAAATACCCGAGTTGAGAGATATGAAGTCTCCAACAAGTTCTATAGCTAAAAGATGGAGGAGAATCGCTCAACTAGTGAGCAAATGCTCAGATTGTCTGGGTACTACAATCGCTTGAATCAAGTGGGAGTTAATCTTCCAGATAAGATAGTGATTGATAGAATTCTCTAGTCACCATCACCAAGTTAGTAGAACTTCGTGATGAACTATAGTATGCAAAGGATGACGAAAACGATTCCCGAGCTCCTCGTGATGTTGAAATCGACGAAGGTAGAAATCAAGAAAGAGCATCAAGTGTTGATGATTGACAAGACCACTAGTTTCAAGAGAATGGCAAAAGGAAAGAAAGGGAACTTCAAGTAGAATGACAAGCAAGTTGTCACTCCCGCGAAGAAGCCCAAAGCTGAACCTAAAGCCTGAAACTGAGTGCTTCTACTGCAAAGGAAATGGTCACTGGAAGTGGAACTACTCCAAATATTTGGTGGATAAGAAGGATGGCAAAGTGAACAAGGGTATATTTGATATACAGGTTATTGATGTGTGCTTTACTAGTGTTTATAGTAGCCCCTGAGTATTTGATACTTGTTCGGTTGCTAAGATTATTAACTCGAAACAGGAGTTACAGAATAAACAAAGACTAGTTGAAGGGGAAGTGACGATGAGTGTTGGAAGTAGTTCCAAGATTGATATGATTATCATCGCACACTCCCTATACATTCGGGATTAGTGTTAAACCTAAATAAATGTTATTTGGCGTTTGCGTTGAGCATGAATATGATTTGATCATGTTTATTGCAATCCAGTTATTCATTTAAAATTAGAGAATAATTGTTGTTCTGTTTAAATGAATAAAACCTTCAATGGTCATACACCCAATGAAAATAGTTTGTTGGATCTCGATCGTAGTGATACACATATTCATAATATTGATGCCAAAAGATGCAAAGTTAATAATGATAGTGCAACTTATTTGTGGCACTACCGTTTGGGTCATATCGGTGTAAAGCGCATGAAGAAACTCCATGCTGATGGGTTTTTGGAATCACTTGATTATGAATCATTTGATGCTTGCGAACCGTGCCTTTTGGGCAAGATGACTGAAACTCCGTTTTTCGGAACAATGGAACGAGATACTGACTTGTTGGAAACAATACATACCGATGTATACGGTCCAATGAGTGTTGATGCTCGTGGTAGGTATCGTTATTTTCTGACCTTCACAAGATGATTTGAGCAGATATGAGTATATCTACTTAATGAAGCACAAGTCTGAAACATTTGAAAAGTTCAAAGAATTTCAGAGTGAAATGGAGAATCATTGTAACAAGAAAATAAAGTTTCTACGATCTGATCATGGAGGAGAATATTTGAGTTACGAGTTTGGCCTTCATATAAAACAATGTGGAATAGTTTCACAGCTCAGCCACATGGAACACCATAACGTAATGGTGTGTCCGAACGTCATAACCGCACTTTATTTGATATGGTGCGATCATTGATGTATCTTACCGATTTACCAATATCGTTTTGGGGTTATGCATTAGAGACAGCTGCATTCACGTTAAATAGGGCACCATTAAATCCGTTAAGACGACACCGTATGAACTATGGTTTAGTAGTAAACCTAAGCCGTCGTTTCTTAAAGTTTGGAGTTGCGATGCTTATGTGAAAAAGGTTTTCAACCTGATAAGCTCGAACCCAAATCGGAAAAGTGCGTCTTCATAGAATACCCAAAGGAAACTGTTGGGTACTCCTTCTATCATAGATCCAAAGGCAAAACATTCGTTGCTAAGAATGGATCCTTTCTAGAGAACGAGTTTCTCTCGAAAGAAGTGAGTGGGAGGAAAGTAGAGCTTAATAAGGTAATTCATACCTTCTCCCGAATTGGAAACTAGTTCATCACTGAAATCAGTTCCAGTGATGCCTACACCAATTAGTGAGGAAGCTAATGATGATGATCATGAAACTTCAAGATCAAGTTACTACCAAAACCTCGTAGGCCAACCAGAGTAAGATCCGCACCAGAGTGGTACGGTAATCCTATTCTAGAAGTCATGTTACTAGACCATGATAAACCTACGAACTATGAGGAAGCGATGATGAGCCCAGATTCCGCGAAATGGCTTGAGGCCATAAAATCTGAGATATGATCCATGTATGAGAACAAAGTATGGACTTTGATTGACTTGCTCGATGATCAGCAAGCCATGTTAAATAAATGGATCTTAAAGAGGAAGATGATCTTGATAGTAGTGTTACTATCTACAAAGCTAGACTTGTCGAAAAAGGTCTTTGACAAAGTTCAAGATGTTGAATACAATGAGATTTTCTCAGTCGTATCGATGCTTAAAAGTCTGTCCGAATCATGTTAGCAATTGCCACATTTTATGAAATCTGGCAAATGGATGTCAAAACTGCATTCCTTAATGGTTTTCTTAAAGAAGAGTTGTATATGATGCAACCAGAAGATTTTGTCAATCCTAAAGGTGCTAACAAAATATGCAAGCTCCAGCGATCCATCAATGGACTGGTGCAAGCATCTCGGAGTTGGAATACACGCTTTGATGTGTTGATCAAAGCATATGGTTTTATCTGAGACTTTTGGAAGGCCTGTATTTACAAGAAAGTGAGTCGGAGCACTACAGCCTTTTCGATAAGTATATGTGAATGACATATTGTTGATCGGAAATAATGTAGAATTATTCGCAAAGCATAAAGGAGTGTTTGAAAGGAGTTTTTCAAAGAAAGACCTCGGTGAAGCTGCTTACATATTGAGCATCAAGATCTATAGAGATAGATCAAGACGCTTGATAAGTTTTTCAATGAATACATACCTTGACAAGATTTTGAAGTAGTTCAAAATGGAACAGTCAAAGAAAGAGTTCTTGCCTGTGTTACAAGGTGTGAGATTGAGTAAGACTCAAAACCCGACCACGGCAGAAGATAGAAAGAGAATGAAAGTCATTCCCTATGCATCAGCCATAGGTTCTATAAAGTATGTCATGTTGTGTACAGATCTATTGCATACCCTACCACTAAGCTTGGCAAGGAGTGCAATAGTGATCTAGGAGTAGATCAATGGACAGCGGCCAAAATTATCCTTAGTGGAATAAGGATATGTTTCTCGATTATGGAAGTGAAAAAAGGTTCGTCGTAAAGGGTTACGTCGATGCAAGTTTTAACACTAATCTAGATGACTCTGAGTTTCAACCTGGATACATATTGAAAGTGGGAGCAATTAGCTAGAGTGGCTCCGTGCAGAGCATTGTAGACATAGAAATTTGCAAAATACTTACGGCTCTGAATGTGACAGGCCCATTGACTAAAATTATCTCACAAGCAAAACATGATCACACCTTAGTACTCTTTGGGTGTTAATCACATAGCGATGTGAACTAGATTACTGACTCTAGTAAACCCTTTGGGTGTTGGTCACATGTCGATGTGAACTATGGGTGTTAACCACATATACATGTGAACTATTCATGTTAAATCACATGGCGATGTGAACTAGATTATTGACTCTAGTGCAAGTGGGAGACTGAAGGAAATATGCCCTAGAGGCAATAATAAAGTTATTATTTATTTCCTTATATCATGATAAATGTTTATTATTCATGCTAGAATTGTATTAACCGGAAACAAAATACATGTGTGAATACATAGACAAACAGAGTGTCACTAGTATGCCTCTACTTGACTAGCTCGTTAATCGAAGATGGTTATGTTTCCTAACCATAGACATGAGTTATCATTTGATTAACGGGATCACATCATTAGGAGAATGATGTGATTGACATGACCCATTCCGTTAGCCTAGCACTTGATCGTTTAGTATGTTGCTATTGCTTTCTTCATGACTTATACATGTTCCTGTAACTATGAGATTATGCAACTCCCGTTTACCGGAGGAACACTTTGGGTGCTACCAAACGTCACAACGTAACTGGGTGATTATAAAGGAGTACTACAGGTGTCTCCAAAGGTACATGTTGGGTTGGCGTATTTCGAGATTAGGTTTTGTCACTCCGATTGTCGGAGAGGGTATCTCTGGGCCCTCTCGGTAATGCACATCACTATAAGCCTTGCAAGCAATGTAGCTAATGAGTTAGTTACGGAATGATGCATTACGTAACGAGTAAAGAGACTTGCCAGTAACGAGAGTGAACTAGGTATTGGATACCGACGATCAAATCTCGGGCAAGTAACATACCGATGACAAAGGGAACAAAGTATGTCGTTATGCGGTTTGACCGATAAAGATCTTCGTAGAATATGTAGGAGCCAATATGAGCATCCAGGTTCCGCTATTGGTTATTGACCGAGAATAGTTCTAGTTCATGTCTACATAGTTCTCGAACCCGTAGGGTCCGCACGCTTAAGGTTTCGATGACAGTTATATTATGAGTTTATGAGTTTTGATGTACCGAAGGAGTTCGGAGTCCCGGATGAGATCGGGGACATGACGAAGAGTCTCGAAATGGTCGAGACGTAAAGATCGGTATATTGGATGACTATATTCGGACATCGGAAAGGTTCCGAGTGATTCGGGTATTTTTCGGAGTACCGGGTAGTTACGGGAGAAGCAATGGGCCTTGATGGGCTTTTGTGGGACGAGGAGAAAGGGCCAAGGGGCTGCTGCGCCCCCCCTCCCCTCTAGTCCGAATTGGACTAGGGAAAAGGGGGCCGGCCACCTTTCCTTCTCCTCCACTTCCTTCTCCATTCCTCCCCTCTTGGTGGACTCCTACTAGGACTTGGAGTCCTAGTAGGACTCCACATCCTGGCCGCACCTATTGCCTTGGCCGGCCTCCTCCTCCTCCATCCTTTATATACTGAGGCAAGGGGCACCCCATGGACAGACAAGTTGATCTACGGATCGTTCCTTAGCCGTGTGCGGTGCCCCCCTCCACCATATTCCACCTCGGTCATATCGTCGCGGAGTTTAGGCGAAGCCCTGCGCCGGTAGAGCATCATCATCGTCACCACGCCGTCGGTTGACGGAACTCATCCCGACACTTTGCTGGATCGAGTCCGGGATCGTCATCGAGCTGAACGTGTCCTGAACTCGGAGGTGCCGTACGTTCGGTACTTGGATCGGTCGGATCGTGAAGAAGTACGACTACATCAACCGCGTTGTCATAACGCTTCCGCTTACGGTCTACGAGGGTACGTGGACAATACTCTCCCCTCTCATTGCTATGCCATCACCATGATCTTGCGTGTGCGTAGGAAATTTTTTGAAATTACTACGTTCCCCAACATTACGGTGGGTGAACGAATTACTGTCGAGCAATTGATAGAAAAGTGCATAATTATGCGAATATCTAGGCATGATCATGTATATAGGCATCACGTCCGCGACAAGTAGACCTAAACGATTATGCATCTACTACTATTACTCCACACATCGACCGCTATCCAGCATGCATCTAGAGTATTAAGTTCATAAGAACAGAGTAACGCATTAGGCAAGATGACATGATGTAGAGGGATAAACGCAAGCAATATGATATAAACCCCATCTTTTTATACTCGATGGCAACAATACAATATGTGTCATTTCCCCTACTGTCACTGGGATCGAGCAACGCAAGATTTAACCCAAAGCCAAGCACTTCTCCCATTGCAAGAAAGATCAATCTAGTAGGCCAAACCAAACTGATAATTCGAAGAGACTTGCAAAGGTAACCAATCATACATAAAAGAATTCAGAGGAGATTCATATATTGTTCATAGATGATACGTCCATTTTGCATCATGCTTTTATATCGATATTTATTGCATTATGGGCTGTTATTACACGTTATGTCACAATACTTATGCCTATTCTCTCTTATTTTACAAGATTTACATGAAGAGGGAGAATGCCGGCAGTTGGAATTCTGGGCTGGAAAAGGAGCAAATATTAGAGACATATTCTGCACAGCTCCAAAAGTCCTGAAACTTCACGGAAAGTTATTTTGGAATTAATAAAAAATACTGGCGAAAGAATCCATCAGAGGGGGCCCACACCCTGGCCACGAGGGTGGGGGCGCGCCCTACCCCCCTGGGCACGCCCCCCCTGCCTCGTGGGCCCACTGGCAGGCCTCCGGTGCCCATCTTCTGCTATATGAAGTCTTTCATCTGAGAAAAAAAATCATAAGCAAGCTTTCGGGAAGAAACTCCGCCGCCACGAGGTGGAACCTTGGCAGAACCAATCTAGGGCTCCGGCAGAGCTGTTCTACCGGGGAAACTTCCCTCCTGGAGGGGGAAATCATTGCCATCATCATCACCAATGATCCTCTCATTGGGAGGGGGTCAATCTCCATCAACATCTTCACCAGCACCATCTCCTCTAAAACCCTAGTTCATCTCTTGTATCCAATCTTTGTCTCAAAGCCTCATATTGGTACCTGTGGGTTGCTAGTAGTGTTGATTACTCCTTGTAGTTGATGCTAGTTGGTTTATTTGGTGGAAGATCATATGTTCATATCCTATATGCATATTAATACCCCTCTAATTATGAACCAGAATATGATTTGTGAGTAGTTACGTTTGTTCCTGAGGACATGGGAGAAGTCTTGCTATAAGTAGTCATGTGAATTTGGTATTTGTTCGATATTTTGATGAGATGTATGTTGTCTCTCCTCTAGTGGTGTTATGTGAACGTCGACTACATGACACTTCACCATTGTTTGGGCCTAGAGGAAGGCATTGGGAAGTAATAATTAGATGATGGGTTGCTAGAGTGACAGAAGCTTAAACCCTAGTTTATGAGTTGCTTCGTAAGGGGCTGATTTGGATCCATATGTTTCATGCTATGGTTAGGTTTACCTTAATACTTATTTTGTAGTTGCGGATGCTTGCAATAGGGGTTAATCATAAGTGGGATGATTGTCCAAGAAAGGATAGCACCCAAGCACCGGTCCACCCACATGCCAAATTATCAAAGTAACGAACGCGAATCATATGAGCGTGATGAAAACTAGCTTGACGATAATTCCCATGTGTCCTAGGGAGCGCTTTTCTCTATATAAGAGTTTGTCCAGGATTGTACTTTGCTACAAAAAGGATTGGGCCATCTTGCTGCACCTTATTTACTTTCATTACTTGTTACCCGTTACAAATCATCCTATCACAAAACTATCTGTTACCGATAATTTCAGTGCTTGCAGAGAATACCTTGCTGAAAACTGCTTATCATTTCCTTCTGCTCCTCGTTGGGTTTTATCGAAAGGACTACGATAGATCCCCTATACTTGTGGGTCATCAAGACTCTTTTATGGTGCCGTTGCCGGGGAGTGAAGCGCCTTTGGTAGGTGGAATTTGGTAAGGAAAAATTTATATAGTGTGCTGAAATTTACAGTCACTTGTTACTATGGAAAGTAATCCTCTGAGGGGCTTGTTTGGGGTATCTTTACCCCGACTAGTAGAGCAAAGAGTTGCTCCACAACCTACTGAAACTACTAAAAATGTTTACTTTGAAATTCCTTCGGGTATGATAGAGAAACTGCTAGCTAATCCTTTTACGGGAGATGGAACATTACATCCCGATTTGCACCTAATCTATGTGGATGAAGCTTGTGGATTATTTAAGCTTGTAGGTATGCCCGAGGATGTTATCAAGAAGAAGGTCTACCCTTTATCTTTGAAGTGAGAGCCATTGACATGGTTTTGGCTATGTGATGATATGGGATCATGGAACTACAACCGATTGAAATTGGAATTTCATCAGAAGTTTTATCCTGTGCATCTTGTTCATCGTGATCGTAATTATATATATAATTTTTTGCCTCGCGAAGGAGAAAGCATCGCTCAAGCTTGGGGGAGGCTTAAGTCAATGTTATATTCATGCCCCAATCATGAGTTCTCAAGAGAAATGATTATTCAAAAAATTTATGCTCGGCTTTCTCTCAATAATCGCTCCATGCTCGATACTTCTTGTACTGAATCTTTTATGATGAAGACTATTGAATTCAAATGAGATTTATTGGAAAGAATTAAACGCAACTCTGAAGATTGGGACCTCGACGAAGGTAAGGAGTCAGGTATAACACCTAAGTTTGATTGTGTTAAATCTTTTATGGATATTGATGTTTCCCGTGAGTTTAGCACTAAATATGGACTTGACTCTGAGATAGTAGCTTCTTTCTGTGAATCCTTTGCTACTCATGTTGATCTTCCTAAGGAGAAGTGGTTTAAATATAATCCTCCCATTGAATTTAAAGTAGGTGCTCCTACTAAAGTTGAAGAAAACACTATCACTTATAATGATCATGTCGTTCCTACTGCTTACATTGAGAAGCCACCTTTCCCTGTTAGAATAAAGGATCATGCTAAAGCTTCAACTGTGGTCAACAAAAGTAACATTAAGACACCCAAACCCCCTGAGCAAATTAAATTTGAACCTAGTATTCATATGGTTAAAGATCTCTTGGCTGATAATAATGATGGGCATGTTATTTACTTCTGTGAGGAAACTGCTAGAATTTCTAAAGCTGATACTAAAAATAAACATAGACCTGTTGTAGGCATGCATGTTATTTCTGTTAAAATAGGAGATCATTGTTATCATGTCTTATGTGATATGGGTGCTAGTGCAAGTGCAATACCTCATTCCTTATATAAAGAAATTATGCATGATATTGCACCTGCTGAGATAGAATAAATTGATGTTACAATTAAGCTTGCCAATAGAGGTACTATTTCACCATTCGGGATTGTTAGAGATGTTGAAGTCTTGTGTGGGAAAGTTAATTATCCTGCTGATTTTCTTGTTCTTGGTTCCCCACAAGATAACTTTTGTCCCATCATATTTGGTAGACCCTTCTTTTATACTGTTAATGCTAGGTTAGACTGCGAAAAGGATGTTGTTACTATTGGCTTGGGGGATATGTCTCATGAGTTTAACTTTGCTAAATTTCGTAGACAACCCCGTGATGAGGAATTGCCTAGTAAAGATGAAATTATTGGTCTTGCTTCTATTGGCGTGCCTCCTAGAGATCCTTTAGAACAATATTTGCTAGACCATGAAAATGATATGTTTATGAATGAAAGGAGGGAAATAGATGAAGTATTCTTCAAACAAGGACCTATCTTGAAACACAACTTGCCTGTTGAAATCCTAGGGGATCCTCCTCCACCCAAGGGTGATCCCGTGTTTGAGCTTAAACTATTACCTCATACTCTTAAATATGCTTATCTTGATGAAAAGAAGATATATCCTGTTATTATTAGTGCTAACCTTTCAGAGCATGAAGAAAAGAAATTATTGAAAACTCTGAGGAAGCACTGTGCTGCTATTGGATATACTCTCGATGATCTTAAGGGCATTAGTCCCACTCTATGCAAACACAAAATTAAATTGGAGAAAGATGCTAAACCGGTTGTTGATCACCAACGGCGGTTAAATCCTAAGATGAAAGAAGTGGTAAGGAAAGAAATACTAAAGCTTCTGGAGGCAGGTATAATTTATCCCGTTGCAGATAGTCAGTGGGTAAGTCCTCTCCATTGTGTCCCCAAGAAGGGAGGTATTACTGTTGTTCCTAATGATAAAGATGAATGATCCCACAAAGAATTATTACAGGCTATAGAATAGTAATTGATTTCCGCAATTTAAATAAAGCTACTAAAAATGATCATTACCCTTTACCTTTTATTAATCAAATGCTAGAAAGATTATCTAAACATACACATTTTTGCTTTCTAGATGGTTATTCTGGTTTCTCTCAAATACATGTGTCACAAGAGGATCAAGAAAAGACCACTTTTACTTGTCCTTTCGGTACCTTTGCTTATAGACGTATGCCTTTTGGTTTATGTAATGCACCTGCTACCTTTCAAAGATGCATGATGGCTATATTCTCTGATTTTTGTGAAAAGATTGTTGAGGTTTTCATGGATGATTTCTCCGTTTATGGAACTTCTTTTGATGATTGCTTGAGCAACCTTGATCGAGTTTTGCAGAGATGTGAAGAAACTAATCTTGTCTTGAATTGGGAGAGGTGCCACTTTAAGGTTAATGAAGGTATTGTCTTGGGGCATAAAAATTCGGAAAAAGGTATTGAAGTTGACAAAGCTAAAGTTGATGCTATTGAAAAGATGCCGTGTCCCAAGGACATTAAAGGTATAAGAAGTTTCCTTGGTCATGCCAGTTTTTATAGGAGGTTCATCAAGAACTTCTCTAAAATTTCCACGCCTCTGACTAATCTCTTACAAAAAGATGTTCCTTTTGTCTTTGATGATGATTGTGTGGAAGCATTTGAAATACTTAAGAAAGCCTTGATTTCTGCACCTATTGTTCAGCCACCTGATTGGAATTTGCCCTTTGAAATTATGTGTGATGCTAGTGATTATGTTGTAGGTGCTGTTCTAGGGCAGAGAGTTGATAAGAAACTAATGCTATCCAATATGCTAGTAAACCTCTAGACAATGCCCAGAGAAATTATGCAACTGCCGAAAAGGAATTTTTAGCAGTTGTATTTGCTTGCGATAAGTTTAGACCTTATATTGTTGATTCTAAAGTAACTGTTCACACCGATCATGCTGCTATTAAATATCTTATGGAAAAGAAAGATGCTAAACCTAAACTTATTAGATGGGTTCTCTTGCTACAAGAATTTGATTTGCATATTATTGATAGAAAGGGAGCTGAGAACCCCGTTGCAGACAACTTGTCTAGGTTAGAGAATGGTCTTGATGACCCACTGCCTATTGATGATAGCTTTCCCGATGAACAATTAGCTGTCATAAATGCTTCGCATACTGCTCCATGGTATGCTGATTATGCTAATTATATTGTTGCTAAATTTATACCACCTAGTTTCACATACCAGCAAAATAAAAAGTTTTTCTATGATTTAAGACATTACTTCTGGGATGGCCCACACCTTTATAAAGAAGGAGTAGATGGTGTTATTAGACATTGTATACCTGAGCATGAACAGGAACAGATCCTACACAAGTGTCACTCTGAGGCTTACGGAGGACATCACGCTAGAGATAGAACTGCACATAAGGTATTGCAATCCGGTTTTTATTGGCCTACTCTCTTCAAAGATGCCCGTAAGTTTGTCTTATCTTGTGATGAATGTCAAGGAATTGGTAATATTAGTAGACGCCAAGAAATGCCTATGAATTATTCACTTGTTATTGAACCATTTGATGTTTGGGGCTTTGACTATATGGGACCATTTCCTTCCTCTAATGGGTACAAACATATTTTAGTTGCTGTTGATTACGTTACTAAGTGGGTAGAAGCTATTCCAACTAGTAGTGCTGATCATAACACCTCTATTAAGATGCTTAAAGAAGTTATTTTTTCCGAGGTTTGGAGTCCCTAGATATTTAATGGTGATGGGGTTCACATTTTATTCATGGTGCTTTTAAGTAAAATGCTTGCTAAGTATGATGTTAATCATAGTATTGCATCCTTATCACCCATGATCTAGTGGTCAAGTAGAATTGAGTAATAGAGAGCTCAAATTAATTTTGCAAAAGACTGTTAATAGATTAAGAAAGAATTGGTCCAACAAACTTGATGATGCATTATGGGCCTATAAAACTGCATATAAAAATCCTATGGGTATGTCTTCGTATATAACGGTTTATGGAAAGGCATGTCACTTACCTCTCGAACTAGAACATAAGGCATACTGGGCCATTAAAGAGCTCAACTATGATTTCAAACTTGCCGGTGAGAAGAGGTTATTTGACATTAGCTCACTTCATGAATGGAGAACCCAGGCTTATGAGAATGCCAAACTGTTTAAAGAAAAAGTTAAATATGGCATGACAAAAGGATACAAAAGTGTGAGTTTAATGTAGGAGATTATGTGTTGCTATTCAACTCTCGCCTAAGATTTTTTGCAGGAAAACTTCTCTCTAAATGGGAAGGTCCTTACGTTATCGAGGAGGTCTATCGTTCAGGTGCCATAAAGATCAACAACTTCGAAGGCACAAATCCGAAGGTGGTGAACGGTCAAAGTATCAAACATTATATCTCAGGTAATCCTATAAATGTGGAAACCAATGTTATTGAAATCGTAACCCCGGATGAATAAATAAGGAACACTTTCCAGAACATTTCAGACTCCCAAAAGGAATAGGTATGTGGTACGGTAAGTAAACCAACTCCAAAACAGTTCTAATGGCAATTTTTCCCCGTTTTGAAATATTTAAGAAAATAGGAAAATAAGAAGTAATCCGGGAAGGACACGAGGCGTCCACGAGGTGGAGGCGCGCCTACCCCTGGCGCGCCCCTGCCTCGTGGGCACCTCGTGTGCTCTCCGGACTCCGTTTTCTTGCACGTTACTTCTTTTGGTCGGTAAAAATTCATTATATAATCTCCCGAAGATTTTGACCACCGTATCACGCAAATATCCTCTGTTTTTGTTTCGAGCTATTTTCTGCCAGAGTTGTCAAGGCCAGGCATCATGTCGTCCCCCTCCTCCAACAATAGTGACAACGATGCTTGGCTAATGAAGATAGAGCTGAAGAGAGAAGAACCCGGGAAGATCAACAAGGATGATGGGATCAAGAAGGCCATGGAGGACCAAGTTCCGGCAGCAGAAGACATCCTTCGACTTGATCACAATCTTCTTACCCCAACTGAGATCGAAGCTTTCAAGATGATTGAGTTAGCTCGTATACAAAACAAGTATCTCACACGTGAAAATATTTTGTTGAAGGAGCATATCATCGCACTCAAGGGCATTATTCGCAAATTGGAGGACCTCCTACGCTCGATGTGCGATTATCCATCATCGACTCCATCATCACCACCTCCGAAGAAGGAGATGTGATCACATGGGTATGGGCACTCCCCTTGGCAACTGCCAAACTTGGGGGAGGTGCCCCGGTATCGTATCACCATCACACTCCTATCTTTACCGTTTTTCTTAGTTCGATCCTTTTGGTAGTATCTTGATCTAGTATGATTTAGTTTTGAGTTTTGCTTTATGATCCTTCTATGTAATCGAGTCTGTGAGCTATATATAATAAAGATTAGTGTTGAGTCAAGGGCTTGATTATCTTATTATGATCGTGAGGGAATAAAAAGAAAGAGAAAGGATAAAAGAAATAAAAGAGATCATATTGATCTTATGGAGAGTAATGACTTCACATATAAAGAGTATGATGAATAAAAGTTGTTGAGAGTTGACAAACATAGTTTTGGTCATCGATGCAATTAATAGGAAGTAATAAAGAATGAGAGTTTTTCACATATAAATATACTATCTTGGACATCTTTTATGATTGTGAGCACTCATTGAAATATGAAATGCTAAAGAGTTGATGTTGGACAAGGAAGACAACGTAATGGGTTATGGTTTCTTATATCTGAAATAAAGTATCATGGATCATCCAACATGTTGAGCTTGCCTTTCCCTCTCATGCTAGCCAAATTCTTTGCACCAAGTAGAGATACTACTTGTGCTTCCGAATACCCTTAAACCCAGTTTTGCCATGAGAGTCCATCATATCTACCTATGGATTGAGTAAGATCCTTCAAGTAAGTTGTCATGTTGCTTGCAATAAAAATTGCTTTCTAAATACGTATGATCTATTAGTGTGGAGAAAATAAGCTTTATACGATCTTGTGATATGGAAGCAATAAAAGCGACGGACTGCATAATAAAGGTCCATATCACAAGTACCAATATAAAGTGACGTTCTTTTGCATTAAGTTTTCGTGCATCCAACCCTAAAAGCACATGACAACCTCTGCTTCCCTCTGCGAAGGGCCTATCTTCTACTTTTGTCTCTTACCTTATGCAAGAGTCATGGTGATCTTCACCTTTCCTTTTTACCTTTTATCCTTTGGCAAGCACCTTGTGTTGGAAAAATCCTGATATATATATCCAATTGGATGTAAGTTAGAAGGAATTATTATTGTTGACATTCCCTTGATGTAAAAGGTTGGGAGGCAACATTATAAGCCCCTATCTTTCTCTGTGTCCGAGTAAAACTCCATACCCATAAGTATTGCGTGAGTGTTAGAAATTACGAAAGACTATATGATAGTTGAGTATGTGGACTTGCTGAAAAGCTCTTATATTGACTCTTTCCGATGTTATGATAAATTGCAATTGCTTCAATGACCGAGATTATAGTAGATAATCTTGATCATAAACCCACAATTCATCGGATCTCGACAAACACACCGCAAAAAGAGTTACATCGAATAGATCTCCAAGAAGATCGAGGAGAACTTTGTATTGAGATCCAAAGAGAGAGAAGAAGCCATCTAGCTAATAACTATGGACCCGAAGGTCTGTGGTAAACTACTCACACATCATCGGAGAGGCTATGGTGTTGATGTAGAAGCCCTCCGTGATCGATTCCCCCTCCGACGAAGCGCCGGAAAAGGCCCCAAGATGGGATCTCACGGGTACAGAAGGTTGCGGCGGTGGAAATAGGGTTTCGTGGTGTTCCTGGTTGGTTTCGGGGTATATGGGTATATATAGGAGGAAGAAGTATGTCAGTGGAGCTGCGAGGGGCCCACGAGGGTGGGGGGCGCGCCCAGGGGCAGGCGCGCCTCCCTGCCTCGTGGCCCCCTTGATTCTTTCTTGACGTCCACTCCAAGTCCTATGGATCACGTTTGTTCCAAAAATAACTCTCCCGAAGGTTTCATTCCGTTTGGACTCCGTTTGATATTCCTTTTCTGCGAAACACTGAAATAGGCAAAAAAACAGCAATTTGCACTGGGCCTTGGGTTAGTAGGTTAGTCCCAAAAATAATATGAAAGTGCTTAGTAAAGCCCATTAAACATCCAAAATAGATAATATAATAGCATGGAACAATCAAAATTTATAGATACGTTGGAGACGTATCAAACGACAGCTTCCTCGGTACAGGGGGTCACTCCCTGGACGTGCTCCCAACTCGAACCGCAACAGGGAGAGAGGCCACGCCCTGCTCTATGCCGATTACTTTGCGAGCACCCCGCTCTTCAAGCCGGATAAATTCCGTCGCCGTTTTTTTATGGCAAGGCATGTGTTCAACTGTATCCAAGAGGGAGTGGTTGCTTATGACCCATACTTCGAGTGCAAGACGGATGCCCTTGGCAAGCTTGGATTCTCCTCTTACCAGAAATGCA
Organism: Aegilops longissima; assembly: GCA_021605205.1. Classification (NCBI taxonomy): domain Eukaryota; kingdom Viridiplantae; phylum Streptophyta; class Magnoliopsida; order Poales; family Poaceae; genus Aegilops; species Aegilops longissima. The sequence continues at coordinate 812,518,166 of CM038677.1, forward strand.
CCGCGGCCATCTGCATGCTTGCGTATGGAATTCCAGGTGATCTGGTGGATGAGTATGTGCGTATGAGTGAGTCCACATGTCATTTAATCAGACAGTTACGCAAGGCCATGGTGGCGTGTTTGGCCCTGAGTACTTGAGGCAGCCAAATGCGGCGATATAGAGAGATTGTTGGCGACCAACACAGCTAGAGGCTTTCGGGCATGTTTGGCAGCATAGATTGTATGCTTTGGGAGTGGAAGAACTGTCCATTTGCTTGGCGGGGCGATACAAGGGCATGTTAAGCGTGCCTTTGTCATATTAGAAGCGGCTGCTTCAGAGGATCTTTGGATATGGCATTCTTTCTTGACATGGCAGGTTCTCACAATGATATCAACGTGTTGCAGCGTTCTCCGATCTTCGCAAGGCTTGCGAAGGCTACTCCCCACTGTCAACTTTGAGATCAATGGCCACCAGTGCAACAAGGGATACTACCTAGCTGATGGTATATATCCTCAGTGGTCAACTTTTGTGAAGACAATCTCGAACCCCCAAGGTGAGAAGAGAAAGAGATTTGCCCAAATGCAAGAGAGTGCTAGAAAGGATGTGGAACGTGCTTTTAGTGTGCTTCAATCCTGTTGGTGTATCGTTCGAAACCCTGCACTGACATGGGATAAAGAAAAACTTTGGAAGGTGATAACTGCTTGTGTGATCATGCACAACATGATTATCGAGGACGAGCGTGATGACAGGATCTTCGACCAAGGATTTGTTTTTCAAGGTGAAAATGTTGAGCCCCTGCACTAAGGGCCCGTTCGGAAGCTCTCCAGCTTCCTAAACGGGCCAGCTTCTCGCGGGAGCCCAGCGAGCTGGCTTCTTGCGGGAGCCCAGCGAGCGTTCGGCAGCGACTTGTGGCTGTAGCGAGAAAACCCTTCGTCTTGGGACTGTGGCGAGAGAAAAGCGAACGTACGCTGCACGGAGCTCACTTGGCGGTGGCATACCAGGTAATATTATCCAACTTCTTCTCCTTCGATTTTTGGGAGCTAGACTCGCCCAGCTTCTAGTTTTTGCACTGCGAGGATGCTCTGCTCCACGAAGCCAGCTTCTAGGAGCCGTGCCGTTCGGGCCTGCTCCTGCGCGGACTGGATGAAGCTGGGAGCTGGACGCGTTCCGAACGGGGCTTAAGAACCGGCCACGTTTGAACAGTTTGTCCAATTTCATCGTGAACTGCGTGATTGACACACTTATTTGGATATTCAAAATGACTTTGTTGAGCACGTGTGGACTCACATTGGCAACCAATAGATGTATCGGTTCATTATGTTCATTCAAGACAATTTTGATTTGGTTGTAAAACTATTTTATTAAAAACAATTTTGATTGGGCTGTAAAACTATTTTTATTTTCAGACAATTAATATTTGGACCTGCAAACTTGTTTTAAACATTAAAACATGAATATATGAGCATTTTTGACCGTGGCGGACAGGATGGGATCAAAGGATGCGTCTGCGCGCTTGGCGCACGGCCACCGCATTTCAGGGCAGGCCCGATTGACTACCCAAATGGACAAAAATAGGCCAAAACGAACGTCCATTTGAGGTTGTGCGTTGAAGTTGGCCTTACTCATGCCTAGTGGGAATTGAAAAGCAGCACGGCCAGCCAGCAGGTGAAATGTGTTGCCGGATTCATCCCCTCTTGTTGGCTTGGAGCTGGATCAGCTGCCCATGGTCTCTTCCCTTCCCTCCTCTTCCTTGGCTCCCAGTTTTCGTGACACAGCTCGGCCGATGGATGAACCTGTCGCTAATGTGCAGGAGGGCGTCACATCACCCACGCGTGGATTCCGGACTTTTGACACTGAATCGGGCCAAAATTTGTCTTTGCAGGCCACTCCGCTCCGGTCGGCAGATGCACCCAACGCATTGTATCAGCACTATACTGGTCTACTACAGTGCCGTTGATGTCAGCCACTCGTTAGTACTATCTCTCTTTTTTTGCACTGCCGTTGCTGTCAGCCACTCGTTAGTATATTTTCGTTTTTGCAGTGCCGTTGCTGTCAGCCACTCGTTAGCAGGAGTATTTTTCTTCCTGACCCGGACGTTTTTGTCCTTGTACGTACTATAGTCATAGATAGAAAGAACAACACTGCCAAAGCAGTAGTACGTCGTATATGTATACTGTAGTGTATCCGCAAAAAAAAAAAAATGTATATAGTGTTCAAGTAGCGAGAAACGGCGCCGTATCGCTTAAGTTTAAACTGCCACTTGCAGTATTATTAGCCCTCCATGATCAAGGTGAGACTTGACTGTCATCGACGCCACACGCCACAAAATAGCATGGCAGCAGTGGCAATTGCGGAATACACACTCCACTTGTCAAGACCGATCAGCGTGGGCCTGCTTGTCGGTTACTAAAAGAGCACTAGCTAGCTAAGGGCATCTCTAGCAAATCCTGTATCCTATGAGTTTAATTTGAATCTCTTACATATTTTGGAACAAGCAATTTTTTTCAAGATTTCTTCATCTAGCAGATCCCCCAAACCGTCTGGACCCTATATGGAAGTTTCTCTTCTCTTCATCTTCATCTTCTTCTTTCTTCTTCCACGTGGCCAACGAATAATTTCTTGGCACTAGATGATGTCTATAAGATACTTAAGGTCTAGGATAGATGATCGGCAAAATTAATTTGAGAGAGACTCACCAAATGCGACGCACACGTGTGACGAAGGAGTAAAAAATGTAGGCGAAATTCGTCCTTCATGGACAACGGTTTGGATCTAGGTTTTTTTTTACCAAACACAACACCATGGTGGAAGGAAGGGTGACAACCTCTCAATGACGCCTCCAAGCAGGACAACGACACTAGACGATGTCACTGCAGGCACAACACCGGGACCCGGCAATATCTAGATTCAGGGACTACGTTGTATCATCAAATAGTTGTTATGTGCAAGGCACATCATCGGGACCTGGCAATATCTAGATTCGGGGACTACGTTGCCTTATAAAATGGTTGTTGTAGAATTAACAAAAAATCCATGAGGTTGAACTGAATGGAATTGTTCCTTTAAAGTAGAATAATATAACGTAGACCATAGGAATAATTCCTATAGCTTATAATCCTGAACCCAAACAAAGAGTGAAGTGAACTGTAGGTCCTTAAACTATTTCAGGAGTGTCACATAGGTCCTTGAACTATGAAAATCGTCATTTAGGTCCTCGAAGTATAGTAAGTGTGTCATCCAGGTCCAAAATCTCACTAACCCCCTCTAAATGGCCAGCTGGCATGGTGAACAGTGCGAAAAATAAAAAAAATATGAACAAAAAATCTGAAAATCTTTGGCATCGAAGATACCCCTGATGCGTGAATAGTAAAAATGTTCATTAATTCAAAAAAATGTTCGCGAATACGGGAAAAATATTCGCGACTTTAAAAAAGTTCACAAACAATAAATTTGAAAATATGTTTGCGAACCACAAATATTGTTCGTGGGTATGGAAAAAAATGTTTGCGAACCACAAAAATTCGTGATTTTAAAAGATGTTAGTGAACTTTATATTAAAGTCGCAAATATTTTTTCCAAATTCATCGTTCGCGAACATTTTATTAAAGTCACGAATATTTTTCCAAATTTATCGTTCGCGAACATTTTTTTAAAGTCATGAATATTGTTTCGAAATTCATCGGTCACGAACTTTTCCTAAACTCACGAATATTTTTTTAAAGTCGCCAATATTTTTTCCCAAATTCATCGTTCGCGAACATTTCTTTAAAGTCATGAATAATTTTTTCCAAATTCATTGTTCGCGAACTTTTTTTAAAGTCGCGAATATTTTTTCCAAATTCATCGTTCGCGAACATTTTATTGAAGTCACAAATATTTTTCCAAATTCTTCGTTCGCGAACTTTTTTTGAATTAATGATATTTTTACTGTTCATGCGCCAGGGTCTCTTCGATGACAGAGGATCTCAGTTTTTGGATATTTTTTTATATTTATTCTTTGTCGTGTACTGTTCATCACGCACAGGAATTCAGGACTGTTTTGCGCAAGACTATTACGATTCTTGTTTACATGCCAGCTGGCCAGTTAGAGCCTGTCAGGAAGATTTTGGACCTGAATGACACAGTTACTGCACTTTGAGGACCTAGATGACGATTTTTATAGTTTGAGGACCTACGTGACATCCCTAAAATAGTTCAAGGACCTACAGTGCACTTCACTCCCAAACAAACTCAAACTGTATAGAAAAAATTCATAAAGAATGGAATCTCCAAATATTGTCATGAAGTTCCTGTGAACAGAAGAGGCCCTGAAACTCCGTAACCACACAATTATCAGGAAATATGATATGCGGATGATAATTGTCCAGCCGGCAACACAAAAAACATGAATATTTTGCTGGGCGAGGGCAGTTACCTTGCGACAGGAACTGAAGGAAGCCACCGATTTCTCACCGGGAAGACCCATGCCTGCGAGCCCAGCCTGGTGCATAAGCTCATACTACTAGCTAGCTGTAGTCAGGACTCGGTATATATTTCTCGCCTAAACGCGGCCAGCCAACCAACCAGCAGCATATATATGCAGGTGAAATGTGTTGCCGGGTGCATCCCTTTTGGCTTGGATCATCATCCCATGCTCAAATGCTGGATCCATCGGTTGGACGGACGCACGCTGCTGGGCAGGAGGGCCTCGCCTCAACCGCGCCAAAATGCCTCTTTTCCTTTTCTTTTTGCGAATAAAATGTCTCTTTTCCAGCCATGACCGCCGCCTCTCCGGTCGGCAGATGCAAGCAACCCATCGTATCTGCACTAGTATTACTGTGGTGCTGCTACTATTATATATCTCTTCGTTCCTAAATAGAAGTTTTTATAGAAATTTCACTATAAACCACGTACGGATGTATATAGATACATTTTAAATGTAGATTCATTCATTTTGCTCTGTATGTAGTCCATCTACTGGAATCCCTGTAAAGACTTATATTTAGGAACGGAGGGAGTAGAACCGTTGTTGCGAGCCACTAGTTATTTTCTTTCAGGATTCAGCAGATGCCGATGGTCTTGTGCCGCGGATATATAGTACTCTGCTACAGATGTTGAGTATCTGCTCCCGAGCTCAAATGCACCCTGATGAACGATAAAATAAAAAAAAAAATCATTTTGCGGCAAACTTTGACAAATGTTTTGTATGCTTGTAAAATTTCAGCATGAAATGATATTCATGAAAGGTGTGGCAAAAAATCATTGTTACAAAAATGATAGTTTTGAAAACATTTTGGAGTATTAAAATATTTTTGTCACGACTTTCAGAAATGTCATTTTGTGCTAAAATTTTGCGGGCATGCAAAATATTTGATAAAATTTAGCACAAACAAATTCAGTTTTTTTTTTGCTATTTTTCTATTTTATTGTTCATCAAAATGCATTTAAGCTATGGGTCAGAATAGGACTTTCACTCTACTACTCTCATTTTGACGCGGAACTTTGGGACTACTATTGCATAAGGGAAATGCGGTTACAATCGGTCAAGAGGCTGCTTACAAGGAAGGAGAGGGACTTCCATCCATCCAACAATCAGACACCACTAGTGTAGTAGCATGTTTAGCGCAAAGATCCACATGTCCTTGAAGCATGTTGAACAGAAAAAGAAGCGAAGTTTGAAGCTCTCTCCCTGATTTCGAAGAACAATGCCAAAACAATAATCCCTACGTACTATTGTACTGTTCAAGTAGCGACAACGGTGCCATAAGTTTAATTAAGTTGCCACTTGCAGTATAATTAGCCCTCCATGATCAAGATAAGAATCGGTTCTCTTGCGGTCGGCCCATGCTTGACCACAAAATAGCATTATCAGCAGTGGAAATTGCGGAATACGTACTACGTACTCGATCAGCTAGTCACTTGTCAGCTGCCAAAAGGTCATGGCAGAAATTCGGGGGACAAGGCTGGCCACAAACATCATTCAGAATAAGCATACAAAACCATACAAGTACACGATTTAAACAAGTAAATGTATGTTCAAGTTCCCGATTTTGGCGTGCCACATGCTGACCGTCAGCTACTTTATTTGTGCTGTAAGGGCATCTCCAAACAGCGACTCGTAAGCTGCCCGCATTCACCCAGATTATACTGTTCGGACGTATTGTGCCATCCAATACGGACCCGTATTCAAACGTGTTTTCTTCCATGAACCGACGTGGGGGGCTTTGCGGGATCTGGACACGTGAAATGTCACTCTCTGCCCCTGACCCCCCCAAAGGAAGGTGGAGCCCGTGCTTTTGGAGCATCCCGCATTGTTTCCGCGCCAAAATCCCCCACTCTCTTCTTCCTTTCCCCGCCGCTCTTTGCTCAATTCCCGCTCTTTTCTCCCACCCTTTCCTTTCTTCCGCCGCCGATGCATGGAACCGTCGGAGATGAAACCGGCAAAGGTGGCGAAGGATCCGAATACCACACTCACCCGGAAGATCAGCTCGGCTACGCGGCAAACTTGCCGCGTCAAAATGAAGGCCGCAAAGGAGGAGAAGCTCAAGAAGTGGTTTACAGCCGGTGGTGTTGGCGTGGTGGTTGTGGTGGACGAGGCGGTCGTGGCTGCCATGGCGGACGACGCTAGATGGGCGCGCCCACAGTACACAGACGGCGCCATGGCTGGAGCATTACAAGTCTCTGTACTACTACGCCCCAAGCAGCCCGGAACCCCGCTAGTAGGGTGCCTTACATCATCAACGTTAATGAGATGCCGCTCTTCTCCGAGTATTCTTCGCCGCGGCTCGTCCGGACGCGGACAACGGGTGGGGAGCAGATGGGTGCCCACACGTTGTTCGTTGCAATGCCTAGAGTAGGCGAGCCGGCGTACAACAACCCAGACAAGGAGATGCTTGACATCATCCACGACGGAGGCGAAGGAGGAGGAGGGGGCCATGAGGATGGGCAGGTGGAAGACTCGAATCCCACCCAAGACGGCAACTACCAGCACCAGCAGCCCTACACCTAGACCGGCGTTGGCACACAACAACAACTGCAACAACATTGGGCCGCCGGATAGCAGGAGCCGGAGGAGGAGGAGGACGAGCTGTTGTGGGATGCATGGTTGGCCACTAGCATTGATTCGATACATGTTACGAAGCAAAATGGCACAACCTTTTGGAAGAACATTCACACATGGTTCCACGAACAAAAGCATTTCGCGCCCTACTTCGACGCGGTCATCCATAACCAAGAAATGGAAGTCCCTCAACCATCGATGCTACACCATCCAAGAGGCCGTGTCCAAGTATTGCGGGCACTTGAAGCATCTCATCGCATGGTGGCCTAGCGGTGCACAAATCACCGAGCAAGCAAGTTATTCACTAGCCGGATATGCTTAGTTTTGTTGATCACTAGCCGGACATGTATTGTTTTGTTGCTCACTAGACGGATATGCATTGTCGACAATGTTTCACTTTGTAGCCTACTCGTGCTTGTGTGGTGTACAAGAAGTTGGAGAAGAAGTCCTTCACCGTCATGCATTGTTGGTTGAAGTTGAATAGGTAACCGAAGTGGAACCTTTTCATAGCCAAGACCGCCACCCAAGCCAATGAGGAAAAAACCAATGACCCTACCGACCCAATCCAAGAACCTTCGAAAAAGGTTAGAAGAAATTTACAGGGGAAGAAGTGGGAGGAGGATAGGGTGACACGAGAAGGTGCGGCGGCCAAGCTGACGGAGAGGTTCGAGGATATCTTGGCGAAGAAGAAGGAGACATGCATGAAGCACTTGAACATCAAGGAGGAGAAGAAGGCAGAGAGGTTCAAGTTGTTGATGAAGACGACGGACAAGAAGCTCAAGCTCAAAGAGAGGAGGACCATGATCGAAGAGAGGAAGGCCACGCTTGAGGAAAAGAAGGTGAAGATCGCTGCCAATGCGGAGGAGGCCAAGATGTTGACCTTGAATGTGGACTGTTTGGATGCCGACGCAAGAATCATCGTGCAATCCGTCCGCTGCCAAATGTTGCAGCGACAGAAAGATTAGTTGGCGGTGGCGGACGCGGAAGCAAAGGCTGTCTACGCAGTGGTGATGGCAGCACCTTGATCGGGAAGCAGGGGGCTGGGATTGCCACTCCGGTAGGGCAGAAATGTACGGACCGATGTTCTTTTGGATTCAGGTAAGTAAAAGCTAAGCATGCTTGCCTCTTTTTGGTTATGATTGGGCCTGCGATTCGGCGCTGGTGTGATCCTACGTGTTGTGTGAATCAGAGTACATTTGAATTTGAATTTACTCGTAGACATATACATGATAACGTGGGTGGCAGCCTTCCGCATCAGTGTCCGCGGACTAGCCTGCTTGTTCGCGGAGAGATGCGAGAGAAAATTTGCGGGTCGCCCGTTGGAGATGCACTTATGCAACAGAGAAGCGTTTGCACGAATCATTCATCATTTCCTTGCGCAGTGGAAGTTCTTAATTCGGACGCCACTTGGTATCAAGTTCTTCACACCGACTCAAGATTTCAACGGCAACGACTGCGGCTCTGGGATGCGACACGTCCCAGCTGGTATCAACAAACTTAGGCTGGTTTTTGTATGGAAGCGGCGGCAACGACCATCGGGGCTCGCTCTAGCGGCCACAACGATTCGTTCGATGGTTCAAGGACCTCATGCCATTTTTAGTATGTGTGTGATGTTTTGTATCCATTCGTAAAAATATAAGAGCGTTTAGATCATTGAAGTACTGGCCTAAAAGATTTTAGAATTATTTACAGTGGGAATATTTTAATAAACCTTTCTAATAGGAGCAGGTCTGAATATATATTTTAGAAATATTCGTGGTTGAAAGGGCCACGTACCGGTACGGCCATGTACGGAGCCGGTGCTAGCCGATGATAGATTCTAGCTGGAGTCAGCCCAGTACGCTTTCTGGAGCCGCAGGGTCACCCGCCCATGTTCTCTTCTCTTGCCTCCCAGGGTGAGTGGCGACAGCCGACTCTCGCTTGGGTTGGTAGGTCTAATGAATCTGCTACTTGCGGCAGGAGGGCCTCACCTGCATGATCCGGTTCGCCGCCGAAAATGCCAAATTTCCTCTTTTCCGGCCATGACCCGGCGCCGTGCCGCCGAATCCATGTAACCAAGGTATGCAAGTCGGCCAGCATGCGTGCTACTGCTATGGTGTCACCGGACTTGTTTTGTTTTTCTTTCCTTTTTTTAGGGTTGTTTTTCTTTCCTTTTATTTCAAAAGAACTGAGATATTATTGCGAGCCACTAGTTTGCTCTCTTCCAGGCTTTGCTAAAGGCTACCCTAAGACCTCCTCCAACGCAAAGGTGTTACGGGGTGCTAAGTATATTAAATGTCTTAGCAACTCAAGTCCTCAATGCAAAGGTGCTAAGATTTTACGTGCTAAGCTTCATGCATTTAATTAGTTATGTGATTCCACCTAGGTACACGTGCTTAGCACCGTTTCTTCCTCGGGTCACCATAGTACTCTCTCTCTTCTTAATTAGCATGCCACATCAGATATTTTGCTTAGTTGGCAACCTTAGTACCTGTACATGGTGAAGCATTGGGAGGGACCTAAAAAGCAAAAGAAACATTGTCGGCTTATATTCTAGTGCAGGTGCACAAGTGGCGCAAACGGTGCCATATGGTCTATGCGTCATCCATTAACCTATACCACAGTGGTCAAGACGAGAGGATCGTCCTCTTGTGATGATGTGATCGACCCACACATATCACAAGACTACGAGCATACACACATTACCAATTAAGAGGTTCTGTGCGTGCCGAATGCACGAAATAATCTAGACAAGCACACAGGTACCAGATAGAAGTTCTTACGCAAGGGTGGACAACAGCAGCAGGTGCTAGACATGGTCGCCGGCACTCGGGAGTTGTCGGATTGGAGAGAGGAGAGGGGAACAGAGCGGAGCCAAGTGAAGTGAGGCTAGGGTTTGCTCCTGAGGGGGATTCTATGGGGTCGGGGCAGGCCAGAGGTGGGTCGGGCGGACGCGCCCGTGCCGCCTCATATACACCCTAGATTTGGGCTGGATATGAGAGGTGCCGGTCAACACGGGCATTTGAGGGCGGTTGAAGGCGTCCGGCTGGGTCGGTTTTTTGTAATCGGTTAGTGATCGGATGGCCTGCCCGGTCGTTTGATATGAGTTTGAGAGGTCCGCTATAGATGCTCTTAGCCCTCCATGATCAAGATGAGACTTGACTTGTCGACCCCAATGCCACAAGATAGCATGGCAGTAGTGGAAATTGCGGAATACACACGCCGCTGCCCAGACCGATCAGTGTGGGCTTTCTTGTCAGTTACCAAAGGACCGCTAGTTAGCTAAGGGCATCTCTAGCAGATCATCAATCCTATAATTCCAAATTGTATCCCCTATTTTGTAAAGAAAAACTATTTTTTTGAGGTTTCTTCATCTAGCAGATATCCCAGACCGACTGGACCCTACATGGAAGCCTCTCTTCACCTTCTTCTTCCATGCTGCCAACGACAATTGCTCGGCACTAGATGATGCCCATAAGATAGTTAGGGTTTAGGATGGATGATCAGCAAAAGTAATTTGATAGACTCACTGAGCGTGACATACATGTGCACCAGAACCCGCCAATATCTAGTTTCGGGTACCACGTTGAATCATCAAATAGTTCTTATAGAAATAACAAAAAATCCATGAGGTTGGACTGGATGGAATTGTTCGTTTAAAGTATAGGAATAATATATAACGTAGACCATATGAATAATTCCTATAGTTTATAATCCTAAAACCACAAACTCACACTCTATAGAAAACGTGATCCACAAATATTGTCATGAAGCTCCTTTGAACAAAAGAGGTCCTGAAATTCTGTAACCGCAAAATTACGAGGAAATATGGTATGCGCATGATAATTGCAATACAAAAAACATGAAGATATTGCTGGGTGAGGGCAGTTACCTTGAGACAGGAACTGACGGAAGCCACCGATTTCTCACAGGAAAGACCATGCCTGCCGGCCGACCTGGTGCATCGGCTCACTAACTAGCTGTAGTCAGGACTCAGGAGCCGGCGACTAGTGCGAGATATATATTTCTCGCCTAAAATGCGGCCAGCCAGCCAGCCAGCAGCATATATATGCAGGTGAAATGTGTTGCCGGGTGCATCCCTCTTGGCTTGGATCATCAACCCATGTTCTCTTCTCTTCACTCGGGGTATCTCAGAATGCTGGATCCATGAGTTGGACGGACGGATGCTGCTGGGCAGGAGGGCCTCACCTCGACCACGCCTCAACCGCGCCAAAATGCCTCTTTTCCGGCCATGACCGCCGCCGCTCCGGTCGGCACATGCAAGCAACGAAATGTATCTGCACTAGTGTACTGTGCTGCTGCTACTATTATATACGTAGAACCGTTGTTGTGAGCCACTAGTTATTTTCTTTCAGGATTCAGCAGATCCGGACGGTCTTGTGCCACGGATATATAGCACTCGAAGAACACTCCTATACTATTATAATGTTCAAGTGTGGCGAGAACGTGCCATGCCGTTCAAGTATAACTAAGTTGCCACTGAGAGTATTATTAGCTCTCCATGATCAAGATGAGAATCGATCTGCTTGCGATCGGCCCATGCTTGACCACAAAAATAGCATTATCAGCAGTAGAAATTGCGGAATACGTACTACGTACTCGATCAGCTAGTCACTTGTCAGCTGCCAAAAGATAACAGCAGAAACTCCGGGGACAAGGCTGGCCACAAACACCATTCAGAATAAGCGTATACATAAAACCACGTTTTTTCGCAAATACGCAAAGCTTGCGTATCATTACATTGATAGAAAGAAGTAGAATAAATACAAAAAGGGTACAACATATAACACGAACGCAGGAAGGCATGTACATGATGCCCAGAGCAGAGAGACAGCGGATGAGAGGATACAACACAGCTAAATCAGCCAGACCCTAGCTAAGAATGGTAATGTCAAACCAACAAGAATTCCACCATCGTCCGAGCCGAAAACGGGGACACCTCGAGCCAGGACATCGCCACTATCCGGTCCGGGGGACCCGGACCTAGGGTTTCCCCTGAGCTCGAAGAGGGGCTAAGCTGAAGGCCTTGGTGTTGGGGAACGTAGTAATTTCAAAAATTTTCCTACGCACACGCAAGATCATGGTGATGCATAGCAGCGAGAGGGAGAGTGTTGTCACGCCCTCGTGAGACCGAAGCGAAGCGATCTGGCGTAGAGGAAGTAGTCGACGTTCTCCTCGCGATCCAACCGATCCAGCGCCGTTACTCCGGCACCTCCGAGTTCTTGGCACACGTTCAGCTCGGTGGCGCTCCTCGGACTCCGATCCAGCAAAGCTCCGGGAGAGAGTTCCGTCGGCAAGACGACGGCGTGGTGGCGATCTTGATGTTTTACCGACGCAGGCTTCGCCTAAGCACTGCTACAATATGACCGAGGTGGAATATGGTGGAGGGGCACCGACACGGCTAAGGAGCGATCTCAAGGATCAACTTGTGTGTTCTAGGGTGCCCCCTGCCCCGTATATAAAGGAGCAAGGGGAGGGCGGCCGGCCCTAGGAGGCGCGCCAGGAGGGAGGAGTCCTCCTCCTAGTGGGAGTAGGACTCCCTTTCCTAGTCCTACTAGGAAGAAGGAAGGGAAGGAAGAGAGGAGAGGAGAGGGAAGGGGGCGCGCCCCCTCCTTGTCCAGTCGGACTCCCCATGGGGGCGCGCCACCTCCTGGTGCAGCCCTCTCTCCCTCTTGGCCCAATAAGGCCCATTACTTCCCGGGGTTCGGTAACCCTCCGGCACTCCAGTTTTCTCCGGAAACTTCCGGAACCTTTCCGGTGTCGAATATAGCCGTCAATATATCAATCTTTATGTCTCGATCATTTGAGACTCCTCGTCATGTCCGTGATCACATCCGGGACTCGAACTCCTTGGTACATCAAAATACACAAACTCATAATATAACCGTCCATGAAACCTTAAGCGTGCGGACCCTACGGTTCGAGAATAATGTAGACATGACCGAGACACATCTCCGGTCAATAACCAATAGCGGGACCTGGATGCCCATATTGGCTCCTACATATTCTCTGAAGATCTTTATCGGTCGGACCGCATAACAACATCGTTGTTCCTTTGTCATCGGTATGTTACTTGCCCGAGATTCGATCGTCGGTATCAATACCTAGTTCAATCTCGTTCTTGGCAAGTCTCTTTACTCGTTCCGTAATACACCATCTCACAGCTAACTCTTTAGTTGTAATGCTTGCAAGGCTTAGTGATGTGTATTACCGAGAGGGCCCAGAGATACCTCTCCGACAATCGGAGTGACAAATCCTAATCTCGAAATCGCCAACCCAACATCTGCCTTTGGAGACACACTGTAGTACTCCTTTATAATCACCCGATTCGTTGTGACGTTTGGTAGTACCAAAGTGTTCCTCCGTAAGCGGAGTTGCATAATCTCATAGTTATAGGAACATGTATAAGTCATGGATAAAAGCAATAGCAACATACTAAGCGATCGGGTGCTAAGCTAATGGAATGGGTCATGTCAATCAGATCATTCAACCAATGATGTGACCTTGTTAATCAAATGACAACTCCTTTGTCTATGGTTAGGAAACTCAACCATCTTTGATTAACAAGCTAGTCTAATAGAGGCATACTAGTGACACTCTGTTTGTCTATGTATTCACACATGTATTATGTTTCCGGTTAATACATTTCTAGCATGAACAATAAACATTTATCATGATATAAGGAAATAAATAATAACTTTATTATTGCCTCTAGGGCATATTTCCTTGATCTCCCACTTGCACTAGAGTCAATAATCTAGATTACACAGTAATGATTCTAACACCCATGGAGTCTTGGTGCTGATCATGTTTTGCTCGTGGAAGAGGCTTAGTCAACGGTCTGCTACATTCAGATCCGTATGTATCTTGCAAATCTCTATGTCTCCCACCGGACTAAGTCCGGATGGAATTGAAGCGTCTCTTGATGTGTTTGGTTCTCTTGTGAAATCTGGATTCCTTTGCCAAAGCAATTGCTCCAGTATTGTCACAAAAGATTTTCATTGGACCCGATGCACTAGGTAAGACACCTAGATCGGATATTAACTCCTTCATCGAGACTCCTTCATTAGCTGCTTCCGAAGCTGCTATGTATTCCGCTTCACATGTAGATCCCGCTACGACGCTTTGTTTAGAACTGCACCAACTGACAGCTCCTCCGTTTAGTGTAAATACGTATCCGGTTTGCGATTTAGAATCGTCTGGATCAGTGTCAAAGCTTGCATCAACGTAACCGCCACGATGAGCTCTTTGTCACCTCCATATCTGAAACATATCCTTAGTCCTTTTCGGTACTTCAGGATGTTCTTGACCGTTGTCGATGATCCACTCTGGATTACTTTGGTACCTCCTGCTAAGCTTATAGCAAGGCACACATCAGGTGCAGTACACAGCATTGCATACATGATAGAGCCTATGGCTGAGGCATAGGAACATCTTTCATTTTCTCTCTATCTTCTGCGGTGGTCGGGCATTGAGTCTTACTCAACTTCACACCTTGTAACACAGGCAAGAACCCTTTCTTCGCTTGATCCATTTTGAACTTCTTCAAAATCTTGTCAAGGTATGTGCTTTGTGAAAGTCAATTAAGCGTCTTGATCTATCTCTATAGATTTTGATGCCCAATATGTAAGCAGCTTCACGAGGTCCTTCATCGAAAAACTCTTGTTCAAGTATCCCTTTATGCTATTCAGAAATTCTATATCATTTCCGATTAGTAATATGTCATCTACATATAATATCGAAATGCTCTGAGCTCCCACTCACTTTCTTGTAAATACAGGCTTCTCCAAAAGTCTGTATAAACCCAAATCTTTGATCACATTATCAAAGCGTTTATTCCAACTCGAGATGCTTGCACCAGTCCATAAATGGATCGCTGGAGTTTGCACACTTTGTTAGCTCCTTTGGATCGATAAAACCTTCGGTTGCATCATATACAACTCTTCTTCCGTAAATCCATTCAGAATGCAATCTTTACATCCATTTGCCAAATTTCATAATCATAAAATCGGCAACTGCTAACATGATTCGAACAGACTTAAGCATCGCTACGGGTGAGAAGGTCTCATCGTAGTCAATCCCTTGAACTTGTCGAAAACCCTTTGCGACAAGTCGAGCTTTGTAAACGATAATATTACCGTCGGCGTCGGTCTTCTTCTTGAAGATCCACTTGTTTTCTATTGCTTGCCGACCCTCGGGCAAGTCAACCAAAATCCACACTTTGTTTTCATACATGGATCCCATCTCAGATTTCATGGCCTCAAGCCATTTTGCGGAATCTGGGCTCACCATCGCTTCTTCATAGTTCGTAGGTTCATCATGATCTAGTAGCATGACTTCCGAACAGGATTACCGTACCACTCAGTGCGGATCTTATTCTGGTTGATCTCGAGGTTACGTAGTAACTTGATCTGAAGTTTCATGATCAACATCATCAACTTCCTCACTATTTGGTGTAGATGTCGCAGAAACTAGTTTACGTGATAAACTACTTTCAAATAAGGGAGAAGGTACAGATTACCTCATCAAGTTCTACTTTCCTCCCACTCACTTCTTTCGAGAGAAACTCCTTCTCTAGAAAGGATCCATTCTTAGCAACAAATGTCTTGCCTTCGGATCTGTGATAGAAGGTGTACCCAACTGTCTCCTTTGGGTATCCTATGAAGACACATTTCTCCGATTTAGGTTCGAGCTTATCAGGTTGAAGCTTTTCACATAAGCATCGCATCCCCAAACTTTAAGAAGCGACAACTTTGGTTTCTTGCTAAACCATAGTTCATAAGGTGTCGTCTCAGCGGATTTTGACGGTGTTCTATTCAGCGTGAATGCGGCCGTCTCAAGAGCATAACCCCAAAGCGATAGCGGTAAATCTGTAAGAGACATCATAGATCGCACCATATCTAGTAAAGTGCGATTCGACGTTCGGACACACCATTGCGCTGTGGTGTTCGGGTGGCGTGAGTTGCTGAAACTATTCCGCATTGTTTCAAATGTAGACCAAACTCATAACTCAAATATTCGCCTCCACGATCAGATCGTAGAAACTTTATTTTCTTATTACGATGATTTTCAACTTCACTCTGAAATTCTTTGAACTTTTCAAATGTTTCAGACTTATGTTTCATTAAGTAGATATACCCATATCTGCTTAAATCATCTGTGAAGGTGAGAAAATAACGATATCCGCCACGAGCGTCAACATTCATTGGACCACATACATCTCGTATGTATGATTTCCAACAAATCTGTTGCTCTCTCCATAGTACCGGAGAACGGGGTTTTAGTCATCTTGCCCATGAGGCACGGTTCGCAAGTGCCAAGTGATTCATAATCAAGTGACTCCAAAAGTCCATCAGTATGGAGTTTCTTCATGCGCTTTATACCGATATGACCTAAACGGCAGTGCCACAAATAAGTTGCACTATCATTATCAACTCTGCATCTTTTGGTTTCAACATTATGAATATGTGTATCACTACTATCGAGATTCATTAAAAATAGACCACTCTTCAAGGGTGCATGACCATAAAAGATATTATTCATATAAATAGAACAACCATTATTCTCTGATTTAAATGAATAACCGTCTCGCATCAAACAAGATCCAGATATAATGTTCATGCTCAACGCTGGCACCAAATAACAATTATTTAGGTCTAAAACTAATCTCGAAGGTAGATGTAGAGGTAGCGTGCCGACTGCGATCACATCGACTTGGGAACCATTTCCCACGCGCATCGTCACCTCGTCCTTTGCCGGTGTTAAGCAATCCGTAGTCCTGCTTTGAGTTGCAAATATTAGCAAGAACCAGTATCAAATACCAGTGCTCTGCGAGCTCGGTAAGGTACACATCAATAACATGTATATCACATATACCTTTGTTCACCTTGCCATCCTTCTTATCCGCCAAATACTTGGGGCAGTTCCGCTTCAAAGTGACCGAGTCGCTTGCGGTAGAAGCACTCGTTTCAGGTTTAGGTCCAGACTTGGGTTTCTTCTCTTGAGCAGCAACTTGTTTGCTGTTCTTCTTGAAGTTCCCCTTTTTCTTCCCTTTGCCTTTCTTCTTGAAACTAGTGGTCTTATTGACTATCAACACTTGATGCTCCTTCTTGATTTCTACCTCCGCAGCCTTTAGCATTGCGAAGAGCTCGAGCATAGTCTTTACTAACCCTTGCATATTATAGTTCATCACGAAGCCTTTGTAGCTTGGTGGCGGTGATTGAAGAATTCATCAATGACACAATCATCCGGAAGATCAACTCCCGGTTGAGTCAAGTGATTGTAATACCCGGACATTACGAGTATGTGCTCACCGAGCAGACCCATTCTCTTCCATCTTGCAGCTATAGAACTTATTGGAGACTTCATATCTCTCAATCCGGGCATTACTGTTGAAATATCAACTTCAACTCTGGAACATCTCATATGCTCCATGACGTTCAAAACGTCGTTGAAGACCCGGTTCTAAGCCGTAAAGCATGGCACATCTGAACTATAGAGTAGTCATCAGCTTTGCTCGCCAGACGTTCTTAACGTCGTCGGTTGCATCAAGAAGAGGCACTGGCACCTAGCGGTGCATCGGGGCGTAACTCTTACGTGCAGCAATGAGGATAATCCTCGAGTTACGGACCCAGTCCGTGTAATTGCTACCATCATCTTTCAACTTTGCTTTCTCAAGGAACGCATTAAAATTCAACGGAACAACAGACGAGCCATCTATCTATAAGCAGACATAGACAAGCAAGATACTATCGGTACTAAGTTCATGATAAATTTAAGTTCAATTAATCATATTACTTAAGAACTCCCACTTAGGCAGACATCTCTCTAGTCATCTAAGTGATCACGTGATCCAAATCAACTAAACCATAACCGATCATCACGTGAGATGGAGTAGTTTTCAATGGTGAACATCTCATGTTGATCATATCTACTATATGATTCACGCTCGACCTTTCGGTCTCCGTGTTCGAGGCCATATCTGCATATGCTAGGCTCGTCAAGTATAACCTGAGTATTCTGCGTGTGCAAAACTGGCTTGCACCCGTTGTAGATGGACGTAGAGCTTATCACACCCGATCATCACGTGGTGTCTCGGCACGACGAACTTTGGCAACGGTGCATACTCAGGGAGAACACTACTTGATAATTTTAGTGAGAGATCATCTTAAAATGCTACCGTCAATCAAAGCAAAATAAGATGCATAAAAGATAAACATCACATGCAATCAATATAAGTGATATGATATGGCCATCATCATCTTGTGCTTGTGATCTCCATCTCCAAGCACCGTCGTGATCACCATCGTCACCGGCGCGACACCTTGATCTCCATCGTAGCATCGTTGTCGTTTCGCCATCTATTGCTTCTCGACTATCGCTACCGCTTAGTGATAAAGTAAAGCAATTACAGGCGTTGCATTTCATACAATAAGCGACAACCATATGGCTCCAGCCGATTGCCGATAACCGGTTACAAAACATGATCATCTCATACAATAAAATATAGCATCATGTCTTGACCATATCACATCACAACATGCCCTGCAAAAACAAGTTAGGCGTCCTCTACTTTGTTGTTGCAAATTTTACGTGGCTGCTACGGGCTTAAGCAAGAACCAATCTCACCTACGCATCAAAACCACAGCGATACTTCGTCAAATAGACTCCGTTTAACCTTCTCAAGGACGGGCGTATACACTCAGTTCAACTAAAGTGAGAGAGCAGACACCCGCCAGCCACCTTTAAGCACGAGTGCTCGTAGCAGTGAAACCAGTCTCGCGTAAGCGTCACGCGTAATGTCGGTCCGGGCGCTTCATCTCACAATACCGCTGAACCAAAGTATGACATCTTTGGTAGGCAGTATGACTTGTATCGCCCACAACTCACTTGTGTTCTACTTGTGCAAAACATCAAACCATAAAACCTAGGCTCGGATGCCCTTTGTTGGGGAACGTAGTAATTTCAAAAAATTCCTACGCACACGCAAGATCATGGTGATGCATATCAGCGAGAGGGAGAGTGTTGTCTCGTACCCTCGAGACCCGAAGCGAAGCGATCTGGCGTAGAGGAAGTAGTCGACGTTCTCCTCGCGATCCAACCGATCCCAGCGCCGTTACTCGGCACCTCCGAGTTCTTGGCACACGTTCAGCTCGGTGGCGCTCCTCGGACTCCGATCCAGCAAAGCTCCGGGGAGAGAGTTCGTCGACCTGACGGCGTGGTGGCGATCTTGATGTTTTACCGACGCAGGCTTCGCCTAAGCACTGCTACAATATGACCGAGGTGGAATATGGTGGAGGGGGCACCGACACGGCTAAGAGCGATCTCAAGGATCAACTTGTGTGTTCTAGGGTGCCCCCTGCCCCGTATATAAAGGAGCAAGGGGAGGGCGGCCAGCCCTAGGAGGCGCGCCAGGAGGGGGAGTCCTCCTCCTGGTGGGAGTAGGACTCCCTTTCCTAGTCCTACTAGGAAGAAGGAAGGGGAAGGAAAGAGAGGGAGAGGGAGAGGGAAGGGGCCCCCCCTCCTTGTCCAGTCGGACTCCCCATGGGGGCGCGCCACCTCTGGTGCAGCCTCTCTCTCCCTCTTGGCCCAATAAGGCCCATTACTTCCCGGGGTTCCGGTAACCCTCGGCACTCGGTTTTCTCCGGAAACTTCCGGAACCTTTCCGGTGTCGAATATAGCCGCCCAATATATCAATCTTTATGTCTCGATCATTTGAGACTCCTCGTCATGTCCGTGATCACATCCGGGACTCTGAACTCCTTGGTACATCAAAATACACAAACTCATAATATAACCGTCCTTGAAACCTTAAGCGTGCGGACCCTACGGTTCGAGAATAATGTAGACATGACCGAGACACATCTCGGTCAATAACCAATAGCGGGACCTGGATGCCCATATTGGCTCCTACATATTCTCGAAGATCTTTATCGGTCAGACCGCATAACAACATCGTTGTTCCCTTTGTCATCGGTATGTTACTTGCCGAGATTCGATCGTCGGTATCAATACCTAGTTCAATCTCGTTCTTGGCAAGTCTCTTTACTCGTTCCGTAATACACCATCTCACAGCTAACTCTTTAGTTGTAATGCTTGCAAGGCTTAGTGATGTGTATTACCGAGAGGGCCAGAGATACCTCTCCGACAATCGGAGTGACAAATCCTAATCTCGAAATCGCCAACCCAACATCGCCTTTGGAGACACTGTAGTACTCCTTTATAATCACCCGATTCGTTGTGACGTTTGGTAGTACCAAAGTGTTCCTCCGTAAGCGGAGTTGCATAATCTCATAGTTATAGGAACATGTATAAGTCATGGATAAAAGCAATAGCAACATACTAAGCGATCGGGTGCTAAGCTAATGGAATGGGTCATGTCAATCAGATCATTCAACCAATGATGTGACCTTGTTAATCAAATGACAACTCCTTTGTCTATGGTTAGGAAACTCAACCATCTTTGATTAACAAGCTAGTCTAGTAGAGGCATACTAGTGACACTCTGTTTGTCTATGTATTCACACATGTATTATGTTTCCGGTTAATACATTTCTAGCATGAACAATAAACATTTATCATGATATAAGGAAATAAATAATAACTTTATTATTGCCTCTAGGGCATATTTCCTTCACTTGGCAGCGCCTCCAAGAAGGACATGACACCCGCGGGCGCCGTCATTGCCAAAGACGGCAAGCCGAAAGCGAGGATCTCTCCACGGCCTAAAGTCGAGCAGTCCCATAGCCGCCAAATCCGGAAGCGTAGATGGGGAGGCCAACGCTAATCGAAACCACCATTTCAAGAAGGGGAAGGGGCGGGCTGCTGCCGTCGGAGGTGGCACCTCCTCCGAATCCTGAGCGTAGGATCGGGAAAAGGGGAATCTTTGAGGCGTCTTTGGGTAGAGGCGGCGACGAGGCGAACCACGCTGGGAAGTGCAGGCGGCGGCGTCAAAGAACGCCAAGAAGCGAGGACTGGAGGGACGCAGATCCAAGCTGTTGTGGCCTTAGCCGTCGGGACATCGGCAAGCAAGGTGAAGTGGAAGGACGCAGCTACCTAGCCGCCAAGGCGGAGCTGCCCGTAGCGGACGCCGCAGCGAGGAACACCGGGAGACGCGGGCTGAGGCTGCCGGGCCGGACCAGAACTGACAAGGACCACCGCGAGAAGCCTAGTGCCAGCCATAACCGCAGATGCGTCGCCGCCTCCACACGAGAGCCGCCACCGCGGCTCGGGAGGGGAGGAAGGCTGCCGGAGACGAGGGGCCGCTGCGAGGCGGACCACTAACACACCGTAATCGACGCAGGCTGAGACCCAACCACGGTCGGCCGAAACGAGGCCATGGGAGGGATGAGGAGCTGCGGTGGCGCCCATGGCGATGGCAGAGCGCCGGTCGCCGCCGGCCGCGAGCTCGTCGCGGCGGTGGGGTAAGGTGCTCGAGAATCGCCGGGAGGATCCCGGTCATGGGCGAGGTGGAGGCGCGAGCGGTGCGGGGTCGCGACGGTCGAAAACGGCGTGGGTGGCGTGGCGCTACCGGAGACGCACACAGCCAGCGGATCCACCGCCGCCGGACGGCGGGGAAGAAGCGGCGCCCGCTGGTAGGGGCGATGCATGGGTGGTCGTGGGCGTGGGAGGCACGGATCCCCACCGCCACCTTCCTGGGCTCGGGCGGCGGCCACGGGAGGCGGCGGCGGCGATGCGGGAGAGGCGGCAGGGGAGGTTGCTAGCGACGGCGGCCCGTGTCGCCAGAGGAGGGCGACGCGGGGGGGGGGGGGGGGGGGGCGGGAGGGCACATAAAACCACGTAAACTACACGATTTAATAAACAAGTAAATGAATGCGCAAGTTTCCGGTTTTGGCATGCTGCAAGCTGACAAAGGAGCTCTTTTTGGGGATGCCCGTCAGCCACTTTATTTGTGCTGTTATTCGACAGAGAAGCGTTTGCTCGAATCATCCATCATTTCCTTGCGTGGTAGAAGTTCTTTAATTCCGATGTCACTTGGTATCAGGTTCTTTATATTGATTCAGAGGTTCAAATGGCAATGACTGCGGCTTCAGGGCTTTGGTCTTTAGGGGCACATGCACGAAGATTTTCTGGCTATTATCGACAAGATTAGGCAAGTTTCGATATAGGAGCGGTGGCAACTACCATCGGCGGCACACTCTAGCGGCCACAGTGATCTTTTGATCGTTCAAGGACCTTAATGTAATTTTTATTGTGTGTGTGATGTTTTGTATTTTTAGTGAACCTTTCTAATAGATCTGAATTTTTTTTATTCATGGGTGTAAGTGTAAAGGCCGGGTACGGCTATGTGCAGAGCCCCTGCTAGCCGATTGCCCTGTTTGGATCCATGGGTTAGAGTTAGTTTAAGCTAGTTTGGGCTTAAATAGCCCTAAAGTATCCAAACATGAGGGCTAGTTTGAGCTGGTTGCATCTAGCCCATCTAAAAAAATATCCCATCCAAGAGGTGCTAATTGGAGCTAGTTTCCTAGTGCAATTATTATCAATCTTACCCTGTCATTTAAACACCTTTTTGGCTAGAGTTAGTTCAGGCTTAGTCATAAGCTAAAAACTAACTCTAACCTCTAGCTAAGTTAGAGCATCCAAAGACAGATTCTAGCTGGAGTCAGCTCAGTACACTTTCTAAAAAGAAAATTCAGTACTACCACTCCTCGGGATTATGTACCTAGGAAAAGCAAAGGGCCAGCCAAACCAGACAGCCCGGCAGCAGGTGAAATATGTGCATCTCTCCTGCCAGGATCTGAGGGTCACCCACCCATGTTCTCTTTTCTTGGCTCCCAGGGTGAGTGAGTGGCGTCAGCCGACACTCACTTGGGTTGGTAGGCAGGTCTAATGAATCTGCTACTTGCGGCAGGAGGGCCTCACCTGCATGATCCGGTTCGCCGCCGAAAATGACAAATTTGCTCTTTTCCGGCCTTGAACCGCCGCATGGCGGCGGTTCATCCTCCTTTTCTAAAAGAAAAAATGAACCGCCGCCATGCCGCCGAATCCATGTAACCAAGGCATGCAAGTCGGCCAGCATGCATGCTACTGCTATGGTGTCACCAAACATCGTTGTTTTTTTCCTCTTGCTCCGTATTTCAGCGTATTTCAGAAGAACTGATATATTATTGCGAGCCACTAGTTGCTCTCTTCCGGGCTTTGCCAACTCAGTGAGCTCTGCTGATTTGGAAGGTTCTGTGTCGTAGGTGTACCCTAAAGAGTAAAGAAACAGAAGAAACACTGCTGGTTCATATTCTAGTGCAGTGCTCAAGTGGTGCAGACGGTGCCATATGGCCTATGTGTAATCCATTAAGCTACCACCCACTGGTCAAGACGAGAGGATCGTCCTCTTGTGATAATGTGATCGACCCATACATATCACAGGAATATAAGCAGTATTCACATTACCAATTAACAGGTTCCGTGCGTGCACGCCGAATGCACGAGATAATATAGACAAGCACACAGGCAGTACCAGGCAGAAGTTCTTACGCAAGGGTGGACAGCGGCTGCTGTTTGCTGAAACAGATAGCCTTCACCCCTTGTGCCCTATCCCAGAAATAATCAACCAAAGAAACAGCACCTCTTTACTTCAGTTTCCTCGATAGCACCATCACATTGAAGTTTACCGAATTGGGGATCCTCTGCATCATCGCCTTGATGACATTCACGGCATCCTGGCAGAACACACAGAACAGCGATTGTTGTATTGTAAGCAGGGGAGATATAGTTGCAGATGCGAATGGGCAGTTAGATAACCGCTAGTAAAAGGTAGTGCCAGCCAGCGGCAGCGGCACTGGTATATAGAGATTGCTGAAATTGTGCGACTTGTAGAGATGTTGGCTGTCCTTTGCTGCTACTGTTATCAAGCCAAGGCGCTTTGCTGCTACTGTTATGATCTCTTTCTGGTCTTCTTGTAGGCTGTTTTGGTGGGAGCTGCATCTCCAGGCTAGGTGGTGTGCTACACTGGAGGAACTGTTTGCTACTTTGATTTCTTTTTGGTAGATGTGTTTCTTCTGTGGTTCCGCAGCGGGTTATGGCTGTGATCGAATAAGTCTGGTTAGACTGGATACTGTGTCACCAATTTCATTCTAATGAGATTAGGGGTCTGGAGCTCCTGGAGTAATAATAAAAAAAGGCAGCGGCAGCGGCAGCGGCATATACTGCGATTGTAAAAACTGCGCCATGTCAACAAAACATAACACTGTATAGCGCCCGTGAAACTAGCGTATGTAATCTCTAAATCCATTCTAAATGTAATATTTAGCACTTTTTATGACATTTGTAAATCACTTTCGTACTCATATTCGACTAGATACTGTTAGAAACAACAAGGTGTTAATAAATTCATCAAACAATTTCTGTCTAAGGGTACCACAGACATTTCAACACACAACTCTTTCCAGAATCTCAACCTACAATCCCAGAAAAGAACTCGGCAACAGATTCTGGGAGAATTTTCCAAAATCTTGATTCTGCAGAATCCTGTGTGAAAAGAACTGGGCCTATCCCGTGTTGTCAGCATATGTTAAACTGCAGGGCATCAATACTACACAAATGTTTTTCAGTTGAACTTTCACTTCACATCTGCCAGCATCAATTATTCACAGGCCATGAGCAGTTACTGCTGATAGTTAGATACTCATTTGAGTCACTGAGTGCCAAATAAGTAACAGGTCAGTAACCAAAACGTCACGACTAATGCCATGAAAATCACGACTCTTTTCGCACCAGTAACTGAATCTGCTAGTGTACCTCCGTACGTGTTCTATTTAAGGCCTTACAGGCTCTGGAGGTCATGTAGTGGGATACAGAACAACTGTGTCTAGAATGTGCAAGTCATCAAACAAATTGACAAGTTTGTACGGCCACCACCATCGCTCACTCTACATGTTGGTAGCTTATTCTTGTAAAAATGGCCACTATTCAGATGTTTGCTCTCTATTTATTCTAGGCCTTTACAGTTTGCCATGACATATAGGATGGTCCAGACTCCAGTGATATAACTTGAACAATATAATTGTGATGGTAGCTAGGTTGTCCAAGCCTGTACAAGCAAATATAACTCTGGCCCTTTTGGCAATACCTGCAGTAAACTTTCAGGACATGAGGGACCATGCTTTATTGGTCCACCCTTCATTCCATCAAGCTCGTAAAGTGTCCCTACAGATTTATGCCACTCATTACTATCGTATGAAAAACAATCAAAATTGAGTATTACATCAAGACCAGCAAAAAGATTTACCATTGAGAGCTGTGAAACAAACATAATGCTCTTCTACAATGTCACCGATCTGGCAAACGAGGGCCAGGTATGAGGTTAAACGTTTTCAACGAAAATAGGAGAAGAAATTTTACCAACTATTTATACGCTTGCATTTTTTTGTTATGTATTTTCATTACAAAAAAAAAGATAACTGTAAGAGATTATAAATCAATCTGAAAGACGTCCTGTGGTAGTGATCATACTGCCTTTAAAAAAATAAAATAGCACACTGGTTACTACAACAAAGTTTTGCCTTTGCATCTGAACTGAAAGAAACATTATAAAGACACACTTCACTATATGAGCTAAAACAACAATTTCAAGTTCCAAGGTTATTATTTATTTATTCCCCACACATCAATCTATTGGCTGCTGTAATGATCATTTAGGTCTCTGAGATAGAATCCCAGTTCACATAAGCCAAAAATAATAATCAGTACCTCTGTGTCACCAGCACTGGCAGCCAATGAGTGAGCTCTTGCCATGTCATCGTCCTTCTCCAACACTCTGGCAAGCTAAATGTATGGCATAAGATAAAAACGATAATGGAAAACCGTTTGAGAGTGATCAAGGTAAGGATGAATGGCCTGAATCAATAGATAAGAACCTCATACGGGTCCATGCTGGCTGTTGATTTGAAAAACAGGTCCAAGCCTGAATTCTCCACTACAAAAGACAACATAAGTTCCTTCAACAAAAACAGAGAGGCAACAGCACAGAATGGAATCATTTTACATGATTTACACACTGCAAATTCTATTAACCTACATGAAATCAATACCCCCCTAATTACTTGTGCAACAGACAGAATGGCATCACACACAACAGAAGCACAAAAGCACAGAGCTTACTTACATAGACTGATTTCTGAACATGCATTTCCAACAGCATGAAGTAAAGCGATAGTCCCACAAGCATTTCCTAATGAGTCGATCTGTTTTATGAAATACACCTCATCCAAACTTTCCTGTTGCAAAAGGAATATGTTGAAGTCAAATGTGTTACTTGATGTAAGACCATAAGGGGCCTGTTACGGTGGACAGATCAGCTACAAGAAACAGAAATTGCCCACCTTGTCTTCAGTAGCTGAGACTTGTTCTGGAGGAGCAGCTGGATCCTGCATCGGGCTAAAGGAATAAGTACTGAATCTCTGAAAGTACTAATCTAGGATATATCAAAACAAAATGGACTGCCTGTACACATTTTCACATATAAACTGAAGCGTGTGGCGTATGTACCTCGGGTGGATCGGGGAAGCAGAAGACGACGGCGACCACGGGCTGGGGCACCATGGCCAGCGCGTCGGCGTCTAGACCGTACACGTCGTGGAACTCCGCCTCGCCCCGCGGGACACCCAGCGACCACATGAACTGCGCCCGCCGCGGCGAGGAGTTCCGTCAGATAGATGGTCACAGTAGCGATGGATGATAGGAACGGCAGGCAGCGGCGGACACTAACCTGGTTGAAGACTTCGGGGCTGGACTCGAGCGGGGGCCACCGCTCGCCGGAGCAGGCAGAGGCGGAGGAGGTCGGCGCTGCCATGGGGATTTCGCCGGAGGTTTTCTCTTTTTTTGAGAGAAATTCGCCGGAGGTGGAGGGGAGCGACTTTTTTTTTTTTGAGACAAGAGGGTAGCGGCAGCTTTTTGCTCCTCCAACCGGCCCAGTATGCTCAGAACAACGAGCCCGCCCAGGTGGCCCATGCCCATTAATCTTTTTCTTAGCTGCCATGCCCATTCATCTGATGTAGTCAGAACTCAGAAGGTAGATTTTTTTAAAAGAAAAAGAAGGCAGATTTTAAGTTCAAACTCAAACAGCCTGAGTCACAAACAAAAAGTATGATTCGGCGTTAATAGTGAGAATCAGTTAAGTATTTGCAAGACTCTCCCGTTTTGCTTGTGAACGAGGGTGGGTCCTAATTTTAGAAGTCGATTCAAAAGGTCAAGCATGAAATTCAACTAGGCTTTCAGTTTCCATAGGGAATGGAGAGGAGACCCTCTTCTGGTAGGATCCTTGGATGGACGGATCTCCTCTCTGAATTGGAACGTCTCATTACGACACACATTTGGGCCCCAATGAAGCCGTAGCTTGGGTAAGGGGGTGTTAGATGATTATTTGGAGAAAGGTATGGATATGTTGCAATATGCTGATGATACTATATTGAATTCAAAAGACAGTGTGCATTACGAAATTCAAATTCAAATTCCAGGATGATAAAGACAGTGTTAGAAATTTGAATTCAAAAGACAGGATGATAAAGACAGTGCTAGAAATTTGAATTCAAAAATTCAAATTTCTAACACTATCTTTATCATCTTGTATTTTGAATTCAAATTCCAGGATGATAAAGACAGTGTTAGAAATTCTAAATTTTTTGTGTGCTTTTGAACAAACACTAGTAGAAAACAGGGCTTTGGTCCAAACACAATGTACACATTAGTCTTGTTTGCATTACGAACCGGGACTAATGTGAGCAATAGTCCCGGTTCGAGCGGCTAGGGCGTCGGGAGGGCATTAGTCCCGGTTCAAATGGGACCTGTAGTCCCGATTTGAGACATGAACCGGGACTAAAGGGTGCGATGCCCTTTAGTCCCGGTTCGTTTCTCAAACCGGGACTAAAGATTAGACCCTTAGTCCCGGTTTGAGGCACGAACCAGGACTAAAGGGTGCCCTTTAGTCCCGATTGGTGTCTCAAACCGGGACTAAAGGGGTTCTGATTTTTTTTTGTTTTTCCATTTGTTTTTTGTTTTTAGTTTCTATTTTAAATTGCTTATATCTTTAATGATATTTGATGTTTTGAGTGATTCTTTTGCATTAGATTCAAAAAATTTCTAGTTTCTTTTTGCCATTGGTTTTCAAATTTGAATGATTTAAATATGAATTTGTTCAAATTTGCTTGAAACACTAGATTGTGAATAATTTGAGTTTAAATATAGTTTTTAATTTAATTCTTTTTGCTACTAGTCACATGTCAGATTGTTGTCACAGTAAGATTTATTTGGTTATTTTAGAATAATTTAAATTAGGATTTTAATTAAAACAATACTGCTTTGCTTACATAGTTGTTTTAGTCCTTTAATTGTTGTTTTCAATTATTTTAGTTAGTTCTTTCTGTAGATTTTCACATGTTGTAGTATGCTTCTGTTAGACAACAATAGATAAATTTTATAATTAATTAATATTAATTTTGCTACTGTTGTGTATTAATAGTTGTTTAGCCTTTAATAATAGTTGATAGAATTAGTTTTGCTATATTAAAAAGCAATTCCTTTTGCCACTTTAATAGAGCATGTCTGACTTAGTTAACCTTAGTTGTGACTCTGGCTTAGACGATGCTACCAGATGTAGTCGATGGTAGGATTGTGTAGGGATGAAAACAGAGCGGAAACGGACGGAACTGAGTGCTATCATATTTGTTTTCATATTTCTTTGCAGAAGCGGAAACGAATACAGAAACCCCGGAAATGAATTTCATGGGCACCATCCCGGACTAAAGGGGTTCAAACTCTACCCCCTCCCCCCATCGCCATTTCAGTTTTAAAAAATAAAAAAAATGATAAAAACTTCAAAAATGAAAATCCTTCAAGATGTAGTTATGTTACTATATCTACTAGTTAGGAAAATTTAAGAACTTAAATTTGGACATGTTTTGCAAAAAAAATGTTATGAAAAAGTAAAACGGCTATAACATTTGCACACGATGTTGAAAAAAACATATAATATATCAAAATGTTCAACACGAAAACCCGGTTCCGATTTCGATCGCCATAGGCCTTTTTGCAAATTTTTAGAATCATCAAACTCTTAAAGGGGAAAAGTTATCTTCAAATTTATGTTATTTTGAATTTGTGGTCAAACTACTTATTCAAGAAATATTAGTGTCACTAAATAATTATTTGTTTTGCGAATAATAGTTTCAAATTCAAACGGTGAAACGTGTGACTTCATGCTCAAGTTCAACTCCTAAGGGTTAATAGGATTGACACCTTACTATTGTCAGGAAAACAACAAGTGTAGCCTTGGAAACGAGGGGGAATAGAACTTGAAAGTTAAGCGTGCTCATGCTGGAGTAGTGAGAGGATGGGTGGCCGACCGGGAAGTTAGACAATTTGGAATGAGTGGTCCATACTTGAGCAGCGATGAGGGGTGGTTAGAGATTAAATTATCAAATAATTCCGAAATTTGAAAATTGGGAAAAAAAATAAAAATATCATTTTTTCCAAAAAAAAATCAGAAAAACCAAATTTAAAAAAATCCTTTAGTCCCGGTTGGGCTTTAGTCTGGACCCTTTAGTCCCGGTTCCAGAACCGGGACTAAAGGACCTCTGGAACCGGGACTAGTGAAATGTCAGGTTTGACTATCAACTTTCACAAAAGTGAGATTTTTCCCTTTGGACAAACTAATAGAAAAGCTTATCAATACTAGGAATCCTTACTTGTGAGTTAGGTCTAAAGTATCTGGGAATGCCTCTCTCTAATATGAGAATTAAAAATAAACATGGGTGGGATGATAGCAAAAATAGAGAAAAGACGTGTGTGTTGGCAAGGCAAAATGCTTGTTGGCAGGGTCACTCTGGTTCATGCCTGCTTAACTAACATCTCTATCTTTATGGTGACTTCCTACCCAATCCCCTATTGGGGTAAGAAAGAAATTTGATTTTATAGGGCCAGTATTGTGTGGCTGGCTGGTGAAGACAAGAATTTTTTTATCATTTGAACGGAAAACTCTACTGTCAACCCAAACAACAGGAGGGCTTGGGTATCTCAAATTTAGATCTTATTAATAAAGTTCTACTAGCTAAATGGTTCTGGAAATTAGAAACTGAGTCAGGGTTGTGGGAAGGGGTTTCCCGAACAAGTATGTTAAATGAAAATGTGTTCCATGAGGAAACATCCCCCGCGTCATTTCTGGTGCAGGTGACTCGGGAGACACACAAAGCCTAGCCGCTCCTCCCTTCCTACGCTCCGTTGCTGCCAAAGGAAGCTGTCGGACTAAGCGCAGGCGGCCGATCACCCTGGCGGGGGATCACCTCCATCTCGTGTCGGTCGGGTGTGGTGGGGCACTTAGGCTCGCGGGGGCGCGTCCGATCTTATCCGAAGCACACGACGGTTGATCCCAACTGAGGCATAGGGCAGATATTTGGAGCTGATGGGTGGGTGCGGCGATGCGAATGTGGAGTCTTGGAGGGCATGGTGGTGATGTGTGGGGACCTCTGTGTGCGGGCTAGTCTCCAGCCAGCTTCGATCGGATGTGGCGTCATGGGCCCGTGTGCGTCAGGCTCTCTACTTTATGTTGACTGCAGCGTCAAGGTGTAGCCTTGCACGCGTGCGGTGACCAGACGGCGGTGCTACGGTCCACGGCTTTGTCGTGGTGATCCAGATCCGGCCGGCCAGATGGTAGTGACTACAAACTATATTGCAGTGACTTCCTACAGCTCCACGACTGCGGTGGTCACCGAAAGGTCTTCGGGATGGTTGATCTCTCCTGATACGGTGGTTGACTTCTTTGGTGAGATAAAAATTATAAACGATGGCTTGATGTGAAGGGATGGTTGTGTAGTGGTGACGGTCGCATCACATGTACCTGCTGGGATTGCGGAAAAATGGTGGCGACAACACATGAGCGATTTTGATTATGGTGCTACTTGAGCACCCGGTCTCAAGCTCCGGGGCGAAAGTTTAAGTCAGACCCGAGTGGTTATACCTGACGATGGTGATGTTTTTCTTACGTCGTTACCGTTTTGAAAGCATTGCTTGGATTGATTCTTCAGTGTGAAAACCTATATACTGCCCTTGTGGTCGGATCCGGTGATGACGTTGCTTGAGTGTCCCTCCCTTCCTAAAGGCAGTGCTATTGAAGAACCTTGTCGCCCATGTGATGTCATGAGATGGTTGGTGCACATATAGTAATTGTTGTAGTTTATGTATGCAAATTTGATCGCTTTGGGGCCTTTTTTCCTTTTTGCTCGCCAACGCATAATTTGCTGGCCTATTTTTGGGTATGTGTGAGTTGGTGTTGACTGTGTGCATTCTAACTATGCAAAGGCTGAGTGTTTGCTCATTGTGTTATATATCTTCTTGATACTTCATTTTGAGCCAATAAAATCCACCATTTGTCCAACTAACTGAAGTAAGAGATTCTCACTTTTGGACTAGTCTTTTGGAAAGATATTTTTATCAAAAATGTACAAAAGTAATTTGGAGTGGGGAGAATACCATATTCTGGGGGATTGATGGGTGGGAGATAAACCTCTCAAACAATACTACCCCAAAATGTATAGTTTCAGTTATGATATTAATAAAGATGTAGTTCAAGCCATTAATAAAGGGCTAGGAGGGAGTCACTTTTAGAAGAACTCTCCCGGGAGAAGCTTTGGAGTTCTGGGATCGTGTTAGAAAGTGTCTCAAACACTAGTAGAAATTTTGAGCCAATTCAAAAGACAGGATGATAAAGACAGAGTTAGAAATTTGAATTTTTTTGTGTGCTTTTGAACAAACACTAGAAGAAAACAGGACTTTGGTCCAAGCACATTGTACACATTAGTCCTGTTTGCATTACGAACCGGGGCTAATATGAGCATTAGTCCCGGTTCGAGTGGCTAGGGCGTCGGGAGGGCATTAGTCCCGGTTCAAGTGGGACCTTTAGTCCCGGTTTGAGACACGAACCCGGACTAAAGGCAACCTTTAGTCCCGGTTCGTGTCTCAAACCGGGACTAAAGGGGTTCTGAAATTTGTTTTTTTTCATTTGTTTATAGTTTTTAGTTTCTGTTTTAAATTGCTTATATCTTTAAGGATATTTGATGTTTTGAGTGATTCTTTTTGCATTAGATTCAAAAAATTCTAGTTTCTGTTTTGCCATTAGTTTTCAAATTTGAATGACTTAAATATGAATTTGTTCAAATTTGCTTCAAACACTAGACTGTGAATAATTTGAGTTTAAAAATAGTTTTAATTTAATTCTATTTGCTACTAGTCACATGTCAGATTGTTGTCACAGTAAGATTTATTTGGTTATTTTTAGAATAATTTAAATTAGGATTTTAATTAAAATAGTACTGCTTTGCTTATATAGTTGTTTTAGTCCTTTAATTGTTGTTTTCAATTATTTTTTGTTAGTTCTTTCCTCTGTTGGAAAAGGCAGTGCCTAGGAGGCGCTTAGGCACGCCTAGGCGCTAGGCAATGGCCAAACGCCTCGCCTAGGGCATAAATGGAGGTCTAGGTAGGGCAAGCAAGGAATTGCCTACCCAAGCAAGAAATCATGCCACATACTGCACTGATATGCCAAACGGGTTATATTCCAATGGTAGTAGACAGTAATTAACTTATTTATATGCCCGAAACTAATATCAACAACCATATAATAATCACAAATACACTCCGAGTAAAAACTATATGACCGCCTAGGCCGCGCCTAGGGCACTTAGGCACCGCCTAGGCACTAGGCGAAGGCCAGCCGCTTCGCTTACGCCTACTGCTTTTTGCAACCTTGGTTCTTTCTATAGATTTTAACATGCTGTAGTATGCTTCTGTTAGACAACAATAGATAATTTTTTATAATTAATTAATATTAAATTTGCTACTGTTGTGTATTAATAGTTGTTTAGCCTTTAATAATAGTTGATAGAATTAGTTTTGCTATATTAAAAAGTAATTCCTTTTGCCACTTTAATAGAACGTGACTCTGACTTGGTTAACCTTAGTTGTGACTCTGGCTGGGACGGTGCTACCAGATGTAGTCGACGGTAGGATTGGAGGGACACCATCTCGGACTAAAGGGGTTCAAACTCTACCCCCCTTATCACCATGCAGTTATGTAGTTATGTTACTATATCTACTAGCTAGGAAAATTTCAAAACTTAAATTTGGACATGTTTTGCAAAAAATTGTTATGAAAAAGTAAAATGGCTATAACTTTTGCACACGATGTCAAAAAAAAAACCGTATAATATACTAAATGTTTAACACGAAAACCCGATTCCGCTTTCGATCACCGTAGGCCTTTTTGCATCATCAAATTCTTAAAGAAAAAAGTAATCCTCAAATTTATGTTTTTTTTTAATTTTTGGTCAAACTCTAGTCAAACTGTGGTGAAACTACTTACTCAAGAAATATTGGTGTTACTAAATAATTATTGGTTTTAAGAATAATAGTTTCAAATTCAAATGGTGAAACATGTGACTTCATGCTCAAGTTCAACTCCTAAGGGTTAATATGATTGACAACTTACTATTGTCAGGAAAATGATACGTCTTCAACGTATCTATAATTTTTGATTGTTCCATGCTATTATATTACCCGTTTTGGATGTTTATGGGCTTTACTTTACACTTTTATATCATTTTTGGGACTAACCTACTAACCGGAGGCCCAACCCGAATTGCTGTTTTTTTGCCTATTTCAGTGTTTTGAAGAAAAGGAATATCAAACGGAATGAAATCTTCGGGAGCGATCTTTTTGGAACAAACACAATTCAGGAGACTTGGAGTGGACGTCAAGAAGCAGCCGAGGCAGCCACGAGGCAGGAGGGC
This sequence comes from Aegilops longissima, assembly GCA_021605205.1. Lineage (NCBI taxonomy): Eukaryota > Viridiplantae > Streptophyta > Magnoliopsida > Poales > Poaceae > Aegilops > Aegilops longissima. The sequence goes on from CM038677.1 coordinate 812,551,973, forward strand.
GCGCCCTAGGGGGGGTAGGCGCGCCCCCACCCTCGTGGGCCCCTCGTGGCTCCCCTGACCTACCTCCTTCGCCTATATATATCCACGTACCCCAAAAACATCCAGGAGCACCACGAAAAACTATTTCCACCGCCGCAACCTTCTGTATCTGCGAGATCCCATCTTGGAGCCTTCGCCGGCGCTCCGTTTTGGGTATGTGTGAGTTGGTGTTGACTGTGTGCATTCTAATGCAAAGGCCGAGTGTTTGCTCATTGTGTTATATATCTTCTTGATACTTCATTTTGAGCCAATAAAATCCACCATTTGTCCAAATGACCGAAGTCGGAGATTCTCACTTTTGGACTAGTCTTTTGGAAATATATTTTTTATCAACAATGTACAAAAGTGATTTGGAGTGGGGAGAATACCCTATTCTGGGAGGATGGGTGGGAGATAAACCTCTCAAACAATACTACCCCAGAATGTATAGTTTCAGTTTTGATATTAATAAAGATGTGGTTGAGGCCATTAATAAAGGGCTAGGAGGGAGTCACTTTTAGAAGAACTCTCTGGGGAGAAGCTTTGGAGTTATGGAATCGTGTTAGAAAGTGTCTCAAACACTAGTAGAAATTTTGAGCCAATTCAAAAGACAGGATGATAAAGACAGTGTTAGAAAATTGAGGTGATTTGGAGGTGGTCGAAAAAATCACCGCATTCCGGATGGACCATTTGGTCTAACTTAAGCCAGTTTTTGAACAAAGGTGATTTTTTCCATCACCTCCAAATCACCCAAATTTTATTTTACACGGTGACCCACATGTGCCAAACATGTCTATGAAATAAAATTTGGAAAACATATATTTTACAATGCCCCCTTGAGGTATAGATCGATGTTTTGACGAGTTAGTCTAGAGGGTAGTATAAATTGAAAAACAATTCAAAAAAAAATAAAACCTTGGAAACCTAGCTTTGTTTATGCAGTATATCATGTGTGAAATTTTTTAGGTGATTTGGAGGTGTTCGAAAAAATCACCGCAATCCACAGGACCATTTGGTCTAACTTAAGCCAGTTTTGGAACAAAGGTGATTTTTTCCACCACCTCCAAAACACCCAAATTTTCTTTTACACGGTGACCCACATGTGCCAAACATGTCTATGAAATAAAATTTGGAAAACATATATTTTACAATGCCCCCTTGAGGTATAGACCGATGTTTTGATCAGTTAGTCCAGAGGGCAGTATAAATTCAAAAAAATTCAAAAAAAATATGAAACATTGGAAACCTAGCTTTGTTTGTGCAAGAGATCATGTGTGCCAAAATTTAGGTGATTTCAAGGTGTTCGAGAAAATCACCGCAATCCGGAGGGACCATTTGGTGTAACTTAAGCCAGTTTTTGAACAAAGGTGATTTTTTCCAGCACCTCCAAAACACCCAGATTTTCTTTTACATGGTGACCAACATGTGCCAAACATGTCTATGAAATAAAATTTGGAAAAAATATATTATACAATGCCCCCTTCAGGTATAGACCGATGTTTTGATCAGTCGGTCCAGAGGGCAGTATAAATTCAAAATAATTCAAAAAAATGTAAAACCTTGGAAACCTAGATTTTTTGTGCAAGATATCATGTGTGCCAAAATTGAGGTGATTTGGAGGTGGTCGAAAAAATCACCGCATTCAAAGCCAGTTTTTGAACAAAGGTGATTTTTTCCACCACCTCCAAATCACCCAAATTTTATTTTACACAGTGACCAACATGTGCCAAACATGTCTATGAAATAAAATTTGGAAAAACATATATTTTACAATGCCCCAATGAGGTATAGACCGATGTTTTGACCAGTCAGTCTAGAGGGCAGTATAAATTGAAAAAATTCAAAAAAATATAAAACCTTGGAAACCTATCTTTGTTTTGCAAGATATCATGTGTGAAAAAATTTAGGTGATTTGGCGGTGTTCGAAAAAATCACCGCAATCCAGAGGGACCATTTGGTCTATTTTAAGCCAGTTTTTTAACCAATGTGATTTTTTCCACCACCTCCAAAACACCCAAATTTTCTTTTACACGGTGAACCACATGTGCCAAACATGTCTATGAAATAAAATTTGGAAAACATATATTTTACAATGCCCCCTTGAGGTATAGACCGATGTTTTGATTAGTCAGTCGAGAGGCCAGTATAAATTCAAAAAAAATCAGAAAAATATAAAACCTTGGAAACTAGCTTTGTTTGTGCAAGAGATCACGTGTGCCAAAATTTAGGTGATTTCGAGGTGTTCGAAAAAAATCACCGCAATCCGGAGGGACCATTTGGTCTAACTTAAGCCAGTTTTTGAACAAATGTGATTTTTTCCAGCACCTCCAAAACACCCTAATTTTCTTTTACATGGTGACCCACATGTGCCAAACATGTCTATGAAATAAAATTTGAAAAATATATTATACAATGCCCCCTTGAGGTATAGACCGATGTTTTGATCAGTCAGTCTAGAGGGCAGTATAAATTCAAAAAATTCAAAAAAAAATATAAAACCTTGGAAACCTAGCTTTGTTTATGCAAGAGATCATGTGTGCCAAAATTGAGGTGATTTCGAGGTGGTCGAAAAAATCACCGCATTCCGGAGGAACCATTTGGTCTAACTAAGCTAGTTTTTGAACAAAGGTGGGTTTTTCCACCATCTCCAAATCACCCAAAAAAACTTTACACGGTGAACAGCAGAGTGCCAAACATGTATATGAAAGAAAATTTGGAAAAAATCACATTTTCTACAAAAATTGGCTTAAGTGAGACCAAATGGTCCCTCGTGTTTAAGCGTGATTTTTTCGACTTTCTCTAAATCACCTATAATTTTGCACACTTGATATGTAGCACAACCATAGCTAGGTTTTCAAGGTTTTACAATTTTTCTATTTTTTTTGAATTTATTCTGCCCTGTAGACTGACCGATCAAAACAACGGTGTACACCTTAAGGGGGCATTGTTTGGGGCAATTTTTTTAAAAATTTTCTTTCATAGACATGTTTGGCTCATCTATTTGAGGATGTAGAACAAATTTGGGGTGATTTGGAGGAGTTGAAAAAAATCACCTTTTCTCGTGCCAGGACTTAACATTTTTAGTCCCACCTCGCCCCCCGAGCAAGTCATGCACCTGCTTAAATACCTTCATCTATTTGATTATTACAAGCGTTGGTCTTCCTTGCACTCTACGTGGAGGATGTGTAGGATGAGTATGATTCATCATCTGTATTCATCTTGTATATTCTTCAATTGGAGAGCATGGATGACTATTGTATTTTTCGGATTTTTCGGTTTTTATTTTGTTTTCGGGAGCGAAATATAATTCCTCCAGTACATCTATTTCCAAATTTTATCGTGCAACATAAACAAGCTACACGCTGGCCACAAAGAAACCATGATTCTTGAGGTTACACTTCAAAAACTTACATATAAAATGCAAAAAGAATATCACAAACTCATAGTGTTACAAGGGAGTGGACAACCAAACAGCTGAGTCATACATTATGAGGAAGTCACTAACTGACAGAATGAAGTATTTTGGAGAAAAGGTCACACGATACTAGACATAGACAATAATGCACACGTCAACATCAAGTTGATCGTCCACGTACTTGCTGTCTGACCGCGCGCAAAATGTTGTAGCTATCATAGTTCTGCTTTGAGATCCTACACATAAGGGTATTATTAATGCCATGGAATATATTTGGACACATGAAAACATTAAATTATGACATATTAGGTACCTCTAACAATTGGCGCATGTACGTCGACTGTGACCATCTGCCTCATGACAATAGCTACATCTACCCTTTGTTCTTGTTTTCTTCATCTTTGCCTGTAGCCTTTTCTTCGAAGCACCTCGGCCTGGGACATGCACGGGATCCAGAACCTTTTCGAAACCTTCACCATCAAGGTTAGCCGATTGTGGCATCAACGGGCCAAACCTAATGCTGTTACCCTAAGCATTAGTTGATCCCTTGCTACCAGCTTGTTCACTTGTTGATCCCTTGCAAACATCTTGTCCTTCCAAAACCCTTTTTAGATGCTGAAACACCTCATTAGAGTGGCATGCCTTGAAGCATGCAGCGTGACTAAAATTCCTTAGTTTACGATACCTTTGTAGGGCTGCAAAGTATGCATACATCTCGCTCTTTCTGGTCGGTGCGAATGCACATTTTGCACTCATTGTCCACCTAGTGGGAACACAACACCTGGGCAGTGTTTCTTCTTGTAAAATTCCCAATATGTAAAATATGTGGGAACATGGTGTGCCTGCGCATTCCAATTTGCGGCAAGAACAACTGATACTATGAAGCAGACCTTCCTTCGACTCCGTGCGCACTTCGATCTTTTTATCCATTCTTTCCTTCTTAGACACAACATATGTGGTAACCTCTGCTGCATCAAGTACCTCTCTGATCTCACATTTTTTGACAGCATCTATGCTCCATAAGACCAACTTAGACACAGCAGGAGTGAAAACGTTCGCGGCGTGTTTCTCAAGAACTGAAGCATTTTCCTATGTGAACAGAACGGACTGCAAGGCCTCAACGTCTTGGAGAGCCTCGTTCAAGCATCGCGATGCAAGGCAACGCTCATAGTGCTCTAGCATTTGAAACAACGCCATCTTAGCCTCAAGATGCGTATGTAGCACCGAGTTTAAACTCTCACTCCGTTGATTGCCGCTCAATCCTAGGAAACAACAGCCCTCAAGATATGGAGCACACCACAGTTTTCTCATCTTATACATGTGATGCAGCCAGGAGTCCTCACTTGTACTTTATTCCGTTGTAAGAAGTGTAACCATTTTCTCTCATGCTCTTCAATGGAAGATGTATCATATATGAAAGATCTGAATTCCTCCTTTACCGCGTCATCATGCAGACGACGTACAATGTTCTGCTGAATGTGCCATATACAGAGCCTATGGTTTGAGTCAGGCCACACCACCCGATTGCTCTCGCATTGCAAGGTCCCCATCCGTGATCACAGATATAGGATGCTTCATCCCATAGCATCGAAAAGGTCCGTAACATCCACTCGTATGCCTGGCTTGTTTCATGTGAAATGATACCACATGCAAAAATAACGGTGCTGCGGTGGTAATTCAACCCGACAAACGGCACAAATGGAAGATTGTACTTATTGGTTCTGTATGTGCTATCAAAAACAATAACGTCTCTGAAAGCCTCGTAGTCAAGTCGGGATTGACTATCACACCAGAACAGTCCCTTCGGATGGCCAGCTTCATCAACCAAGTACCTGAAGAAAAAAAATCTGAATCTTGCTCTTGCCTCGCCACCATGTGATTGATCACCGTTTGAGCATCCCGGAAGAAATTGTTTCCTGCTTGTTAGCATGGCAGAAATTGTAAATGTCCCTCATAATGCATCCAACCTCATCATATCCACCGTATTGCATGCACATAATATCCATAATATGGTGTTTTCTGATCCCAGATTTTTCCATGTCTGCAATGTCCGCTTTCTGCTCATCGCTAATTCTTCCATGTGAACGCAAAATACACGAAAAATCCCGTGGGGCTAGAGGATGGTTGTGTTCATCGATGAAATCCTTCACAAACCACTGTCCTGTTTCCTCCTGTCTTGCAATCACCAATTTAGCTTTACACCCTACACGAGTTATACTCCATGGCCTCCTCTTTCTATCTTCCATCTTCCTCTTCATGTGCTTCTCTTCACGAACCCCTTCACGACTGCACACAAATTTCCTTAAAATTATATGGCAGTTGGATTTTTCCCACTCGACATAGCTTCTCCGGACACTAAAACCTTTCTCAAGACCATATTTGTTATAGAATCTATAACCTTCATCCTCACTATTAAACATCTTGTTGGCAATATGATAGTACTCCATCATTGACTCATGACTTACATCCGCCATGTCTTCCTGCATCACAATTCAGACGAATAAAAATCTGAAAGGACAAACATAAATGCATGCAAAACCCAGTACGAAATCTTGCGTGGAATTTTAAACCTTGCTCCTTGTACATGTTATGGCAAGCGATCATAAACGTCCATAAACCGGGTCCCCCATAAATTAGTGAAGTGACCATGGATGATGAAAAATTCTAAATTGAATTGCATGCACTAGGGAAACCTAAATCAATGATGACTAAACAAATCTAAGTAGGAAGTGCAGGCTATGAAACAAAGTAAGTTTATGGTGATATCTCTCGCAGGCATTGATATCTCCTGCTGCATCAAGAAAAACAAGCCTACTTTCAGAACAAGCATTGATATCTCCCGGCGGCCTAACCGAGGGGCCAACCGCAGAGTATAGATCCATCTACGAGGAAGTTGGAGTTTTTGCCAAGAGTCACTTCCAACGGGCCAATCAAACTTACTTTGTAGTTGAGATTCGGGTGATTCATACCTTAGGATGCAAGCCGGAAGCGATGTGATTGGCGGGGGCGAGTTCCTACAGCGCCGCCGCCGACACTGCTGCCGCAGATGTCGCGCCTTAATCTTCTTCCTGTCGTCGGGCACGTCGTTTGTAGTGAATGGGACGAGGTGGAGGACGAGGACGATGCCGACGACGGTGTTGGTTCCTCTCGCCGGTCTCGTCGGACAGAAGGAAGAGGACGAGGACGAGAACTTTCCGAGAACGAGGAGTGGATCTAGACGTCGTGGACGTGATCGGTTCAAAACAGAATATTTTACCCTGGACCATTACGCCCTTCTCTGATTAAACTAATTAAGTTAATTCATTTTTAATCCCCACCAGATCGGACGGCTAAAATAAATCGGAGGGGTAAGTACTCGAAAGTACTGCCAGTACTTTCCCAATCACCGTAAAGGAGCTCCTCAAACAATACTACACCAGAATGTATAGTTTCAGTTTTGATATTAGTAAAGATGTGGTTGAGGCCATTAATAAAGGGCTAGGAGGGAGTCACTTTTAGAAGAACTCTCCGGGGAGAAGCTTTGGAGTTCTGGAATAGTTTGAAATTGAGAAGTGAGGAGGTTAGAATGATGGGAGGAAAAGATAAAACTAAATGGATGCTCACAGCTCACAGATGGCAGAAAATTCACTGTTATCTCTTTGCATAAATTTGCAATTAAATCTGTTTTTGGTTTTCAGCAAGAAAATCATGTGGAAAATATTCCCTGGAAAATCAAGCGTTTTTGTGGCTTATGATCAAGACATTCATTGTCACTGAAGATAGTTTTCTTAAAAGAGAATGGAAACATGGCAAATTGTGTGTCTATTGTGGAAATGATGAGTATTGATCATTTAATTTTCCAGTGTTCAGCTGCTAGACTTATCTGGAGTCTTTTAAAATGTACTTTTGATTTGCAATCTAGTCCTGCTACTCTGTTTGATTGCTTTGGTAGGTAGATTAAGGACTTCCCAAAGGATGATAGGCGACTGTGCCATTACTACAATGTTTTGGGTAATCTGGAGATGCAGAAACAATATTATTTTTGGGAGAGAAATTATATCTGATCGTATGACTTTGGTCAAGATGATGTGTTCCTGGATAATGAGTTGGTCTATATTGCAGATAAAGTAGGCCAACCAAAAACTACTGATACCAGGGGCAAAGCTAATCGAGTAGATGTCAAGTGAGGTGTTTTGTGCTTCCTAGGGATGGAGACCATGGGTGCTGCGAATTGCCGATGACTGAAGATGATGAATCAAGACACTGAGAGCATCTCCAACAGCTGCGCTAAAATAGCGCCGCACCGCAAATTGGTCTGTTTTAAGCGCCTGGCGCCTTGTGTGGTCGCTCAATGGGCGCATAAAAGCAGCTGGCCTTCTCTTGAGTTAGGCGCATTGTCGAAAACACTCTCCCGCGCGGTGTATTTTGGGCGCCCACTACAGCGCGCGGCACACTCGAGCGCTCGCTCTCACACTTCCTCTCCCACTTCCACCCCCATCCGGCCGCGCCGCCGCCGCCGCCCGCGCCCCCCGGCGACCGTTCAGGCGCTTCCCCGGCCTATCCCCGCGCCGCCGCGCTTCCGCCCCATCCCCTCCTAGTCCCGTTGGTGCTTTCATGGCGCCTCGTCGTCCGAGGAACAGCGCTGAAGGCTTCGCTGCCGCCGCGCCAAGAAGGTGTTCGACAAAACACCTACAAGATATGTATTGCTCAAACTTCATGAATTTGGTGCATGTTTTGAATTGTAGTTTTTATAGTATAGTATTGAACATTGTAGATGAGTTCGTCGTATGATTCTTCCGAAGAAGAATTTGATATGGAAGAGGAGGAGGATCTTGCAATGATCCTAGCTATGCATATAAAAAACCGAAGCACGGTGGTTCGGTTATGGGTCGGCAGAAAATTTGGAGGGATAGGATCGATGCCCACAACAGATTGATCAGGCATTATTTTGTGGAGAATCCCACATACCCCGAGTCTTATTTTCGTCACCGGTTTAGGACGAGCACCGAGTTATTCAGGCGCATTGCAGAGAAACTAGCGAGCCATGACCGCTTTTTTCAGCAAAGGAGGAATGCCGCCGGAGAGCTCGGGCATAGCACCTTTCAGAAGGTGACAGCCGCTTTGCGTATGTTGGCATACGGTATACCGGTTGATCTTGTTGATGATCACTTGGCTATGGGTGAGAGCCAAGCCATCATGTGTGTCAAGTGCTTTGCAGTGGGAATTGTGCAAGTGTTTGGCGAGAAGTATTTGAGGTCTCCCAATGCTGAAGACGTCGCAAGGCTATTGGCGATGAACAAAGCTCGCGGCTTTCCTGGCATGCTTGGCTCAATAGATTGCATGCATTGGAGTTGGAAGAATTGTCCAAAGGCATGGCATGTGCAATTCCACGGCCAAAAAAAGGGTTCCACTATAATCCTTGAAGCGGTGGCCGATCAGGAGACTTGGATTTGGCATGCATTCTTTGGAATGCCTGGATCTTTGAATGTCATCAATGTTGTCAACCGGTCACCACGGATGAATAAGATTGCAAACGGTGAGTTGCCACGGTGCAGTTTGTAGCAAATGGCGTCACGTACAACTATGGCTATTATCTAGCGGATGGCATCTATCCAAAGTGGCAAACCTTCGTGAAGCCGTTGAAAAAGCGGAAGGTAAGAAAATCTTGATTTCCACAATGCTCATCGTGGCTAGAAAAGATGTGGAGAGAGCATTTGGGATTTTGCAAGCCCAATTTGCTATTGTGAGAGGACCGGCTAGATTTTGAGATCAAAAAATGCTTTGATACATCATGCATGCTTGTGTGATCATGCACAACATGATCATCGATAATGAGCGTGGCCAAGATTTAGACTACTCACATTATGAGCTCTTGGGACATCCCGTGCGAGTGCGACGGAGGGCTGAAAGGGTAGCCCGTTTTACTGCCTCCTATCATGCCATTCGGCGTCCCACAACGCACAATGAACTTCAGAATGATCTGATTAAAGAGTGGTGGGCATGGCATGGACGACAAAGAGCATGATGATTTCTGCATTCGACATTGTATTGTTCATGAACTATTTGTTGTGTTTATTGCATTATTTGTTGTACTGAACGATAAACTATTTGTTTGAGTTGTAATGATAATGAAATTGAACTATTTATTGTTGATTTATTTTGTTTGTTTGATCATTTTGCTCCTCTTCTTTGAAATGTATATGTGGTTTGTGTGTGGCCTTGTGCTTATTTTTCTACAGCTCTTTGGAGCGGCACGCGCTGCATTGTGTATGACTCTTTGGAGCCAGTATTGGCGTGACAGCTAAACCAACCGAGCGGCGTGTCGTGGTTCTAAGTCTAACAGTACAATGGGGGTAGGTATGGAGAGGCAAGATCCTAGCTATGGAGTAGTTGTATCATAGCGGTTCTGAGTTCAGGCCCTTCTCGGAGGAAGTAACAACCCTCGTCTCGGGCCGAAGGCGGTCATTGGATTATCTGCGTATGTGTTTTTAAGGGTGCGAACCCTTCTACCGTGGAGGGGTGGCTTATATAGAGTGCGCCGGGACCCTAGCCAGCCCCGTAGTAGAGGGTTTAAGGTGCGTTAAAGCTAGGCGCTCTTGGTAGCATTACATAAAGTGTCATTAAGGTCATAAAGACTATTTAACTCTGAGACCGTTTGGACACCGAGTGGCTCTTGGACTCTTGGTGGTCGAGTGGGTCTTCATAGTCAGTGTCTTTGAATCTGTCGAGTGGAAGCCTACCAGGTCATTTGGAAGGCTGCTTCTCTTGTGAGTGTCCTTGTGGAGGGTACCTTTGGGCAGGTCTATGACCCTACCCGGTACATGACTTCATCATTAGCCCCCGAATGGATCGAGGTTTGAGTAAGGAAGGAGTTGATAATCTTTCCGTCCTGTTCTTCGTGTTGTGAGTGTGTCTTACTCGGATCAACGACCTTTTAGTGATGGCATCAACTTCTCTTTCGGTCGCCTTGATCCATTCTTCACGTTTGTCGAGTGAACTTTGTGAACACGAGGATTTCGGCGACGGATCTGAGAAAATCTGTTATCGGCGAGTTGCTCTGCGGTTAGCGGATTAGCGGGATCTGAATTTTGGGAAGCGCGAAGCGGAGAAAACCGTGGCTTTTCGGATGGGATAAGGCGATGGCGCCTCGATCCTCGCGCCGCTTTTTTCGCCACGTATCGTCGCGCGCTATTCTTGGGATTGTGGACGGATTGCTGGGCCTACGGTCAGCCACTCGAGCGACCCCATATAAAGCGTTGGACGGGCATTTTGAGCAGTCGTCCTCGGACTTCTCCTCTCTCCGCCTCAAAACTTTCTCGCCACGCTCTCCGTCATCAGCGCCGAAGCTCGGTACTTTTCTCTTGGCGACCATGGTGAAGGACAAGACTGCCGCCTGGAGCAGGTGAAGAAGACGGCGGCGAAGGCCAAGGGAGAGCGCCCGGTCGGGGCGGTTCCTCTTCAGCGGTCCAAGCTGCCGCAGGCTGGGTCAAGGAGGCTGGATCCGATCGACCATCACCGAGAAAGACCTCACCGAGCTGGCCAACGAAGGACTGATCCCCCATGGGTCGGCGAGGCTTCCGGGCACGGAGTGGCAACCGCAGACTGAAGAGGGTGAGTGCGTCCTCTTGGCCACCCACGTAGATAGGGGGTTTTCTCTGCCGCCAAATCCTTTTTTCCGGGGTTTGAACTTTTTGGGCGCAACTCCACCATTTCCTCAAACTCCATTGTGTATCTTGCTGCTTTCGTTTAGCTCTGCGAAATTTCTTGGGTTGTCGACCGCATTGGGGTCTTTTCAAGCACATATTCACTGTCGCTCTCAGACGGTGAAGAAAAGCGAGCCCGAATGACGAGAGGACCCAAGTAATCAAATGTGGGGACTCGGGGTCGGATGAGGGGAAGAGCGCCTTTCCATCTATGACTCTCCCGACTCGGTTAGAGGTGGCGATCGACCTGGTTTTACTGCCAAGACCAGCCAGCGTCAGGCGATCATTGGGCTCCCTCCTTTCTCCATGAGTCAGTGAACAAGCCATCTTCCCGAAGGTGTTACCGGAGGAGAAGGCCCAAGTAAAGCTGCTGATGGGCGTGTAGTCCAGCTTATTCGCGATGGGGTGACGGCATGGATCTCCGGAGGTTTTCTCCAGCGGCGTATTCAGCCACTCCAATACCGAGGTCATCCGATGTGGATGTACTCTTGTACAGATGATACCACTCGGGTCCATCCGGAGGAGGTTGATGACGCCATACTGGAGAAGTGGATGACTGCCGTCACAGGAAATAAAGACAACCCTCGCGGAGCTGGGAGGATTCCACCACTCGACCGAGTTACCAACTGGACAAGGTATCACCACTTATCTCCATTGTGATTCTGCTGCATTCATTCTGTTTTGATGTCAATTTCATCGACTGACTTTCACCTTGTTTTGTTGTCTTCTAGGTCACCACTGAGATGTACTCGATGCCCAACGGGGCGCAGGAAACAGCCGAAGAAGAAGAAGGAAGTGGAGGTGAGAGTCCGGAGGAATGGGAGTCAACGGCGAGGAGGATGAGGAGGATGATGGCTCGATGAGGAGGAGGAGAAGGAAGAAGAGGAGGAAGGCGTCGACCCTCCTCGCTCGGAGGAAGGTCAAGTTGGCCGACGACACGGCGGCGGTAGCAGTAAAGCTGTTGTGCCCACCGGTCGATCGATGAAGCGACCTAGGACAACTTCTCCGCGCCGACCGAGAAGCCGCGAAGCAACCTCGGCGGCGTCGTCAAAGCCGGGCGAAGGCCCTGCCCAAGATGCGAATGGTCATCCCCACCATCTCGGGTAACCAGCAGAACCTTGTATTTCCTTTCTCGACATGAGTGAACTTTTGGTCGACTTGATGTGATCAGCGGCTCTTGAAATCTCTGTGCCGCTACCTCGAGACTTCAGCCAAGCACGATGATCGAGGAAGCGGAGGATGCAGCCACTTCAATCTTGGTAAGATCTACGAGGTTTCACTTTTAGCCGATTGGAGCTTTTTAGTCGATTGGGCTTCCATGTTTATACGGATCTCTCTTGTAGTTCCGCCTCCGTCATTGATCTCCCGATGATGACGAGGAAGCGCCATTGAGGAAGAGGAGGAACAAGAAAGTGCACTGGCAAGGCTGCTCAAGTCATGGCGACTCGAGGCGCTGATTTCGAGGAGGCAGCCCCACGGACTTCTGTATCTTCGCTGTATCGCGACAAGTGCCCGACCCACTTCGTCATTGCTGATCCACCATCTCTCTTTGCTACACACCACGTCCGGAAGACCAAGTGAGTCTGCTAAGGAGGCCATCGCCGAGCAGGGATCATGATGAAGCGGTGAAAGCGGTTCGAGAGGCAAGTCGGTGACCTATGATGCAGTTCAGCTCTCGAGCAATGTCCAAGTAAGTCGATCGTCGCTTGCTTTGTTAGGATATACTATCTCAAACTGCTTTCTTACGGAGATTTCCATATCTGTACACCCTTTGGGTGTGTGTGTCGTTGAACTTTTGTGGGGGCATCTTGAGTGCACCCGGGTGTAATCCCGAGACTATGGTCGATTGCGTGCGATCGGCTATGGTCTTTATGTTGTGATCTTCTTCACTCGACCTGGACGGACCAAGTCGAATGGAACTGTAAAACCGGTGGGGGCACGCTAAGTGCACCCACTGGGTGTAGTCCCCGAGACTATGGTCGACTGCGTGCAGTTGACTATAGTCTAAAGAACTATTTTTTTTACTGCGGTGACCGTTGATAATTAGCCATGTTTTAGAATCATAACCTTTTGCCTCTTTTGGTGTTGATCGAACCAAATTGGTAAACCAGTGGGGAACACGCTGAGTGCACCCGCTGAGTGTAATCCCGAGACTCTTGTCGAATGTTTTATTCGACCGTAGTCTTAGAAATGCTACTTATTTTTCCTTAGTCACTCGGAAGTGATCTGTCTTTGATGTCTTTCGTTGGTTGACTCTTTGTAGAAATCTTGCGAGCTTGTGGCTCGCTATACTGAATTAGAGAAAAAGCAAATTCAGCTCAACCTCGATTTGAAGCTTGCTCAGGAGAATTTGCAGAAGGCAAAGGATGAAGCAAAAGGTATGGCTGGTGAGATTTTTTGACGACTGCCTCTGTTTTTATGCTCATTCTCAACTCTGTTCTCATTGTTGCTTTGCAGATAAACTGGAAGAGACTTTGAAGAAGAAGGACCTTAACCTTGCGAGAGGCACGAAGGCGGCTTTGGAGAAAACAAAGCTCATTGAAGAGAAGCTTACCTCGGTCGACAAACTTGAAGATGAAAATGCCAAGCTGAAAGCCTCTCTTGTGCTGCTAACAAGGAAGTCGGTCGGTGAAGAACGACAAGAATGTTACATCGACAAGGTTGGCCGGTGGTGGGAAGCGAAAGCGACACGGAGATTTATCTTGGAGGGTTCGCCAAGAAGCTGTTTCTCATGCTTGAAGGTAATCTCTTTTATCCAACTGTCTTGCTCTCACCGGCTCATCACATGATATTCATTTTGAGTCTGAGTTGTGTTTTCAGAATTCTGCCTAAACTTTGAAGAAGAAACCAGTCGAGTGGAAACCAGCTTGGACCCCATCAACTCTCCTATGAAGGACGAAGCTGCTATGAATGTGCTCCGACTGGAGTCTCGTGTTGCTAGCGTAGTGGATTATCTTGCTTTCATTGAAAGTTGCGGTGTCGTGGATCGACTCGACTCTCGGCGTAACAGACTCTCGAATGATCTTGAATCACGATGACTCGGTGAATGAGATTCCAAGTCGAGTGCAAGAATGGAAAAAGTCATCTGCCGGTGTGGTGCTGATGTTGCTCTATCTACGGTTCGTGTCCTTTGCAAAAAAGCGCAAGAGGACAAGCTGGTGTCTCTCAAGGTTGCCAATACCGGGAAGCACGACTTCAGATCTTTCATGGAGACTTTCATCGCTGCTGCTACCCGTATTCTTGACGGAATCGACCTCGACCAGTTCATTGCACCTTCCGGTCCTCCGCCGAGGAGTAAAAACTTCTAAGTCCCACTTTAAATTTGCCTCGGAATGCCGAGTGGTTTCGTAATCGATAAACTTTCACGGGCTTAACGCTGGCGCCTTTGGATCCGTGAGGACATTTATCCGAACTTGGTTTTCCTTTAACATGCTTTGCTTGCATTGAGAGAACTTTATTCCTCATTGGAAGATATTCGTTGAAATTCAATCGACTTGTGCTTCATCTATCCTGCGGTAGAGGTGGAACCTGATCGCGATCGACCTTGTCGTCCTTACGGATCGGGACGAACCGCACGCTGTGCTTGTGGTGAAGCTCTGAAGGAGGAGGTTGCAGTCGACCTGCACCTCGTCGTCCTTGTGGATTGAGATGGACTGCACGTTGTACTTGTGGCGAAGCTCCGAAGGAGGAGGTAGCAGTCGACCTGCACCTCGTCGTCCTTGCGGATTGGGATGGACCGCACGTTGTACTTGTGGCGAAGCTCCGAAGGAGGAGGTTGCAGTCGACCTGCACCTCGTCGTCCTTGTGGATTGAGATGGACCGCACGTTGTACTTGTGGTGAAGCTCCGAAGGAGGAGGCAGCAGTCGACCTGCACCTCGTCGTCCTTGCGGATTGGGATGGACCGCACGTTGTACTTGTGGCGAAGCTCCGAAGGAGGAGGTACCGGTCGACCTGCACCTCGTCGTCCTTGCGGATTGGGATGAATTCCTTACTTAGGCGAGCACTGGGCTGCAGCTAAGCCTCCGAGTGGGAGGTTTGCTCTCCACTCGGTAGGATTTTTATTACTTAGGCGAGCACTGGGTTGCAGCTAAGCCTCCGAGTGAGTGGTTTGCTCTCCACTTGGTAGGATTTTTATTAGTTAGGCGAGCACTGGGCTGCAACTAAGCCCCTGAGTGGGAGGTTTGCTCTCCACTCGGTAGGATTTTTATTACTTAGGCGAGCACTGGGCTGCAGCTAAGCCTCCGAGTGGGAGGTTTGCTCTCCACTCGGTAGGATTTTTACTACTTAGGCGAGCACTGGGCTGCAGCTAAGCCCCCGAGTGGGAGGTTTGCTCTCCACTCGGTAGGATTTTTATTACTTAGGCGAGCACTGGGCTGCAGCTAAGCCTCCGAGTGGGAGGTTTGCTCTCCACTCGGTAGGATTTTTATTACTTAGGCGAGCACTGGGCTGCAGCTAAGCACTACAAGAAATATGTCAACTTATGACCTTCTGTCAGTGACCCTGGAAGAATTGGTCATAGATTTATGACCATTTGAGACCAATTGGTCAAAAGCTGTTCGAGGGGCTCCAAACCCTAAACCATTGCGACCATTTTGGTCAGAAAGGTCATAATTTCCTTACATGAAATGGTCATAAAGCTAACAGTGCTAGTCCGCTGCCTTATTTCTAGTTGTTAACGACCAATATAGATGGTCATAGCCTTGTAAATTGTGGTGGGTTGCTATGACTAGGCGCCACCTCATCAGTTTTGCCTATGTGTCATGTCCATGTGGCAGTTTTTTGTTGGGGAACGTAGTAATTTCAAAAAATTTCCTACGATCACGCAAGACCATGGTGATGGCATAGCAACGAGAGGGGAGAGTGTCCGTCCACGTACCCTCGTAGACCGAAAGCGAGGCGTTATAGCAACGCTGTTGATGTAGTCGTCGTCTTCACGATCCGACCGATCCAAGCACCGAGCGTCACGGCACCTCCGAGTTACGCACACGTTCAGCTCGATGGCGATCCCGGACTCGATCCAGCAAAGTGTCGGGATGAGTTCCGTCAACCTGACGGCGTGCAGGCGATGTTGATGCTCCACCGACGCAGGGCTTCGCCTAAGCTCATGACGATATGACTTCTCCGGCGCAGGGCTTCGCCTAAGCTCTCTGACGATATGACGAAGTGGAATATGGTGGAAGGGGCACGCGACACGGCTAAGGAACGATCCGTAGATCAACTTGTGTGTTATGGGGTGCCCCCTGCCCCCGTATATAAAGGAGCAAGGAGGAGGTGGCCGGCCAAAGGGAGGAGGCGCGCAGGGGAGTCCTACTCCCAGGAGTAGGACTCCTTCTTTCCTAGTCCAACTAGGAGAAGGGGAAAGGGGAAGTGGAGAAGGAAGGAGAGGTGGGCTGCGCCCAAACCCCTTGTCCAATTCGGACTGGGCTTGGGAGGGGCGCGCCACCTCCTGGCTCCTTCCACTAAGGCCCATTAAGGCCCAATACTCTTCCCCGTATTCCCGTAACTCCCGGTACTCGAAAAATACCGAATCACTCGGAACCTTTCCGAACTCGAATATAGTCGTCCAATATATCGATCTTTACGTCTCGACCATTTCGAGACTCCTCGTCATGTCCCGATCTCATCCGGGACTCCGAACTCCTTGGTACATCAAAACTCATAAACTCATAATATAAGCATCATCGAAACCTTAAGCGTGCGGACCCTACGGGTTCGAGAACTATGTAGACATGACCTAGAACTATTCTTGGTCAATAACCAATAAGCGGAACCTGGATGCTCATATTGGCTCCTACATATTCTACGAAGATCTTTATCGGTCAAACCGCATAACAACATACTTTGTTCCCTTTGTCATCGGTATGTTACTTACCCGAGATTCGATCGTCGGTATCCAATACCTAGTTCAATCTCGTTACGGCAAGTCTCTTTACTCGTTCCGTAATACATCATCTCATAACTAACTCATTAGTTACAATGCTTGCAAGGCTTAGGTGATGAGTATTACCGAGAAGGCCAGAGATACCTCTCAGAGCAATCGGAGTGACAAAACCTAATCTCGAAATCGCCAACCCAACATGTACCTTTGGAGACACCTGTAGTACTCCTTTATAATCACCCGATTCGTTGTGACGTTTGGTAGCACCAAAGTGTTCCTCCGTAGCAGGAGTTGCATAATCTCATAGTTACGAGGAACATGTATAAGTCATGAAGAAAGCAATAGCAACATACTAAGCGATCAAGTGCTAAGCTAACGGAATGGGTCATGTCAATCACATCATTCTCCTAATGATGTGATCCCATTAATCAAATGACAACACATGTCTATGGTTAGGAAACATAACCATCTTGATTAATGAGCTAGTCTAGTAGAGGCATACTAGTGACTATCTGTTTGTCTATGTATTCACACATGTATTATGTTTCCGGTTAATACAATTCTAGCATGAATAATAAACATTTATCATGATATAAGGAAATAAATAATAACTTTATTATTGCCTCTAGGGCATATTTCCTTGTCTCCCACTTGCACTAGAGTCAATAATCTAGTTCACATCGCCATGTGATTTAACATCAATAGTTCACATCTATATGTGGTTAACACCCATAGTTCACATCGACATGTGACCCACACCCAAAGGGTTTACTAGAGTCAATAATCTAGTTCACATCGCTATGTGATTAACACCCAAAGAGTACTAAGGTGTGATCATGTTTTGTTTGTGAGAGAAGTTTAGTCAGCAGGTGCGCCACATTCAGATCCGTATGTATTTTGCAAATCTCTATGTCAAAATGCTCTTGCGGAGCTACTATAGCTAATTGCTCCCACTTTCAATATGTATCTAGACCGAGATTTAGAGTCATCTAGATCAGTGCCAAAACTTGTATCGACGTAACCCTTTACGACGAACTTTTTGTCATGTCCATAATCGAGAAACATATCCTTATTCTACTAAGGATAATTTTGACCGCTGTCCATTGATCTACTCCTAGATCACTATTGCACTCCCTAGCCAAGCTTTAGTGGTAGGGTATGCAATAGATCTGGTACACAGCATGACATACTTTATAGAACCTATGGCTGATGCATAGGGAATGACTTTCATTCTCTTTCTATCTTCTGCCGTGGTCGGGTTTTGAGTCTTACTCAATCTCACACCTTGTAACATAGGCAAGAACTCTTTCTTTGACTGTTCCATTTTGAACTACTTCAAAATCTTGTCAAGGTATGTATTCATTGAAAAACTTATCAAGCGTCTTGATCTATCTCTATAGATCTTGATGCTCAATATGTAAGCAGCTTCACGAGGTCTTTCTTTGAAAAACTCCTTTCAAACACTCCTTTATGCTTTGCAGAATAATTCTACATTATTTCCGATCAACAATATGTCATTCACATATACTTATCGAGAAAGGCTGTAGTGCTCCCACTCACTTTCTTGTAAATACAGCCTTTCCAAAAGTCATATAAAATCATATGCTTTGATCAACACATCAAAGCGTATATTCCAACTCCGAGATGCTTGCACCAGTCCATAGATGGATCATTGGAGCTTGCACATTTTGCTAGCACCTTTAGGATTGACAAAACCTTCTGGTTGCATCATATACAACTCTTCTTTAAGAAAACCATTAAGGAATGCAGTTTTGACATCCATTTGCCAGATTTCATAAAATGTGGCAATTGCTAACATGATTCGGACAGACTTTTAAGCATCGATCTGAGTGAGAAAATCTCATTGTATTCAACATCTTGAACTTTGTCAAAACCTTTTTCGACAAGTCTAGCTTTGTAGATAGTAACACTACTATCAGCATCTGTCTTCCTCTTGAAGATCCATTTATATAATATGGCTTGCCAATCATCGGGCAATTCCCTCAAAGTCCATACTTTGTTCTCATACATGGATCCCATCTCAGATTTCATGGCCTCAAGCCATTTCGCGAATCTGGGCTCATCATCGCTTCCTCATAGTTCGTAGGTTCATCATGGTCTAGTAACATGACTTCCGAACATGATTACCATACCACTCACAGTGCGGATCTTACTCTGGAAGACCTACGAGGTTTGGTAGCAACTTGATCTGAAGTTTCATGATCATCATCATTAACTTCCTTACTAATTGGTGTAGGAATCACGGAACTGATTTCTGTGATGAACTACTTTCCAATAAGGGAGAAGGTACAATTACCTCATCAAGTTCTACTTTCCTCCCACTCACTTCTTTCGAGAGAAACTTCTTCTCTAGAAAGGATCCATCTTAACAACGAATAACTTGCCTTCGGATCTGTGATAGAAGGTGTACCCAATAGTTACTTTTGGGTATTCTATGAAGACGCACTTCTCCGATTTGGGTTCGAGCTTATCGGTGAAAACTTTTCACATGAGCATCACAACTCAAACTTTTAAGAAACGACAGCTTAGGTTTCTTGTTAAACCATAGTTCATACGGTGTCATCTCAGCGGATTTAGATGGTGCCCTATTAAGCGTGAATGCAGCTGTCTCTAATGCATAACCCAAAAGCGATAGTGGTAAATCGGTAAGATACATCATAGATTGCACCATATCCAATAAAGAGCGGTTATGACGTTCGGACACACCATTACGTTATGGTGTTCCATGTGGCGTGAGCTGTGAAACTATTCCACATTGTTTTAACTGAAGGCCAAACTCGTAACTCAAATATTTTTCCTCTGCGATCATATCGTAGAAACTTTTATTTTCTTGTTACGATGATTCTTCACTTCACTCTGAAATTCTTTGAACTTTTCAAATGTTTCAGACTTGTGTTTCATCAAGTAGATATACCCATATCTGCTCAAATCATCTTTGTGAAGGTCAGAAAATAACGATACTTGCCACGAGCATCAACACTCATTGGATCGCATACATCGGTATGTATTATTCCCAATAAGTCAGTAGCTTGTTCCATTGTTCGGAGAGCGGAGTTTTAGTCATCTTGCCCAAAAGGCACGGTTCGCAAGCATCAAATGATTCATAATCAAGTGATTCCAAAATCCATCAAGCATGGAGTTTCTTCATGCGCTTTACACCAATATGACCTAAACGGCGATTGCCACAAATAAGTTGCACTATCATTATTAACTTTGCATCTTTTGGTTTCAATATTATGAATATGTGTATCATACGATCGAGATCCAACAAACCATTTTCATTGGGTGTATGACCATAGAAGGTTTTATTCATGTAAGCAGAACAATAATTATTCTCTAACTTACATGAATAACCGTATTGCAATAAACATGATCAAATCATATCCATGCTCAGCATAAACGCCAAATAACATTTATTTAGGTTCAACACTAATCCCGATAGTATAGGGAGTGTGCGATGATGATCATATCAATCTTGGAACTACTTCCAACACTCATCGTTACTTGCCCTTCAACTAGTCTCTTTTCTCAGACGTAACTCTGTTTGAGTTACTAATCTTAGCAACCGAACAAGTATCAAATACTCAGGGGCTACTATAAACACTAGTAAAGCACACATCAATAACCTGTATATCAAATATACCCTTGTTCACTTTGCCATCCTTCTTATCCACCAAATATCTGGGTATTACCGCTTCGGTGACCATTTCCTATGCAGTGTAAGCACTCAGTTTCAGGCTTTGTTTCAGCTTTGGGTTTCTTCGTGGGAGTGACAACTTGCTTGTCATTCTACTTGAAGTTCCCCTTTCTTTCCCTTTGCCCTTTTCTTGAAACTAGTGGTCTTGTCAATCATCAACACTTGATGCTCTTTCTCGATTTCTACCTTCGTCGATTTCAACATCACGAAGAGCTCGGGAATCGTTTTCGTCATCCTTGCATACTATAGTTCATCATGAAGTTCTAGTAACTTAGTGATGGTGACTAGAGAATCTGTCAATCACTATCTTATCTC
This sequence comes from Aegilops longissima, assembly GCA_021605205.1. Classification (NCBI taxonomy): domain Eukaryota; kingdom Viridiplantae; phylum Streptophyta; class Magnoliopsida; order Poales; family Poaceae; genus Aegilops; species Aegilops longissima. The sequence continues at coordinate 812,573,000 of CM038677.1, forward strand.
GGAGATTAACTCCCACTTGATTCAAGTGATTGAAGTACCCGCACAATCTGAGCACATGCTCACTAGTTGAGCGATTCTCCTCCATCTTTTAGCTATAGAATTTGTTGGAGACTTCATATCTCTCAACTCGGTATTTGCTTGAAATATTAACTTCAATTCCTGGAACATCTCATATGGTCCATGGCGTTCAAAACGTCTTTGAAGTCCCGATTCTAAGCCGTTAAGCATGGTGCACTAAACTATCAAGTAGTCATCATATTGAGCTAGCCAAGCGTTCATAACGTCGTATCGCTCATATTGAGCTAAGCCAAGCGTTCATAACGTGCATCTGCTCCTGCAATAGGTCCATCACCTAGCGGTGCATTAAGGACATAATTCTTCTGCGCAGCAATGAGGATAAACCTCAGATCACGGATCCAATCCGCATCATTGCTACTAACATCTTCAATACAATTTTCTCTAGGAACACATATAAAAACATAGGGAAGCAACAACGCGATCTATTGATCTACAACATAATTTGCAAAATACTACCAGGACTAAGTTCATGATAAATTAAAGTTTAATTAATCATATTAAAAACCTCCCACTTAGACAGACATCTCTCTAGTCATCTAAGTGATTCGTGATCCAAATCAACTAAACCATGTCCGATCATCACGTGAGATGGAGTAGTTTCAATGGTGAACATCACTATGTTGATCATATCTACTATATGATTCACGCTCGACCTTTCGGTCTCCGTGTTCGAGGCCATATCTGTTATATGCTAGGCTCGTCAAGTTTAACTGAGTATTCGCGTGCGCAACTGTTTTGCACCGTTGTATTTGAGCGTAGAGCCTATCACACCCGATCATCACGTGGTGTCTCAAAGACGAAGAACTTTCATAGCGGTGCATACTCGGGAGAACACTTCTTGATAATTTTGGTGAGAGATCATCTTATAATGCTACCGTCAATCAAAGCAAGATAAGATGCATAAAGGATAAACATCACATGCAATCAATATAAGTGATATGATATGGTCATCATCATCTTGTGCTTGTGATCTCCATCGCGAAGCACCGTCATGATCACCATCGTCACCGGTAGCGACACCTTGATCTCCATCGTAGCATCGTTGTCGTCTCGCCAACTATTGCTTCTCGACTATCGCTACTCCTTAGTGATAAAGTAAAGCAATTACATGGCGTTGCATTTCATACAATAAGCGACAACCATATGGCTCCTGCCATTGCCGATAACTCGGTTACAAAACATGACCATCTCATACAATATAGCATCACGTCTTGACCACATCACATCACATCATGCCCTGCGAAAACAAGTTAGGCGTCCTCTACTTTGTTGTTGCAAGTTTTACGTGGCTGCTACGGGCTGAGCAAGAACCGTTCTTACCTACGCATCAAAACCACAGCGATACTTCGTCAAATAGACTCCGTTTTAACCTTCTCAAGGACCGGGCGTAGCCACACTCGATTCAACTAAAGTGAGAGAGACGAGACACCGCCGGTCACCTTTAAGCAACGAGTGCTCGGGCGGTGAAACCAGTCTCGCGTAAGCGTCGCGTAATGTCGGTCCGGGCCGCTTCATCTCACAATACCGCTGAACCAAAGTATGACATGCTGGTAGGTAGTATGACTTGTATCGCCCACAACTCACTTGTGTTCTACTCGTGCATATGACATCAACGCATAAAACCAGGCTCGGATGCCTTTGTTGGGGAACGTAGTAATTTCAAAAATTTCCTACGATCACGCAAGACCATGGTGATGGCATAGCAGCGAGAGGGAGAGTGTCCGTCCACGTACCCTCGAGACCGAAAGCGGAAGCGTTATAGCAACGCTGTTGATGTAGTCGTCGTCTTCACGATCCGACCGATCCAAGCACCGAGCGACGGCACCTCCGAGTTCTGCACACGTTCAGCTCGATGGCGATCCCGGACTCCGATCCAGCAAAGTGTCGGGATGAGTTCCGTCAAGACGACGGCGTGGTGGCGATGTTGATGCTCCACCGACGCAGGGCTTCGCCTAAGCTCGCGACGATATGACTTCTCGGCGCAGGCTTCGCCTAAGCTCTACTGACGATATGACCGAAGTGGAATATGGTGGAAGGGGCACCGCACACGGCTAAGGAACGATCCGTAGATCAACTTGTGTGTCATGGGGTGCCCCCCTGCCCCCGTATATAAAGGAGCAAGGAGGAGGTGGCCGGCCAAAGGGAGGAGGCGCACCAAGGGGAGTCCTACTCCCACCGGGAGTAGGACTCCTTCTTTCCTAGTCCAACTAGGAGAAGGGGGGAAAGGGGGGAAGTGGAGAAGGAAGGGAGAGGTGGGCTGCGCCCCAAACCCCTTGTCCAATTCGGACTGGGCTTGGGAGGGCGCGCGCCACCTCGGCTCCTTCCCACTAAGGCCCATTAAGGCCCAATACTCTTCCCCGTATTCCCGTAACTCCCCGGTACTCCGAAAAATACCCGAATCACTCGGAACCTTTCCGAACTCCGAATATAGTCGTCCAATATATCGATCTTTACGTCTCGACCATTTCGAGACTCCTCGTCATGTCCCCGATCTCATCCGGGACTCAATTCCTTGGTACATCAAAACTCATAAACTCATAATATAAGCATCATCGAAACCTTAAGCGTGCGGACCCTACGGGTTCGAGAACTATGTAGACATGACCTAGAACTATTCTTGGTCAATAACCAATAGCGGAACCTGGATGCTCATATTGGCTCCTACATATTCTACGAAGATCTTTATCGGTCAAACCGCATAACAACATACTTTGTTCCCTTTGTCATCGGTATGTTACTTACCCGAGATTCGATCGTCGGTATCCAATACCTAGTTCAATCTCGTTACCGGCAAGTCTCTTTACTCGTTCCGTAATACATCATCTCATAACTAACTCATTAGTTACAATGCTTGCAAGGCTTAGGTGATGAGTATTACCGAGAAGGCCCAGAGATACCTCTCCGACAATCGGAGTGACAAAACCTAATCTCAAATCGCCAACCCAACATGTACCTTTGGAGACACCTGTAGTACTCCTTTATAATCACCCGATTCGTTGTGACGTTTGGTAGCACCAAAGTGTTCCTCCGTAAACGGAGTTGCATAATCTCATAGTTACAGGAACATGTATAAGTCATGAAGAAAGCAATAGCAACATACTAAGCGATCAAGTGCTAAGCTAACGGAATGGGTCATGTCAATCACATCATTCTCCTAATGATGTGATCCCATTAATCAAATGACAACACATGTCTATGGTTAGGAAACATAACCATCTTCGATTAATGAGCTAGTCTAGTAGAGGCATACTAGTGACTATCTGTTTGTCTATGTATTCACACATGTATTATGTTTCCGGTTAATACAATTCTAGCATGAATAATAAACATTTATCATGATATAAGGAAATAAATAATAACTTTATTATTGCCTCTAGGGCATATTTCCTTCATTTTTGCCCTAGGTTGTGAAGCAACCTATATTTCTGTCATTCCCAAAATTCCCAAAAAAATCTCATAAATTCTTTGGGTCATATCTTCATCAAATATGTAAAAACCTTCCTTGCCTAGTTCAAAAATAATTCAAAAATATTCATTTTCCTATTCTGTTCAGAGTAACAGTTTGTGAAGGAAGTACCACTTTGGCATGTCCAAATAGTATCCATTTTCTACAATGCTTTCCTATGCCCAAATAACCATCCTCCACAAATGCCAGCTCAATCCATTCATTATTTTGAGCCGAGCTTCAACATTCGTATTTATGTCCAGTGTGGTGGTTTGCAAAGCAAGTACCACCTAGGCTCCTCCTTTTGAGCTGAAAATTTGTGAAAACGGTCTTCTTAGTAACTGATCATCCTCAGCCAAAACTCACGCCCATTAGCCATGTACATTTCCCGTCAGCTAATCAAACACTTGGCTACTAATTCATGTTTGAGCATCAATTGGTCTCCTCGTGAGAATCTTATGTTGTAATTTTCTTCCTAGCACCAACCTCGGGAGTGCCCAACCCACTAGACATGCCTAGGCCGCCTGAACACATGGTAACGCCACAGTCACGCTGGTGACCGCCTTGGCAGGCATGCTTGAGTTCTGGCGCTCTAGAGTTGGGGCCCTCGGCCACCGCCCAAACCTCGACATATCGCCACCAAACCATGTATTTATGATTAAATAGGTCCTTATGAAACTAGAAATGATTTTTGGAAAAAATAAATAGCAAACTATGAGGCAGCTGCAGTTCAAATTTGACCCGCTTCCAACTGAATCGGCAGAAATTTGTCTTTTTCACGAGAGGTGGATCAAAAAAATTTACACCAGACCATTTTGTCAATTGTGCATTAATATGGCCTAGTATTTTATAAAAATTATTTGGTCCAATTTTGCAACAATTATTTGGTAGTTCCTTCACAAAAAAACCTCCTTTCGGGCACTCGAAAAATGGAAAATGGTTTTTTCGTCCAACGAAAATGAAAACTTCCTTAGGCAACATTGTTTGCTATTCCAATATGCACCCTTGTGCACAATATGAGATCATTTGAACAAACTATGCCATGAATGTGGCCATAAGATTGATCATTTGGCTTGAAAGCCATGAATCTTCACACTTGATAGCTCATTTCTGAGAACACTTTTTTAAAATAATTACCGTATTACAAGTTTATTATTTTTCCTGGAAACTTGGTCACATATAATGACACAATGCGAAGGTTTTCCAATTTTTTGATTTTTTTTGAATATTTTATGCCCGTTTCAAAATGCGGTCAAAACGGCGGGCTTGACCATTCCTAGCTAGTGGTTGAATCTTGGAAAACTTTTGGTGTTTCTATGATTAAATAGATACTTATGTACCTAGAAATGATTTTTAAAAAAAATAAATAGCAAACTATGAGGCAGCTGCAGTTCAAATTTGACCGCTTCGGTGAATCCATGGAAATTTGTCTTTTTCACGAGAGGTGGATCAAAACTTTTTACACGCAACCATTTTCTCAATTGTGCATTAAATATGTCCTAGTATTTTAGAAAATTGATTTGGTCCAATTTTGCAACAATTATTTGGTAGTTCCTTCACAAAAAAACCTCCTTTCAGGCACTCGGAAAATGAAAAATGGTTTTTTCGTCCAAAGAAAATGAAAACTTCCTTAGGCAACATTGTTTGCCATTCCAATATGCACCCTTGTGCACAATATGAGATCATTTGAACAAACTATGCCATGAATGTGGCCATAAGATTGATCATTTGGCTTGAAAGCCATTGATCTCCATACGTGATAGCTCGTTTCTGAGAACACTTTTTTAAAATAATTGTCGTATTAAAAGTTTGTTATTTTTCCTAGGAACTTGGACACATATGATGACGCAATGCGAAGGTTTCCCAATTTTTTGATTTTTTTGAATTTTCTATGCCCGTTTCAAAATGCGGTCAAAACGGCGGGCTTGACCGTTCCTAGCTAGTGGTTGAATCTTGGAATTTTTTTGGTGTTTCTATGATTAAATAGATACTTATGTACCTAGAAATGATTTTTGTAAAAAATAAAGAGCAAACTATGAGGCAGCTACAGTTCAAATTTGACCCGATTCCAGCTGAATCGGCGACAATTTGTCTTTTTCACCAGAGGTGGATCAAAACTTTTTACACCCAACCATTTGGTCAATTGTGCATTCAACATGGCCTAGTATTTTATAAAATTGATTTGGTCCAATTTTTCAACAAATATATTATAGGTACTTCACAAAAAAACTTATTTTGGGCACTCAAAAAATGATTAAAAATAGCTAGAAAGATAAAAATGCATGCAAATTGGCGATCATCCAAAAAATGTGGTCTAACTTCAGAGAAAAATTTAGTTGTGCCGTTTTGCAAAATATTTTTGATAGCTGCTTCACAAAACACCCATAGTTTTAGTACTTAGAAACTATTTTAAACCATAAATTTTCTGAGCCAATCAGGGCTCATCCCACGGATCACCCCCCTTAGCCGATCTGAACCGTCCGTTCTAACCGATCTGAACCGTCCACCTCTCAGCAGCCTAATCCTAACCCTAGCAGCCCGCGCCCGCCTCTCTCTCCCCCTCTCCGCCGACTCTCTCTTTCCCCTTCTCCCCGATCCAGATCCACCCCGCGCCCCGTCCTCGGCCGCCGCCCCGTCCCCTGCCGCAGCCACGACGTCAGATCCCTCCGCCCGCTCGCGCCACCCACCTTCGGATCCCTCCACCCGCTCGCGCCACCCACCTTCGGATCCCTCCGCCAGTTCCCTCCCCTCCCCGCACCCCCACGCGCGCGATCCAGGCGGAGATGGACGCCGCCGCCGCCGTCGCCCCATCCCCACTGCCGACGGCCACCACCTCCTCGGCGCGAGGCGGATTGGCGGCCTTGGCCATGCCGATCTGGCGGACACAGCCTCGATCCGGAGGGAGGGATTTGGCAGCCATGGTGATGGGGGTCGCCTCCCTCCTCCCTCCCCTCGACGCCCTCCATGGCAGCTGGAGGTGGGCAAGTCCGGCAAGGCAGTGTGCACCGAATGCCATGGGCCCAAGTCGGAAGCTACAGGGCGAGATCGACCGCGTGCTCAAGAAGGTCCAGGAGGGCGTCGACGTCTTCGACAACATCTGGAACAAGGTCCCCCCTCCTCTTCCCCTTCTCCCCCACCCCCGATTCTCAGGATTTTGCACGGTTTCTCATGATTCTCCGGGGTCTCGGCCAGGTCTACGACACCGCGAATGCGAACCAGAAGGAAAAGTTCGAGGCGGACCTCAAGAAGGAGATCAAGAAGCTGCAGCACTACCGCGACCAGATCAAGACCTGGATCCAGTCCAGCGAGATCAAGGACAAGAAGGTGACCGACCCCCTTCCTTTCACCTCTTTCTCTATGTAGTAGTAGTATGTATGTTGCCTGGATGGATGGAACTGCCCGTGCAGCTACTGCTGCCTCCTCCTTCCTTCATGTTATATTGTATTGAACTATAGAATGGGTTGCAAACCTATGGAACTTTGTACACAAAGCATGATCGCTGATCTTTCTCGCTTGATAGACAAACTTCCAGCCAATACTGTCCATGTTACTTGTATAAAAACAAAGTAAATGACATAACTGCTCCTGCACGTAGCATTTGTAGTGGTACTCAGCAAGAACACACCAATGTTTCCTTTATTCGAGTCTTGTATCAATGCATTGTTTCCAGCAATACTCTAAAATGGGTTTGATTTAATCTCATGTTTTAGTAATCTAGCACTTTGGAGCTGCAGCGTAAATAAATTGTTGCCCCTCAAATGGTTTGAGTGCCATGAAGAATTGTTTATCATGCTTGTATGAATTGACTCACACCTGTTATTTTGTGGACAATGAACTACTCCCTCCGTTCCTAAATATATGACCTTTTGGTTATTCAATTTGAATTACCAAAACGTCATATATTTAGGAATGGAGGGAGTAAATGATTATAATTAATCAAAAGAGAACTGCTAAATGGAAGAAGATTTTATAATCACAGAAAATTTGACAGCTTCTCTGTTTGTAAAATTGTTGCTAGCTCTGTCGTAAGCCCATATTTACTTGTTTCTTCCATTTAGATGGAGCAGAGCCCTCCATGGACGACATCGACGAGGAGGAAATCGACTCCCCAAACAAGGTTTGATCCTTACTGTGATGTTTTTCCTATCGCTGCTATGTTGTAGTCTAGTTTACATTGTGGCTGTGAAACCAAACTAGGGTGGCCCGATTGATGAGGTCCTGTATGTGGCCTTGGTCTTAGTTCATATCATATTTGTTCCTTCTCGTATGATGCATGCTTGGTTAATGCTCACGGATGGCTAGCTAAGGTGGTTGTTTTGCTCTTGAATGAATGTTGTTTCAGTTTGTACCTCATCTAGCTAAGTTTTAGTTCTCTAAACTAGACGGCTATGCAGTTTCAGTTTACTCGGTCTAGTGATCCTGTTTTTGGATTTCTGCGGCTGTTCTCTAAACTGAATTTGGTTCAGTTAAAAACTGCACTACCCGACTGTTTAGGGCAGCGAGCTTCTAACTGAAAAACGAGTTTGTTATGCTCATAATTTCAAGTTGGCCTATACATATGAGTTGTAAAGCATGTTCTAAGGTTTCCGTAGAGTACTTATTTGCTTCGTTTGGATGTACGGTTTGAGAGCAGCCGTCTATTTAGTTTGCTGTCCAGAAATATATGCACGGCTTCACTTGATTATATTCCTAACTTTTATGATTTATAACCCGCAGATTTTGGGCTTCATTCGTCAAAAGTTGGTGTACAAGGAACTCTAGGAGAAGAATCCCAATGAAAACCCGCACCCACCGCACCCAACAATGTGTTTAGCACCCACCGCGTCGTCGAAGCCGGCTAAGTCGGGTGGAGGCAAGCAGAAGAAGTGGAGCAAGGGCAAGCAAAAGGAGAAGGTGAACAACACGGTGAACTTCGACCAGGCCACCTACGACAAGCTGCTCACCAAGGTGCCCAAGTACAAGCAGATCACGCCCTCCGTCCTGTCCGAGCAACTCAGGGTAACGCACTCCCTCTGGATTTGTTATTCTTACTTGCTTCCTTCCTTCCTATGTGAAGTGACATCCGGGATGGTAGGATATGTGTGTGATGCATCATGGCTCTGGTCAAGTACTTTCTTGTGATGCTCTGTTTTGGGGTCAGTCTGTACAATTGTAAGAACACACCCATGCGCTAGTGTTATGAATCGATTGGATCTTTGGATTCGGCGTTTGCATCAGTTTTTGTGCAGATTTTGCTTGGTGTGCCATGTTATAGATAGGGTGCGATGGATTTGATATGGCCATCTGGTCATCATTTATGTCATGTGTCATGATATTCAACATAGCCATTGATTTGTAGTGTTTCATATAGTTAAATGTGGTTTGATGTTTGCTGCTTTACACTTAATTAACATGTCCTCGCTTCATGTCAACAATATGTGCTCGACATGCCTTGTTCATTAGAACTACTTGATTGATGTGAGCACCGTGCATTTTCAAGTATGCACAATGTATATTAGTGTGTCATATGTTTGTTTGATTTTTATGGTCTCTGCAGATCAACGGGTCATTGGCTCGCAGGGCCATCAAGGACCTAATGGAGAGGGGACTCATCAGGATGGTGTCAATCTAGTCCAGCCAGCAGATCTTCACCAGGGCGACAAACACTGCCACCAGTCATGTTAATATTCAGCTGTATTTTATAGTTGAATAGCTGTTTGTATTGCCCAAATAGAGAAGACGTGTTTGGCTGTTGAATACCCGATTGTAAAGTACTTTGTTTGGCTGTTGTTTGAAATTTTATGTGTTATTGGCTCTGTTTGAATCAAGTTATTGGTTGCTGCCCAAATAGAGAAGACGTGGGTCCTTTAAAATGAAAAAAAACTGACAAGTGGGACCTAATTAGATGACCTGACTAGTGGGACCTGGTCCAAAATGGATTGTAAAAAGGCTGAGGCCCAAATAAGAAATCGAAGCAAAAAGGCCAAAGGCCTAGAAAATAAAAGGCTGAATTGTTGGGCCTGGCCCATGTAGCTGACCAAAATGAACAGGGAAAAAATACATTAAAAGGCTGAATTAATGGGCTCGGCCCATATAAACACCCAATTGGACCGGGCTGAATCTTGTGCCACATCAGCTTGCCACGCTGGATGCCTACGTGGCCTGGGGGAGGTTGCTAGTGACCAAAACGCCACAGTAGGAATATTTTGGTCGTAAACATCTTTGACCATTCCAGAAGAAAGGTCGCTATAGTCGATTCTGACGGCCACTTTTGACCTTCATTTTTGGTCACAAAAAGGTCATAAATGGAAATTTGTGACCTTTCAGTGACCAATAGTGGTGGTCATAAGTTGACATATTTCTTGTAGTGAAGCCCCCGAGTGGGAGATTTTCTCTCCACTCGGTAGGATTTTTATCACTTTGGATTTTTAAGGCGAATCCTTGGGCATTACATGAGCCCCAGTGGGAGGCTGGCTCACCACTCTAAGGGGTTTGAATACTTAGGCGAGTGCCTCGGACTGCAGCTAAGCCTCCGAGTGGGAGGCTGGCTCGCCACTCGGTAGGATTTGAATACTTAGGCGAGTACATGGACTGCAGCTAAGCCTCCGAGTGGGAGGCTGGCCCGCCACTCGGTAGGATTTTGGATACTTAGGCGAGTACTTGGACTGCAGCTAAGCCTCCGAGTGGGAGGCTGGCTCGCCACTCGGTAGGAATTTGAATACTTAGGCGAGTACTTGGACTGCAGCTAAGCCTCCGAGTGGGAGGCTGGCTCGCCACTCGGTAGGATTTTGAATACTTAGGCGAAGCGGATTCAGCTAAGCCCCGAGTGAGAGACCTGGCTCGCACTCGGAAAGGATTTTTTTACAAACTTAGGCGAATCGGATTCGCGACTAAGCCACCCATCGGGGAAATTTCAACAAAAGCAATAACAATTCTTGGGAAAATTATAACATTCTTGTCTTGGATAAACAAACTTCAAAAGCACTTTTATTACATCTCAACCGAGTGAGTTTTAAGTGTAAAAGGCGGAGCAGCTCCGCGTTCAAGCTCGAGGCTCGTCGATCTGGCGATCAACGTTGTAGAGATGATATGCTCCGTTGTGGAGGACTCTTGTGACGATGAAGGGACCTTCCCAAGTTGGAGCAAGCTTGTGTGGTTTCTGTTGATCCACTCGGAGGACCAAATCTCCCTCTTGGAAGGCTCGACTCTTCACATTTCGGCATGGAATCGACGCAAGTCTTGCGATAGATAGTCGAGCGATCAAGGCCATCTCTCTCTCCTCTTCCAAGAGGTCGATTGCATCTTGCGGGCTTGTTTTGCTTCTTCTTGAGTATAGCTCGACTCGAGGCGCATTGTGAAGCAGGTCACTCGGCAGAACTCGCTTCAGCTCCATAGACCAGGAAGAATGGAGTTCTCCCGATCGACCGATTAGGAGTGGTCCTCAATCCCGAGAACTGATGGAAGTTCGTCGACCCAAGCTCTGCTGCGTGTTTGAGATCACGCATCGGCCGAGGTTTTAGCCCTTTGAGAATGAGGCCGTTTGCGCTCGCTTGTCCATTCGACCGAGGATGAGCCATCGATGCGTAGTCGATTCGCGTGCCTTTGAGGCGCGAAGGCTTTGAACTTGTTATTATCGAAGTTTGACCCATTGTCGGTGATGATGCTATGCGGAACTCCATATCTGAATATCAACTCTCTGATGAAACTGATAGCACTGCATGCATCGAGGTTCTTGATGGGCTTGGCTTCGATCCACTTGGTGAACTTGTCGACTGCTACTAGCAAATGGGTCAAACCGCTTCTGCCAGTTCTCAACGGTCCAATCATGTCCAATCCCCAAACAACGAAGGGCCAAACGAGTGGAATGGTCTTCAAGGCTGAGGCTGGCTTGTGCGACATATTGGAATAGAACTGACATCCTTCACACTTGTCGACTATTTCTTTTGCCATTTCATTTGCTTTGCCAAGTAAAATCCCTTTCGGTATGCTTTAGCCACAATGGTCCGAGAGGACGATGATGGCCACAGTCCCCAGTGGATATCCTCAAGAATTATCGACCTTCTTACGGCGTGATACACTCTTGGCCGACTCGATCGCGCTTTCTCATACAATTGTCCATTGATCATCAGAAGGCCTTGGATCGACGGACGATTTGTCGAACCTCTTCTTCATTCTCTGGGAGCTATTTCCTTAGGATATATGCGATGTACGGCATTGTCGATCGGGAGTGATGACCACAACTTCCATAATCAGGTCGACCACGGCTGGGACCTCAACTTCATCGGATCATTGACACTCTTTTGCTGCGGGGCTTCTTACGTGAAAGGATCCTCCTGCACCGATGGAGTATGAATGTGTTCCAAAATACATTACGGGAATGGCTTCCTCTTGGACCCTATCTTCGCCAAATCATCCGCAGCTTGATTTTTCGGTCGGGGTATATGATGAAGCTCTAACCCCTCGAATTTCTTCTCCGACTTTCTTCTGCATTACAATAACCTGTCATAGCTGGGCTTCGACATCCCACTCCTTCATCACTTGATTAACAACCACATCCGAGTCGCCATAGACCATAAGGCGACGGACGCCGAGTGAAATGGCCATGCGCAACCCATACAGGAGTGCTTCATATTCTGCTTCGTTGTTGGAAGAATCAAAGTGAATCTGGAGAACATACTTGAGCCTATCTCCTCGGGGGGAAACCAATACAACCCATGCACCAGAACCGTTCAGCATCTTGGAACCATCGAAAAACATAGTCTAGTGTTCCGAGTGAACTTAGGTCGGAAGTTGCTGTTCAGTCCACTCGGTGAGGAAATCTGTTATTGCTTGGGACTTGATGGCTTTCTTTGCCTCGAATTTGATATCAAGGGAAGGAGTTCAATCGCCCATTTTTCCACTCGACCAGTTGCATCTCTGTTATGAAGAATTTCCGACAAAGGGGCGTCGCTGACGACTGTAATGGAATGATCAGAGAAATAATGAGCAACCTTCTTCGTGGTCATATAGATCCCATAAACAATCTTCTGATAGTGAGGGTATCTTTGCTTTGATGGGGTCAGTACTTCAAACAGATAATAAACTGGGCGTTGAACTTTGAAGGTTTTTCCTTCTTCTTCCCGCTCGACCGTAAGTACGGTACTGACGACTTGTCCAGTGGCTGCAATGTAAAGCAGCAAAGGCTCCTTGCTGATTGGAGCAGCAAGCACCGGCTGGGTGGAGAGAAGAGCTTTGAGCTCTGCAAACGCTGCATCAGCTTCTAGAGTCCACTCGAACTTGTCTGACTTCTTCATCATCGGTAAAGAGGCAATGCCTTTTCACCGAGGCGAGAGATGAATCGACTTAAAGCGCCAAGCATCCGAAGAAGTTTACGACATCGCACATGCATGCAGGCGCTTCATTCGGAGTATGGTGCCAACCTTTTCTGGGTTAGCATCGATTCCTCGCTCGGAAACGAGAAAACCGAGTAACTTTCCACCAGGGACTCCAAATGTACACTTTTATGGATTAAGCTTGATATCATACCTCCTGAGATTGGCAAATGTTTCAGCAAGGTCAGTCAACAGGTCTGAAACCTTTCGTGACTTGACCACTATATCATCCATGTATGCTTCCACATTCCGACTGATTTGAGTGAGAAAACACTTCTGAATCATCCTCATGAATGTGGCTCCGGCATTCTTGAGCCGAATGGCATGGTGACATAACAGAAGCACCCGAATGGAGTGATGAACGTTGTTTTAATCTCATCGGGTCCATACAGACGGATCTGATGGTACCGGAATAGGCGTCTAAAAAGACAACCTCTCGCATCCCGCAGCTTGAGTCGACTATTTGGTCGATGCGAGGAAGAGGGAATGATCTTTCGGCAGGCCCGATTGATATGCTTGAAATCGATGCACATGCGCAACGACTTGTCCTTCTTGGGGACCATGACAACGCTGGCGAGCCACTCGAGTGGTAGATCTCGGATGAACTCTGCGCTAAGAGCCGAGCCACCTCCTCGCCAATGGGCTTTCTCTTCCGACGGCGGACCGCCAAGATACTCTTTAACTGGTTTGAATTTTGGGTCGACTCGTGGCGATGCTCAGCCAGCCCCAGGAACACCGGCATGTCGCCAGCTTCCATGCAAAGATGTCCCAGTTCTCACGGAGGAACCGGATGAGCGCTTCTTCCTATTTTGAGTCGAGTGTTGTTGAGATGTTGGTCGGAGCAGCATCGGGATCGGTCGGTGAATGTAAACCTGTTTACGTCTCGCCATCGACCGAATGCCGACTCCGTGGCGGGCTTCTTAGCTCGCAACAAATCACTCGGATCTGCAGTTTTCGATACTCTTGTAGCTCTACCATCGCCAACCGAGCATCGGCGATCTTAGAGCCTTTCGGAAGCACTCTTACGCCTTCTTCCGATTGCCCGTGGCGGTGATCACGCCTTTGGGACCAGGCATCTTGATTTAAGATACACGTAACATGGTCGGGCCATGAAAGCGTGCATAAGCTAGTCTCCCGAATAGCGTGATAAGCGCCTGAAATCCACGACCTCAAAGGTCAACTTTTCTTGCGGAAATGCTTTGAATCACCAAAACTACATCAAGAGCAATTTGGCGAGTGACTCAGCCTTCTTTCCGGGAATGACTCCGTGGAAGCTCATGTTCTCGGTATCGAGTCGGACATCGGAATGCCCATCCCTTTCAACGTCTCCGCAGATAATATATTCAAACCACTACCACCATCCATCGGGACTTTCGTCGATCGAGTGCCTTCGACAACCGGGTCGACCACCAATGCTTGCCTCCGTGGGTGGGAATGTCGTCGGGTGATCGACCGGTCGAATGTGGTGGCGGTCTGGGACCATTTCAGATAATTGGGAGTCGCCGGAGCAACCAAGTTTACTTCCCGATTGATAACCTTCAATCGACTTTTGCTTTCGACGTCAGCAAAAATCATCAGGGTGGAATTGACCTGGGGATATCCACCATCACTGTCATCTCTATCCTCAACTTTGTCTGTCTCCTTATCCTTATCCTTGGGCTGTTTCCCTTGGAACTGCTGAATCAAGAGCCGACACTGTCGAGTGGTATGTTTCGGGTAAATGAGTTTACCCTCTTCATCTTTCTTTGTATGAATATGACATGGTAAATCCAACACGTCGTTCCCATCCTGGTCTTTCACTTTCTTAGAGTTCCAAGGACCCTTGGGTTTCCCCTTGAACTTTCCTGGGGTCACTGCCAAGGCCTCTCCGGGAGCCGCTGGCTCGGCTTTGCGCTTCTGCTTCCGACTGGAATTTCCTCCGCCGGTCTCATTGGCGGCCGATTTATATTTACCACTCCGGAGCCGATCCTCTTCTTCACCATTTGCATATTTGGTGGCAATCTCCATCATCCGACTCAGGGTCATATCTCGGTTCGACCAAATTTCAAACTCAATTCTCTCGTTTTGACACCTTCCTTGAAGGCACAGATCGCCTAGTGATCGATACATTCTCGATTGTGTGGTGCAAAGTGATCCACCTCGGATATAATCTCTCAAGGTTTCACTCGACTTTTGCACGCACGATCGCAACTCACAAACCTGCTGGTCGCTTGCAAGTTCCTTCAAATGTCCCGACAAACACTCGGGCAAGATCTTCCCAAGTGTAAATCATTGGTGCTAACTGATTCAACCACATACGGCTGAACCCTCCAACATAAGAGGTAAATGCTTCATGGCTACCTCATCGTTGCCACCGCCGATCTGAACCGCCACTCGGTAATCTTCAAGCCAAGTGTCAGGCTTGGATTCTCCAGTAAACTTGTTGACTCCAGTCGCCAACCTGAAGTTGGGAGGAATCACTGCGGCCCTGATGGCTCTGCTGAAGCACTCTGGTCCCGAGACATGAACTCTACTACTGGAAGGAACATCTCTATCATGGCCGTCTCGGTGAGCTCTGTTCCTATCGACCAAACCTTGAACGATAATGGATCTCGCATCAAAGCCTGGTTCCCTGGGGTCGACTGGAACTCTTCGCCCAGCACTGTTTTGGCGTCTGTCGTCCTGCTGCCGAGGAGCGTATGATCCACCCCTTGGGGGAGGAGTGGGCACTCGACGTCGATCGTTGCGATCGAATCGGTGCTCATACTGCTCGAGGCCCTTGTATTGATCATCACGCCAGCCTCCACGTTCTTCACGCCCCGGGGGCGATCTTGGACTATGGGCCGATCGAATGAATTCGCAGCAACGGATCGGCTGTGAACCTGTCCGCGATCGATACAACTGAGTTTTGATCTCCGCCGCCCGAGTAAATCCCTGATTTGCTGCAAACCTCTACCGCCTCCGATCGAAGGCTGAATTGATTCTCGCTATCTGGCGGCAGCTGCTAAATTCTGAATCGCAGTTCGATATACAGGTTGGCGGTTGAAAGAGTGGCGCCGATTGGATTCTCGAACCCTCGGTCGTCAGCTCGTCCGATTACCGCTGAAGATTCTCGGTCGAGTGCGCCAGCCAGGTTGGCTGCGCGCATCCTCCAAGGCGCGAGCCTCGGGGTTTCTCCAACGATAGGAGTGTGAAGTGCATCCATGTTCGACGACGAAGCTCCTCCTCCGGAGCGAAGTGAGGGGCTCGGAAAGTACTCTTCGTGGGCTTGCACCGATCGCTTCCACCGCCACCTTCGTTGGTGCGGGTGAATCAGGGGACTGCGTGGTCCATCGACCATCAGAACCTCTGCTGCCGGGTCACTGCTATCGCATTCGGACGCGGTCTCTACGGAGCTAGTCGAACAGGCCGTAGAGAGATTCGTCGGGCTCGATCGCCGCGACTTGGGGGATGGCCGACTGGCGGGCCACCGCATGCCTCACCCACCGCTGAAGCCTAGACCGACCGGAACGCTTGCGCCGGTGGGAGACTGGGAGTGAAGACAGCGCAGAGCCGACCCATCTTGGGTCGACGGTTGCCGCAGGAGGACGCCGCGGACACGCGCGAAAGTGCGCCGCCCGTGGATGGGGGCGCGCCCACGCCGAGTGGAGCCTCCCGAAGCCAAGCGGAGTCGTCGGCGACAAACGTGAGCGCACCGAGACGGATCTCGTGGCCGTCGACCAGAACTCCACCTGAAACCATGATGCCGGAGATCGAGAGAATCCCAACTTCTCCAACAATTCGCTAGAACACCTGCCCCGAGGTGGGCGCCAACTGTCGTGGTTCTAAGTCTAACAGTACAATGGGGGGTAGGTATGGAGAGGCAAGATCCTAGCTATGGAGTAGTTGTATACGCAAGGGATTTACGAGTTCAGGCCCTTCTCGGAGGAAGTAACAGCCCTACGTCTCGGAGCCCAGAGGCGGTCGACTGGATTATCTGCGTATGTGTTATAGGGGTGCGAACCCTTCTACCAGTGGAGGGGGGTGGCTTATATAGAGTGCGCCAGGACCCCAGCCAGCCCACGTAGTAGAGGGTTTAAGGTGCGTTAAAGCTAGGCGTTACTGGTAACGCCTTACATAAAGTGTCATTAAGGTCATAAAGACTATTTAACTACAGACCGTTTGGACACCGAGTGGCTCTTGGACTCTTGGTGGTCGAGTGGGTCTTCATAGTCGAGTGTCTTTGAATCTGTCGAGTGGAAGCCTACCAGGTCGACTGGAAGGCTGCTTCTCTTGTGAGTGTCCTTGTGGAGGGTACCTTTGGGCAGGTCTATGACCCTACCCCAGGTACATGACTTCATCAGCGCGGGCGGCAAACAGGTTTTTTGCGCGCGGCGCTTTGCGCGGCTGTTGGAGATGCTCTGAAGACTTCTTGCGTGCATACCCTTTGGTGATGTTTCCTGGAAAGCTGAAGTTCTCTTTTTTTTCCTATCTTCGTTCGTCCGGTAGTTGGTTTGATCTGAACTTGGATATTGGTTTGGTGACTTTGTTAGTTGTGGTTTGGAGTCTTTGGACGTTGTAGCCAATGGGCTTGGACTCCTTTTGGCGATCTTGCATGCATGATGAGGTTTACGCTGACAGGATTTTCGAATCCCAGCTATGTAAGCCTGTTGTACTTTCGTTTGGAAGTTTAGTCGTACTCCCTCCGTTCACTTTTGTAAGTTATTTCAGACAACTCAAAATGACTGTTTTATATATTGTCTGAAATGTCTTTAAAGTCTTATAAAAGTGAACAGAGGGAGTAGTAGTTTGTGGTTTGTAAAAGACCAGATGGTTTCTTTACATGAAAATCGGAGAGGACAGCCTCTCTTCCAATAATTAAAGAAACAAAAAACAGCTGATCCGCAATGAGTAGTCCATGGACTAGAGCATGTGTTTCTGTGTGATGAAGCGAGGTTCAAGTTCAATGCATGCGTCCGGCCACAAGGTGAGCATATTATGTTGAATCATATTTACTGATTATGGATAGCGGTTGGATGGTGTTTATGTGCGACGAACATGGCTAGGCTCCACCTTGTGTTGTGCACGTTGATCGACACGAGTGCTCGCAAATTTTTCGTGTTGTGACCGCCGGTGCCCGGGACGAAGCAAACTTCAGGCGGCCGAACTTGCTTCGAGCTACCGCTAAGCCGGCCAACCTCTCGTTTCTCCCGGCATGGTAGGTGATTGGGTGGTTGGTCCGCATCACCATTTGAGGCGGCGCGCCGTCGCTAGTTGTATCAATACTACATTGCATCAGGCCGGACAAGGGACGTAACTACTTGCAAACGAGCGAGCGACAGCGCTGACAGCCTAGCCCAACGCCAGATCGGTCGGCCTACATCGCTCACAAGCCCAGGTCTGTCAAGATACTACTCGCCGAGTCGCGATCGAGGCACCCCGGCAGGGCCGTCCCATAGATATACGGGGCCCAGGGGCAAGACAAGAACAAGGGGCCCTTTTTGAAACACAAAAGCTCAAATTAAATATCCAATGCATAGCATAGATTGATTATCTTTGGACTCTTAAGACCGGCAGTACAACTATTTATCAATCAAGAGAATTGTATCATGACAATAATGAAATAATAACGCTCCACAAAAGATTGATTATCAGGGTCTTTTTTCTGCACAACAAATGACCTTGTCGAAACTAGTTGCTACTTAAAACATTTGTGTTACCATGAGATATAAAACTAATGCATCAACTTACATTTGTTTCTGGATCATCCCCAATCTCCATGTTCTTCACATAAAAATTCTTCACTGAAATAATAACTCACCTCTTCCAAACTATCCTGCATAAGGCATGGCAAAGCAAACTGACTATACTATGATGATCAAAACATGCAGAGTCCCTCAAAGAATTACTAGTTTTTGAAAAACTTAGCAATTGATCCCTTTTGGGATTCCACTACCAGACAAATAATTTCTTGAAGACATTTCACTAAATAAGCTGCATAAAAATGGTTAATACAAGGATCAACAGCACCTGGAAACGAAATGATGGATGTAGATGGCTTGATCCGTATGCCGCAGTAATCAGCACGAACAAAAATACAACGCCATGAGGTGAATAAAATTTCTCCCTTCTCTAGTGTCCTGCCTGAGCACTCTCCCACGTCTGGATCCAATGAAGAGCAGAAGAAAACCCATGTAGATTTGGTGGATGTGCGATGTGGAATCCTTCGCAGAGCTATTTATCAATGAATCTCTGAATTAAGGAACAGAACAACGGGAAAGAGAACATCTACCCTCTCGGCCTCTCTCCAAAGTCTAGGGAACGAGCATAGCGTTGAGAAAGAAGGAGAGCTGATTGGGGAATTCACGCCATTAATGGCCGGCCATGGCGCTGGAATCGGAGAGGCGCGGTAGGGGCGACCGGCGGTGCTGAGTCTGCGACTGGGGAAGCAAAGGAGTTGCGGGCCAAGTACATACAGACTGCGATCGATTCCTTCGGCCTCCACTTTTTTCGTGTATTTTTTGGGCTGCCTGCAAGAATACTACCTGGCCTAGGGCCCCTGCCTGCTCGGGGCCCAGGGCGGGCGCCCCGTTTGCCCGGCCGGACCCGCACCAAGCGATTCCGGCAGGTCGGTCGTCGTGGCCATTCCCCGGCGCCACCGTACGTACGCCCCTAGGTCTCCACTCTCCAATAGCGCTTCCACACGCCCTAGTCCCAGTGTCCCACACTGTCCCAAGTCCCAACAACACACGGAGTAGTACGTGGCATTTTTTCAAAACTGTGATAGATTTTATAGCATTTTCGGAAACTATATGACGTAATGCAAAAAAACCACAACTAGTATCCCGTCGGCCATCCTCTGGCCGAAGTAGGGCTTTTCGGCCAAAGCTAGGCCGAAGTAGGGCTTTTCGGCCAAAGCTAGGCCGAAGTAGGTGATTTCGGCCATCATTAGGCGAAGTAGGTTATTTCGCCACCATTAGGTCAAGTGGAGCATTTCGCCAAAGCTAGGCGAAATAGACTTTGGTCTAGCCTAGGCGAAAAGTACTACTTCTTGCATGGCTCGTCTTTGAAATGTTCCCGCCACCCCTTCCCGCCACCCGTTTCCCGCCAACCCCTTCCCGCCACCCGTTTCCCGCCATATGTTCCCGCCAACCCTTCCCGCCATATGTTCCCGCCACCCGTTTCCCGCCAACCCCTTCCCGCCACCCGTTTCCCGCCATATGTTCCCGCCACCCGTTTCCCGCCAACCCTTCCCGCCATATGTTCCCGCCACCCGTTTCCCGCCAACCCCTTCCCGCCACCCGTTTCCCGCCAACTCTTTCCCGCCTTATTTTCTCCTCAGATCTATAAAACCCCTTCAAAGAAGGTGGATAAGCATTCGGTGTAGTGTAGTCGAGATGTCCCATTATCCATTCGATCGTAGTTTTCACCACGGGATGAGCAGCACTCTTCCGAGTCTAGTTACCGATTTCAGGATGGACAATAGGATAGTTCCATGGGACGAACTCACCGTAGTGACACCATAATGAATGAGTTGGCTCACCAATTACGAGGTCCTGGGTGGCCTGAAAGGACCTATGAGGAGGTACGTCAAGAACTTCTTAGGTTGCATGAAAGGTGGAAGAAGGTAGTGGAGCCAAGAGTGAAACTTTCGAAGGACTGCAGCAAAGAATACATTTTATGGACTGAGGAGAGCGAGGACGACGAAGATGTCTTCATGCCGCCGCTTCCGGGTTCTGCATCGTCAAAGGGCAAGAGTTCGCATCGTCCAAAGGCAAGACTTCGCATCCTCGAAGGGCAAGAGTTCTGCATCCAGCAAGGGCAAGAGTTCTGCATCGACGGAGGGCAAGAGGACCGCATCGTCGAAGGGCAAGAGGGCTGCATCAACAGAGGATGACGATGATGACTTCATGTAGTATGTAAGATGTATTCCAGTTTGTATTGTATTATTGTAGGGCATTATGTTCTATCTGAATTTCATTTTGTAGTATGTAAGATGTATTGCACAAGTTCAGCCGCACCGTTTAATTCAGATGTACTTGTATCTTAATTATCGGTTGTAATCTATTTGGAAATGTAACTGGAATAAGAATGCGAATTAATAGTAATATGTCTCTCGCATACATAAAACAATATATGTCTCCTGATCAGATAGAAGGAAGTGCGATAGTAACATAGATAATGAGTCATACATAGATAATAAGCATATGCGAATAGTCTGAAACTAACATAGATAATGAGTCATACATAGATAATAAGCATATGCGAATAGTCTGAAACTAACATAGATAATGAGTCATACATAGATAATAAGCATATCACTGCGGGGGACGGCGACGAGTCTGGGTCTTCCTCGGGCGAGGACCGGAAGGCGATAAGCGCTGAGGCGGTGGACGAGGCTCGCGATAACCACGACCATAGTTAACCTCGTCTGTCACGGTCTGTGTCTCCTGCGTCGGTGGTGGTGGTGGAGTGTGAAACACTGTCTGCGAGAAGCCATAAATGTTTGTAGCATGGTCATCATCCTCGCGGTCGCCCTCAAAGTAATCAGCACCACCACTAAGGATGGGTGACTGCTCTGAATGCATGAACGGTTGCGACAGGTTGCCGCCTGTAAAGTAAAAACTTGTAAAATTGATACAAATGCATGAACGATTACTACTCTGTTCAAAAGAATGTAGTGAGTAGGGTTACCTAGTTCCATCTGCTGATGCCAGTAAGAGCTCCCTGGCTGTGAAGGAGGTGGCTGATGCCAGTAAGAGCTCCCTGGCTGTGAAGGAGGTGGCTCATTCCAGGAAGAGCTCCCTGGCTGTGAAGGAGGTGGCTCATTCCAGGAAGAGCTCCCTGGCTGTGAAGGATGTGGCTCATGCCAGGAAGAGCTCCCTGGCTGTGAAGGAGGTGGCTCATGCCAGGAAGAGCTCCCTGGCTGTGAAGGAGGTGGCTCAGGCCTGGAAGAGCTCGCTGGCTGTGAAGGATGAGGTTCTGCACGGTGCACAGAAGGTCGTGGTTGTGAACGTTGCACAGAGGGTCGTGGTTACGAATGCTGCATGAGGGACGTGGCGGACGATGTGCTGGAGGAGGAAGTGCAACATCCGAAGACCGTCTACACGTAACAGCAGCGTAAATCCCCCGTAGCTTGTCATCAAGACGCCTCAACCATGAGACGCCCTCTCGCGGTGGGATAGTTTCTCCCCTCTGAAAGCGCCGCATTAAAGCGGAAACCTCCTCTCGCGCCTGTACTGTCAAGTCACCCTGTAGATGAAGAGTTAACCAATTATATGATAGACACCACGAATAGACACTCAAACGAATATGTCCAGATTAACAAAAGATTCAACATATAAGAAACAAGGCATTTACCGCGTGGTGTCTGGTTCCCACAACAGAGGCAGTTGGGTACATATCGCTGGTGAGAGGGGCTTCGATCTGATCAGGAGCAGCTGATGGAACCAAGTAGATCCTTGTTGTATGCCGGTAACGCTGCAGATACAACCCGAACATTTGCCAGTTAAAGGCCCGACCCTCACCCCAGGTATTTGTCGCAGCGGTAGTCCATTCGTCAACGTAAGGGGTAATGCTCTTAAGCCAGTAATCCATGGACTTGTTTCCTCCTAGGCGACTGTCCCTGATATTGACATGCGCGATACAGAATTAGGTATATTATGAATGTATAGCTGACAACTAAAATAGTATTAGTACTTACTTGTGCACGTGCTCTGGCAACTGTGGAATTTTTGGAATCTCAGGCTCTTGATATAGACCGAACTGTCTCATTACTCTATGAAGAGACATCTCCTCAACCGTCACATCGAACACCAACTTGGCCTTGGTCATCCAAAAATGCCGATCTCTAGTGCACAATCCAGAAATCCCAACTGGGTACCTCGATGATATAGCCTCAGCCGAGTATGGCTCCCAGATAACTTGATCCTCGTGCAAACTATCAAACTGCGCCGTGAAGGACGGGTAGCATCCCCTAACCTGACTATGCGCAAACTGTCTCTGTGCATGACAACAAATAAGCATTAGTAATACTAATGAATGGCAAAAAATAATTAAATTAATTGTTACTTAATATAAATGTACCTCTCGCCGTGCCCAAACAGAACCCATAGTAGGTAAGTTAGCCGATAGCAGGCACATAAGCCCCAGCTAAGTCCTCCAAACCAAAAGGTTTATCAATGTAGACATAGGGTCGTCCAATAGGGAATCTCTCGTATGACCAGAGCTGCAACAATAATGGACATCCAACAACACCAGATTTTCTAGACTTCAACAAGCAAGCTTTGCACAGGCCTCTGTACGTAGCCGCTAACACAGCAGAACCAAAACTCCTCTGTAGAATATCCGCCGGGCAACGTGCGTCAGCTATCTCTCGTGCAATACCGATGAGTCGTGCATCGACAGTGGTCACGTGGTTCTCCGTAAACATCGTCTTGCCGAACAGCCAAAGAATATATGCCTCTAAGGACCGGTCAATCTGTGCCTCCGACAACTCAACATTGGGATGTCCTAACGAGACAATCTACATAGAAACGTAATAATTGTATGAAAATCGGTCAACTAAAAAACAACATTTGTTTACGTGGCCGTGATGGTTACCTGAAACTGGCTCAACCATCTAAAAAGAGGTCCATGAGGATCGTTGTCTATGGCCCTAGCAGTCGGGACCGCAGCCAAAAAACGGGTCTGCATCGCTGTTTGCCACCGACGGGCTACTAGTTTTGCATTTTTCTCATTCTACACTATAGTTTCCGAAATTGCTACAAAAAACATGATACTTTTGAAAAGGGGCCTCTGCCTATAAACCCGCCAGGCTCCGTCACTAGCTACTACTCCCGCCCATACAGCTCCATCGTCGCCGGGAGAGGAGAGAAAGTTCCATTTCATTCCATCCCACCCTTCCAAATTCGGATCAATGGCCGCCATGAAGGTCACCGGCATTCCTTAATTTCTCTTGTGATTTTTTAACAGGCCTCCTGAGGTACGTGTACGTACATGTGAATTAGTTTGATCGGTTAGTTGTATATGATGACGGCTGCAGAAGATCGTGGTGAAGGTGGAACTGCACTGCGACAGGCAGAAACAGAAGGCGATCAAGACCGTCTCCACTCTCTGTGGTGACTTACTTACCCCCCTTCTCTTTCTCAGAATCCGTCCGGAATTGTATCTTGCTAGCTTGTTCCGCTTCGTCGACAACATGCATGCATCGAGGCCACTCACTCATCCACGTATCATACCTCAGTTTGGCGCTTCTGACGACGACAACCGTGGCTTCCTTCCCCAGGTATCGACCAGATCGTCGTGGACACGAAGGACGGCAAGATGACGGTCGTGGGCACGGTCGACCCCGTCGACGTCGTCCGCAGGCTGCGCAGGCGCTTCTGCTCGGTGTGGATAGTCTCCGTCGGCCCGGCCAAGGAGGAGAAAAAGAATGGCGAAATGGAGGGCAATACGACGGATGTCAACAAGGGGAAGACGGACGGCGGCGGGGACAGGACGGACGGCAACACGAAGGGCGCGTGCACACCCATCCCAGTGTGCCAGCCGTGCTACCCGCCGCACTGGTACCCGCAGCCGTGTTACCTCGTCCACACCGAGGAGCACCCCCACGAGTACGCGTGCGTCATCTGCTGATCGACGCACATTTTTGTAGCCGGCCTGCATCAGCATGCCAGTTGATTGATCGGGACTCATCAGCCTACCTGCACCGGTGGTCGACGGCGTGCGTTCTATCTATCTATGGCCGTGTGAGCTACATATTTTTTTTACCGGTGATCCGGCAACTGCGCATCTGCTGAGCTTGCCAGATATACGGAACTACAGTGTGGAGAAGAACTAAATAAATAAAACTGCTGCATTTGGGTTTTAAAGGCCGTTCGTTATTACATGGTCCTTTGTTATTACGTGCGACCCAGCATGCGCCGTCTATCGTCCAACACATGATTACGACCTACTACTCGTAATACATTGTCTACTGTCCATCACACAAAATACATTGACCAACTCGTAATACATTGTCCAGCCACGTACGTACGTCAAATTTGGCACGTCCATTTATGATCTAATTCTGCTGCATGCATCTGTGTGGCCACGTACACCTGCGTGCGTTTGTCCTCTGCATACATGTACACACTCGACTGATGAATAGATACAAGTTCAGTCTATCTCTGTTGTTCATCTATCTTACACACTAGTAAGGCGTGTAAACATATGATTCAGGAACGAATTTCTTTTCAAGATATTTACTTCGTGTTCTAGATGCTCTTGAGTTGTGATTAAATCGTAATGTTGTCTCGCAAAGGTTGATATAGATCTAGCCAATTTAACATCCGCTCTGTAAGCAATTCATTACATGTAAACCAAAGCCAGATATGAGAATCACAAAAAAGACTACCCTGCATTAACTTCTTTCTTTATAAACTGAGTCAACCAGTTAATAAGGGATGAAAAAAATTAGATATCCATGACCAACATTGTCGCATATGCATGTGTTAATTCTTGGTTGAGGTTATCTTCTTTCTTTGAGATAATTTGCTTCCGATGGATCAAATACATGATTTTTTCTTAAAAGAGACCACCTGCCGAACGGAATTGTCAGAAAAGACTCTCTTCAAATGAAAGTGACAAAAAGGACCCCCTCGGCCATGGTGGCAGGCGCGCCGGGTGACACGTGGCACCTGCCACCACGGTGCGAGGCGGCAGCCCCTGCCGCCACGGCGCCAGGCGGCAGGCTGGGCATAACTGCAAAAGACTGGCGCGACGGAACGGGCTAGCGATGTGGGCCCCTGCCCCCTCAGGGGCTGGTGGCAGGACTGTGCCGGTAGGCCTGGCCGCCTCTCTGGCTGGCGGCAGGTCCTTGCATGCGCGCTACGGTGCCGCTCGTTTAAGGTCAGTACGGACTAAGGAACATGCATGCGTGCTCTATGTACCAGTGCTAAATAAACATGCATGGGGGCAAGGCAACTACGTAAGCAGTTTAATTAAGCCGAGTCTGATCTGCCATGCATCATTTCTTGTCGTCTCGGCACAAGTTTTCATGTTTGTTCTCATGCATGCTACGAAAACAATTTCATGAATTTTTGTCCAAAAAAACCACTTGTTGAGACGAATTAACAAAAAAGACTACCTCTAAATTAATTTGGTAAAAAAGACCTCCAAAGCCGTGGCGGCAGGTGCGGCATCCAACGCGTGGCACCTGCTGCCATGCCGTCAGGCGGCAACACCTGCCGCCACGCGCTCAAATGGCATGCTGTGAGTAACGGATTTTGTAGTTCGCGGACGGGACGGAGACCGGGTGGAAGGCCTGCCGCCACCGCGGGAGGCGGCCCCAAGACTTTAAAGTTTACCGCAGCGTGGGATTCCACGGCATCTGATTCCAGCGTGCCTCAAAACTTGTGGCAAAAAGGAAAGGAAAAAGCATCGCGGGGACTTGTACTTTCAGCAGCAACAACACCGTTGCATGCGCTTTGCCATGCAACAGCAGCAATGGCCGCCTCACGCGGTGGCGGCGAGGCCCACCGCCTGGTCTGCCTGAGAGTGTGGCGGCAGGCGCTGCTGCCTGACGGCGTGGCGGCAGGTGTGGCGGCAGGTGCCACGCGTCGGTTGCCGCGCCTGCCGCCACCGCTTGCGGGTCTTTTTTGTCAAATTGATTTAGAGGTAGTTTTTTTTATCAATTCATCTCGGCAAGTGATATTTTTGAACAAAAAATCCCATGGTTTCTCTCTATATGCGGGGTATTTCAGATCGACAACACGACGCGATGAGGCTACGTAGCTACGCTAGGCCACTGTGATGTGCGCCACGACGTGACGAGGCTACCTACCTGTGATGCCGCCTCAGCCACAGGCAGCGGGCCCCACCACCGGGCCTCAATTACGTCGCGCGAGCAACTGCCACTGGTGGAAAAAAGGCCTTTGGTCGCGGTTCGCAACTGCCATTAGTCGCGGTTGCGCAACCGCGACCAAATAAGCGATTAAAGCCCCCACCTTTAGCGCGGCTGCTTAAGAACCGCGACTAACGGCCCATCCACGTGGGCGCCAGCGGCCGTCAGGCGGAGGACCTTTAGTCGCGGTTCTTCGCCAACCGCGACTAAAGGCCGCCACAGTTTAGGGTTTTAGCCCCCCCTAAACCTGTTTTCTGTTTAATTTGTATTGTTTTATTTCTTTTGTGCTTTATTTTAATTTTGAAGGAGTTTCATATATTCTACGGTACTACATACATGCATATGAATGTACAATTTCAAATAAATTTGAAATTAGAACCAAAAGAATTCAAGAGGAATATACAATATATATTCAATATCATCGGATGACCATATACAATTTTGAACAAGTTTCCATACATGATTTAATGCATATAAAGTTCTACGTCCTCGTAATAGTGTTCTCCTTTAGGATGGAGGACTTCCTGCTGAACCATCCAGCTAGTTCCTCTTGAAGTGGTCGGAAGCGAGCTTGGACTAAGCATCCACGGAGGTTATTCCTCCGAGCATTGGTATCACTCGGAACCCGCTCAGAGGTGTATCTCGGATCATCTCACGAACATAGTATCCACATAGATTGGTCTCCGTGGCTGAATATCCCCAGCATTCTTAGCCTTTGACCTTTTGAATTCTAGCTCTTTTTTGAATTCACCGACCTTTGTATCTACGAACCGTCTCCAAACCCTACGAGGCAAAGAAAATTAAATGAACAAGAGAGTTATTAGTTACTTGATATTAGGAAATGAACGAAATAGGCCGATCGATATAGAGCGCAAATGAATGAAAATAATTACTTCTGCAGCATTCTTCTCATGCCGCCCCAAAGCTTTGGATCCATATTCAGAGAGTCGTGGACGAGACATTACGAGGTGTTAACTTTAATTACTAGCAGAATCCGGTGGAACCTGCGGACACGATACATGCACAGACGTCATGCATAACTCATCGATTAGCCGCCACATACCATGCATGGAGTAAACAAAAGAGAATGTGCTCAAGACAGAAACACTCACCCAAAATGGTAATGAAATAGAATATCACTTTTGAGTTCCTGCTTTGTAAGAAACTGCCACAGGTCTGCCTCCACGTCGGCGGGTGACGCCCAACACATGTCCATTAACGATGTGTGGGTCAATGAACCCAACATCATGGATGTTCCTTACTCTGCATTCCTTAATCTTCATTCTGCATGTATAATAGCGGACACAACAATATAGTTAGGACATATATATAGTGCAGACAATATGAACGAGATGGGGTAGAAATTAATAAATCACTTACGTAACGTAGCAACCGATGATAGATTTGTCGAGCTCGCGCAGATTGAAAAGCTGGAACAATTCACTCAGTTCAATTTGTACATAGTAATGTTTGAAGTGATGCTCATGTCTAACTTCCGCATAAATATATTCTTTGGCTTTTATTTTTATGTAACCCTTGTACCATTTCAGCAGACCTTTCATTTGTGGAGGTAGATCCTTTTCTCGCGCAGGCTCGACGAGAGGCCCATTCTTGACATATGTAATTACTACCTCCTTCATTGGCGCCTCATCAAGGCCTAACAGTTCACGAAGAGTAATACCTAAGTTGGCCGCTTGTTCTCGCGCACTCGCATACTGATCAATCCTGTGTTGCCGCAGCTTGTATGATCTCGGGGCATCCGGACAGAAGGCTTCCACTATAAGCGGGCAATCGATTGTTTACTTTGTTCCCGAGCTGGGCAACTTGTTTCCGCTTTTTTACTTTCGCCTTCTCCGCTCTTTGTTCTCCTTGAACATGAGTGCCTGCTCTGCAAGTTCACGTGCATAGTCGTTAGGCAGATTCTTCGGCTTGGGACGGTGTGCTCAAAATGACTTAGCCCACTTCTTTTGCTCATCGAAAATACTGGCTTGGGCTCGGGCTCTCTTTTCTTCTTGCAGTCCGCCTTCCATTTCTCCAAATCAGCAGCAGCGCTGCCGACTTCCTCGGCACTACGCTCCCAAGGCCTTGTGGGGAGAGGCTTCATGATGGCTCCGTACCTTTGTGGTCTTAGGTACATAAGGGTCCGGGTTAATAATCCAGACTGCTTCGCCTCTTTGCGGAGGTGGATTGGGGCGGCGTCGATCACCCGCCGGACGAGGATCGGGGCGGCGGCTGATCACCCGCCGGACGTTGTGGATCGGGGCGGCGTCGGTGGCCGACGTGACGGAGGTGTAGGTGAACCGCCACCACCACCACCACCACCACCACCGCCACCGCCACCACCACCACCGTGAGGGGGTGGACTTGTTGTCCTGGCGCCTCGCTCGAAACTTGATAAACTTCTTTTGCCATAGAATGAAATGGCGCTTGACATCTCCAAGTCTTTTCTCCCTTGGTGTAGCAATGTCAATCTCTGTGTCCTCAAACCCTTGGACTATGTCCTCCACCGTGACACGAGCATAGCCATCTTGAATGGGGTTGTTGTGGTGGAGTGCTCTGTAAACATGGTAAAGCACTGCCGATGGCTACCTTCATGGACATGTTCCCGATAGGATAATACAGATGACATTCTTTCATCTCCTTTATATCGCCCACGGGTAGCGAGGAGGCTCCGGTGCAGTAATTTCGACCACCGAGGCTTCGGTGCAGTAATTTCACCACCGAGGCTCCGGTGCAGTAATTTCGATCGTCGGTGCATCTGGACCAGCCGGTGGGGCCTCCGTGGAAGCCACGCTGCTTCTCCGCTGCTGGCTTCCGAGATCCGCTGGATGATCTTCATGCTGCACCGAGCTGCATCTCTTTCGCTACTAGTACACTCATGGTTTTCTTCATCACATCCATTTCGATGCCAACCGCGCCACAACATCTGCTTCCCGATCCATCTTTCTCTTACGGCTTCAGAATCAGACGGGTCATCGCTCGGGGAACCCTATTTTCCACGGAATGTGCCCCATGCCTCGTACACGCCCTCCGTGTTCAGGATTCCCGAGGGCTTTTGTCGGTAGCGTCGTTCTCTCTGTT
Source organism: Aegilops longissima (assembly GCA_021605205.1). Classification (NCBI taxonomy): domain Eukaryota; kingdom Viridiplantae; phylum Streptophyta; class Magnoliopsida; order Poales; family Poaceae; genus Aegilops; species Aegilops longissima. Next base: position 812,602,797 of record CM038677.1, read on the forward strand.
GAACTTGATCTTCCCTGTTGAGCATCCTTCATTGCGCCAATAAGGGCTTGGGTGGGTTTAATTAATTTGCCCGGTAAACACACTCCCCTGCCTCCGGGTTCAGCGTTCCCCATGCCCGCATTTACCACCAGCTTTTGGCCCTTGGGTCCCATCCTCCGCACTGGGACGGATTCCTCGCGCCCTCAGCTCGTTCTCCATCTTCGCCAACCTAGGCACCCAAATGCGATACCCTCCTGGCCCCATAACATGATTGTACTCCTTCTTAGCCGCATTTTCCTTATTTTTTTCGATATTTGAATGAACTGCTCCGATTTCTTTTGCTTCACAAATTCTGGCCAATCATGTTTCAGATCTCATATTGTCCTTTGAAACCGGAGTCTTGTTCTGCTTGACAAAGTCACGGGCTAGATTTTGCTTGAATTTCCGAATGCGTCGGCCATCTTATGAAGAGCGAACTGTTTGACTAGCCTCCTCCTCTCCTTGTTTTCCTCAATCTTGTTACCTCCTCATCGAATTTGTTGTATTCGGAGGTAGAACGAAATGTTCCATAAGCTTCTTGAAGCAATCTTTTTTGTTCTCTTATCGACAAAAGTGAAACCATCAATTCGTGCCTTCTTTGGCTCATTCCACTCCTCGACGGTGATCGAGACGTTGTCTCTAACAATGGCTCCGCATTGGCTGACAAACTTGGTGGCGTTCTTGCGGGGCTCCAGCCGCCTGCCGTTGCATCGTCAACAACCTCGATGGTGCATGTTTCTCCTTGTTTCATCGTCTTGGTTGCGCCACGCTTTGACGACGTACTCGATTGTTTGACGATCCGCCGAGGGCTAAAATAAGAAAGAGAGTCGCTAGTACACACATATTTATTCAAATCAGTTAGTTTGTATCACCGAGGCTCAATGTATATATATACCTCGGCGCGGAGGTGGTTGCTACTTCCATTTGAAGATCGTCGCTTATCGACGCTTGTTCGGCATCATCTTCTCGACGGCGCCTTCATCTTCACCGTCAAGGTTCAGATAAGAAGAGATATCATCTTCTTCTTCTCCGGTCGGCACATATAGAATATCGCCGTTTATGATGCCGAACATATGTGCTTCACCGTCCGGATCATAGTTGTCCATAATCGGGTCAGCTCTATCGTCCGCCATTATGTCAGTCCTGAAAACATGTAGTAAAAACAAATTAATTAAGTGAAGAAGGGGCGGTGGCGGTGGCGGTGGCGAAAGGCGGTGGCAAAAGGAGGGGCGAGGAAGGGTGGGAGAGGGTGTCGCGGTAGAGCGCGAGACGGGCGGCAGACAGCGGCGCCACGGAGAGGAGGAAATTCCAATTTGTCATGTCGCGAACCCAAAATGGGCCGGCCCAGGTGAGCTACGTCCTGTGAGACGCGTCGACTTTTTGATGCAAAGAGCGTCACACAGGGCTGGATATGGCCGAGCCTGGGTCTTAGCCGGGCTGCAGTTGCAGCCTCCGCGGCTGTACTGCTGCTAATGCACCGGCCCGTTGTAGCCGACGCCGAAACAGTGATTAGGATACGTTGGAATTTCCTATATGACGCTGTCTGCGTCAAACTGTCGAGCGAACGCACCTACGAGCGACCAGAGCGAACGATTTGGGTCGGCCCATCACGTAAATCCTTCACGTCCGGTTTTAGGAACCTTCCGAGGGTTCCCAACCCTTTTTTTATTTTCATTTCTTTTCCTTTCTTTTTCTGTTTCGTTTTTCTTTTCTTTTTTTGTTTATTGTTCTTTTTCTTTTTCTTTTTAAAAAATGTTCTCCTTTTAAAAAATGTTCTATTTTTCAAAAATGTTCATATTTTCAAAAAATGTTCGATTTTCACAAATTTGTTCGTGTTTTCAAATTTTGTTCCGGAGTTTCAGAAAATTGTTTGTGTTTTCAATTTTTTTTGCCGGTTGTTTCAAAAAATGTTTCCGATTTCAAGAAAAATTCACATATTCAAATTTTCTTCACTTTTTATAAAATTATTCGTGTTTTGAAATTTTGTTCGGGAGTTTCAAAAAATGTTCGGGTTTTCACAAAAATTTAGGAGTTTCAAAAATTTTCCCGTATTTAAATTTTGTTCATGGATCCAAAAATGTTTGTGCTTTTGAATTTTGTTCGAAGTTTCAAAAAATATTCATGTTTACATAATTTCGGCGAGCAGGCAGTGGAACACGTCGATGGAGCCATGGTGGAGGTCATGGGCGCCGAGCTGCTTCACCCGCCTCGAGCCGACGCGAGCAAGAGTGAAGATAGCTCAAGAGCGGCGCCATGGCTGCCGGCCAACGAGCGCCCATCGCAGCTGCTGGCGGACAAGCACAGCGGAGCTCAGGTGTTGGGATGGAGACGCAGCTACTGAGAGGGCGGTGAGGCCGGAGGCGGAGGAGAGGCCGAGAGGCGAGAGGGCTGGGGACGGAGGGAGAGCGAGGCGGCAGTACCAAGGCCGGCCGGGGCGGCTGCTGGTGGCGTGGGCGGCGGCGGGCGGCGCCGAGGGCGAGGGCGACGGTGGCGGCGCCGAGGGCGCGGCAGAGACGAACATGCGAGAAACGGCAATGGCGGCGCCGAGGAGCCATGTATTTATAGCCCCCCTTTAGTCGCGGTTGGCGACGAGACCATGATTAAAGGTGCCCTTTAGTCATGGTCGCCTGCCCAACCGCGACTAAAGGGTTTTCAAGCGGGTTTTTGCGTTCCCGCGCCCCCACCTTTAGTCGCGGTTGGTCTGGCCAACCGCGACTAAAGGCCATTGCAGGTTTAGGGTTTTAGCCCCCCCAAACCTGTTTTCTGTTTAATTTGTAATGTTTTCTTTTTAATTTGTATTGTTTTCTGTTTAATTTGTATTGTTTTATTTCTTTTGTGCTTTATTTTAATTTTGAAGGAGTTTCACATATTCTACGGTACTACATACATGCATATGAATGTACAATTTCAAACAAATTTGAAATTAGAACCAAAAGAATTCAAGAGGAATATACAATATATATTCAATATCATCGGATGACCATATACAATTTTGAACAAGTTTCCATACATAATTTAATGCATATAAAGTTCTACGTCCTTTGTATCTACGAACCGTCTCCAAACCCTACGAGGCAAATACAAATAATATGTCAAAAATAAAACTAATTCAATTCAATATGTTAAAATACAAATAATATATCAAAAATTCAGAAAAATAGAACTAATTCATTTCAAAATTCTAAAAATACAAATAATATATCAAAAAATTCAGAGAAGTTCTTCCCGGCCGCCTCTGTCTTCCCACAAGTTCTTCCCGGCCAGTCTTCCCGCCAGTTCTTTCCCGCCTATGTCTTCCCGCCATTTCTTCACGCCTTTATCTTGGCAGATCGATGCTCCTTTTATAGGCACGGCGCCGCTTCGCTTTGTCTTGTTCCTTCGACAGTATCGTGGCGCTACCCACGCGTCTGTCTAACCTTTAGTCCCGGTTGCACCAACCAGCCGGGACTAAAGGTTAGATGACCACCTCGATTCCTCTTCTTCCCGCCATTTCTTCCCTGTCTTCCGCCTCTTTCTTCCCGCCACTTTCTTCCCGCCTCCTGTCTTCCCGCTCCCATTTTTCCCGCCATTTCTCACTACATATATGTAGCCCGGCTTGGCCAGCATTATCACATCTCTACAATCTCTCATCACTCTCTCATGGCTTCCATCGCACCCACTCTAACCTACCAGCAGGTGGAGGAGCTTTGCGCCTCGAACTACCCTTGTCCACCGGGCTACAAGCGTCCCCACCGGCTGGAGCCTAAGCGCCGGCGGCGTGCCGTCCCTCCCGTCCCTCGTGGTATCGCTGGCGGGCGGCCATCACGAACCACTACTACCTCGACTCACGCCGAGCAGCGGATGAATCTCGCGGCATCCCGATAACCAGCATACTTGGGACGCCTTCTTCATCAATCGGCGTGAGAGGGCGCCGCCAGTATGAGGAGGACGGTCTGCCTCCGGGAACTTCCACGAGGCGGCCGTCGGCTATGGTGGTATGGCGGACTCTGCAGAGCGTCATGGACTACATCACGGCGGCGATATCCCCGCTGCGCTACCCTCGATTCGAGCCACGGCGCCGCCCGACGACAGCGACGGCGACGGCAGCGGCGGCGACGGCGGCAACTTAGAAGGCGGCGACTACCAAGACAACGACGACGGCGGCTATGAAGACTACTTAGTATGCATATTATACGCCTAGGCAGGAGTATGACTAAATCACTCCAAATTTCATGTATCATCGGTGGTATCTCGAATCATTGAAAATGGACACCAAACACATCACGGGTAATATAATTCACATGATCCATTCAACAAAGTTTGGTACAATAAATTATTACACATCATTTCTTCCCTTGTGTCCCTGCTTGCTTACGATTGTGCCGTATCCATGGAGCATCCTCATCATTTAACTTAATGCTTGGGTCGGTGTTCACTTTGAAGGCGGAATTTCAGCAAACATATTATAATCTTCCGACATGTCTGTCTTGTCCTCCACTCCCACGATGTTTCTTTTCCTGAAAGAACAATGTGGCGCTTTGGATCATCGCATGATGTCTTGATCGTTTTCTTATCTTTCCGTTTCCTCGGTTTGCTACTCATGTCCTTCACATAGAAAACCTGAGCGACATCTTTCGCTAGGACGAATGGTTCGTCAAGGTAACCAAGATTGTTGAAATCCACCATTGTCATTCCGTATTGCTGGTCCACCTTTACCCCACCTCCTGTTAGCTTGAACCATTTGCACCGGAACAAAGGGACCTTAAAGGAGGGTCCATAGTCAAGTTCCCATATCTCCTCTATGTAACCATAATATGTGACCTCTTGCCCATTCTCGGTTGCTGCATCAAAGCGGACACCACTGTTTTGGTTGGTGCTCTTTTTATCTTGGGCGATCGTGTAAAATGTATTCCCATTTATCTCGTACCCTTGGAAAGTCGTTATAGTCGAAGATGGTGTCTTGGCCAACATGTACAGCTGATCTACAACATCATTGTCATTCATTAAATGTTTTCTCAACCAACTGCCGAAAGTCTCCATGTGGGCCTTCCTAATCCAGGATTCAGGCTTCCCCGGGTTGTCAGAACGTAAAATATTCTTGTGTTTCTCAAAGTACGGAGCCACCAAGCTGGAATTGGTCAAGATAAAGTGTGGTGTGCTTCATCAGAGAATGGCCGTCCATACATATCGTTGATTTCCTTCCGATCGTGCCTTTTCCACTTAGTCTCCCCTCGTGCGTGATCGAGGAAGACCAATCGGCTTAAGGTCAGGAACAAAGTCAACACAAAACTCAATTACCTCCTCATTTCCATAGCCCTTGGCGATGCTTCCTTCTGGCCTAGCACGGTTCTGAACATATTTCTTTAATACTCCCATGAACCTCTCAAGGGGAACATATTGTGTAGAAATACAGGACCGAGAACGAAAATCTCTTCGACTAGGTGAACCAGGAGGTGCGTCATAATATTGAAGAAGGATGGCGGGAACACCAACTCAAACCGACAAGACATTGGATCACATCGCTCAGAACCGTGGTAGAACTTCGGATTGATTACCTTCGAGAGATTGCATTGAGGAATGCACATAGCTTCACAATGGCTACTCGAACATTTTCCGCAGGAGCCCCTCAAAGCAATCGGAAGCAATTGCGTCATAATCACGTGGCAGTCGTGAGACTTCAGGTTTTGGAACTTTTCTCCGCCATGTTTATTATTCCTTTATATTGGACGAGAATCCAGACGGGACCTTCATACTGCTCAGGCATTCAAAAAGATGACCTTCTCTTCTTTGGTCGAGCGTAGCTGGCACGACCTTGAAACCATTCCGGATGCGGTCATCGTGGTCTTTCAAACGTTGCTGGTCCTGCCGTGCTTCCTTTGTATCATTTGTCTTCCCATACACGCCCAAGAAGCTTAGGAGGTTCACGCAAATATTCTTAAATAACGTGCATCACGTCGATTGCAGAGCGGACATCTAGGACTTTCCAATATTCTAGCTCCCGAATATAGATTTCTTCTTCCACATGGCTGCGTGCCCGTCGGCTCCCTTCGAACTGATTGTCCGCCAGACCCTTTCCAAAGATGACTTTCAAATCCTTGACCATATCAAATACCTCAGCACCAAGTCGTTCCGCAGCTTCGCCGGTGATCTGCCTTGCCGTTGTAATGCTTGCCTTTCTTTCTTCTTGGATGAATTTTGGAAGAAATCGAAGATGCCCAAGGTACACGTTCTTCTTACAATTTGGCAAATGTACACTTTCAGTCTCATGTAAGCAGTGCGTGCATGCATTGTTTGTGCTCATCCCACACACGGACACTACCCCACAGCTGTAAAAGTTCATCAACTAATGGCCTTAGGTACACATCGATGTCGTTGCCGGGTTGCTTCGGACCTTGGATGAGCACTGGCATCATAATGAACTTCCGCTTCATGCACAACCAAGGAGGAAGGTTGTAGATGCATAGAGTCACGGGCCAGTGCTATGGCTGGAGCTCGCTCGCCAAAAGGATTCATGCCATCCGTATTTAGAGCAAATCTTATGTTCCTTGCGTCGGCTGCAAAATCTTTGAACCATCTGTCGATCTTTCTCCATTGCGCTCCATCTGCGGTGTGTCTCAACTCCCGTCCGACTTACGGTCCTCTTTGTGCCATCGCAACAACTTGGCATGCTCTTTGTTCCTGAGCAGACGTTTCAACCGTGGTATTATAGGAGCATACCACATCACCTTGGCGGAACCCTCTTCCGGGTTTCGGCCCTCAACATCGTCACCGGGGTCATCGCCTCGATCTTATAACGCAATGCGGTGCATACCGGGCATTCATTCAAATTCTCGTATTCATCGCGGTAGAGGATGCGATCGTTGATGCATGCATGTATCTTCGTAACCTCTAAACCTAGAGGGCAGACAACCTTCTTTGCTTCAGACGTCTTGGCGGGCAACTCGTTATCCTTTGGAAACATATTCTTCAACATTTTCAGCAAGTTTTCAAATGCCGAGTCAGCTACACCTGCCTCGCCTTCCATTTCAGCAAATCCAGTGCAGCCCAGCTTTTTCAGACCATCATCGCATCCGGGTACAGCGCCTTTCGTGATCCTCTAACATGCGATCCAAATTCTCCTCTCCTTTTCAGTTTCGCAGCGTCTCCGTGCATCAGCAATGGTCCGACCAAGATCATCAACGGATCATCACGTGCCTCTTCTTCACCTTCCCTTCACCTTCAAAGATCCTCCATGAAAGTATCACCGAAATGAGCAAGATAGCTTTCATCGATGAAATCATCCCTTCTTCATCTTCTTCCATTATAACCCCTCTTTCTCCATGCTTGGTCCAACAATTATAGCTTGGCATGAAACCGTGCAAGCAGATGCATGTGAACATCTCTTGAGGAAGAGTAACCTTCGATTCTTACAGATAACACATGGACAGATAACAAAACCCCCCGCTTGTTCGCATTAGCCACTACGAGGAAATCTTTCAAACCCGTAGTGAACTCGCCGGAGAGTCGGTTACCGTACATCCATTGCCGATTCATCTGCATTATTATAATATAAAATATATAATTAACCATCATGCATTTGTTAAACTAACTAGCTACAAACAATATAAATTAAACAATGAACTACACACATGCATATTTTATCAATGACACATCAAAGGTTCATCAAGTTGCTAACCATGATCGAGGAGTGTGGCTCCAACACTTCATGTCATGTTTGTTTCATGCTCTTGGGGCATTTCATCAAACACCTTATGTGCATAAGAGGAACCAAAAGCAAACCTACACCCACTTGTGAAGAGAATGGCTCCAAATGGCTAAGTGTTGGCTGCTGGATGGGTATATATAGGGAGGGCTTTAGTTGCGGTTGGCACGGCAAACCGTGACTAAAAGGTGCCGAAAACCTTTAGTCGCGGTTGTCTGGCCAACCGCGACTAAAGACCTCACGTCGCGCCACTGGCCACCGAGCGCCTGGGCCCAGCCTTTGGTCGCGGTTCACCTCCAGAACCGCGACTAAAGGTCCCATTAGTCGCGGTTCCTACAGCTACGCGACTTATGGGGCTGGACGGAAGCCTGTTTTTCCACCAGTGTGCATCGTAATCCGCGGGCCACCGCCTGCCCGGCTGGCGGCAGGGGCTGCCGCCTCCCACCGTGGCGGCAGGTGCCACGTGTCACCGGCGCGCCTGCCGCCACGGCCGAGGGGTCTTTTTTTGTCAATTTCATCCGGAAAGGGTCTTTTTTGTCAATTCTGTTAGGAAAGGGGTCTTTTTCGACAAAAATTCCAAATACACAAGTATATTTCAACAAGTAACACATCGATACATGTAGCCTTACCATTGTAGAACATGGGAGCACGATAGCACACAAAAAACCTCCTATATATCTATGTCGTCTGCAATATGTATGGGAAACTTATGAAATACCCAAATTGGTATTTCTTTTTTTTTTAGAAAAGGAGGTTAAACCCCCGCCCTCTGCATCAATCGATGTATGCAGCCATCTTTATTAATTATTGCACAAATGTCTGACAAAAACATACATCAATCCACCCGAAGCCACCACTCACACCTACAAACTCGATAATGTGGAGTGCTCTCACTCCTCATATCTAAATCCGGCGTCGTCGCCAATCCATTCACATAACGTATCGGGACCAACATCCGGTGCAGCTTACCTAAAGCGCACACCACATGCACACGTTTTAGGAGCCATCATCATCATCGGACCACTGACCCATCTTCAGAAGAGAGATCCGCATCATCCTTGCCAGCCAGGACATCCGTTGACGCCACCACGGCGCCCAACGCCGCCACTGCCCTGCGCTCATCCATCCAGACTCTGGAAGATTTGTCGTGCGTAGCACCTACCAACCAGGCATGACTCAGCGTAGCACCTGTCGGTCAGGCATGAATTGACAGCTCCGCCGAAGCTCCGTGCAAGACGAAGCCGCTCCACCTCCTGCCTCTGTCTTCCAGCGCTGCTCTACAAACGATGCTCCCAAGAGAGAAATGACACCGTAGTACCGCCATCGTCCGATCTGGAAGACCAGATCGTAGGGTTTCCCCCGAAGCAGCGCTAGTGGGTCGACAAAAGTTACACGACGATGCCTTCATCTAGGTAACGGCGCAAAACGCCGCCATCACCCGCCAACGGCTCGGTTTTGACCGACAACTATGTCTCCCCGACTCGTAGCCGGGACGAGATGACAAATCTCGAGATCCGACCACCCAGCCACTGGCCGACCATCTCTGGCAGAAGAGATGACCACCACCGCTGGCTGCACCGGTCAGAACAGATCTGACCGAAGGTGCCGTCGACGCAACCACCAGGCCCTCCATATGCCGCAGCCGCCACCCGAACAGGGCTGGCTGCCGCGCCCGCAGCCCGCGCCGCAACCATCGCCGTCATGTCGATCGGACCGGGCGCGCCTCCATACGAATCAGGGCCCGCACAATGCCAAAGACGCGGGAGAGAGGTGATGTCCTCCGCCACCGCAGTCGGCCTCCAGGCTTAGACCGGCGGCGGCGGAGGGAGGCGAGGAGGGAGTGCGGGCTGGCGGCGGCTAGGTTTTTGGTCGTCGCCGAGTCGCCCCTAGCACGGGGGGGGGGGGGAGGAGGGGAATGCGGGGGCCCTTATATACACAACAAACAATACGTTGGTCCCAGGGATGGAGACTAGAGGTGTTGCGAATTGCCGATGATTGAAGATGATAAATCAAGACACTGAAGACTTCTTGCTTGCATACGCTTTGGTGATGTTGCCTGGAAAGCTGAAGTTCTTTTTTCTTCCTGTTTTCGTTCTTCTGGTAGTTTGTTTGATCTGAACTTGGATACTGGTTTGGTCACTTTGTTAGTTGTGGTTTGAAGTCTTTGGATGTTCTAGCCAACGGGCTTGGCCTCCTATTGGTGACCTTGCATGATCAGGTTTGCGCTGATAGGATTTTCGAATCCCAGCTACGTAAGCCTGTTGAGCTCTGTTTAGAACTTTAATCGTAGTAGTTTGCAGTTTGTAAAAGACCAGATGGTTTCTTTATATGAAAATCGGAGAGGACAGCCTCTCCTTCATTATCATTAATTAAAGAGAAAAAGCAGCTGATCCGCAGTGCATGGACTAGAGCAAGAGTTTCTGTGTGATGAAGCGACGTTCAACGCATGTGTCCGGCCGCAGCAAAGATAAGATCACCCGTCGCATCGCGAGCTACACTACACGTCCCTAACAATTGCAAATCTGCCGAGTTGTCCCCGGGTTTCATTTTAGTTTTCGCTTCCAGCGGGTGGGCTGTCACCGCAGACGTAACGCGCGTGCGGAGGATGAGGATTATAGCTGGTTAAACCAAGATTGATTATAGCGATCGGATGGTGTTCATCGACCTTGTGTACGCTGAACGCCACGAGCGCTCGCAAAGGAAAAGTGTTCTCACCGCCGGTGCCCGGGACGAAGCGAAATTCACGCGGCGAGATCGGACGAACTTGCTTGGAACCACCGCTACGGCTAGCCGTCCGACCTCTCTTTTTTTCCTGGCAATGGTAGGTGATGATGGTTGGTTGGTCCGCTGGGCTGGGGTGCCGCGCCAATTAACCATGCATTTGCCGCCGCCGCTAGCTGCGCTTGTGCCATAACTTGACGGCCGTCGCAATCGCATCACCAGTTGTTGCAACTACGGACAAGGGACGTACGGGGACGTGACTATGGCAAGCGAGCGACAGCACTGACATCCTAGCGCCCTAGTCTCTGTCAACATGCCACTCGCCAAGTCTCTGTCAACATGCCACTTGCCAAGTCGCAGTCGATGGATCGATGGAGCCACCCGGGCCGGACCCGGCCGCACCAAGGCTCCGGCAGGACGTCGGTCGTCGTGGCCATTCCCCGGCGCCACCGTACGAACGTGCGTACCGACGCCCCTCCGTCTCCACTCTCCAATAGCTCTCACACCTGACTTCGGACGTACGTACGCCCTAGTCCACTGTCCCAACTCCCAACAACACACGGAGTCATGGTACGTGCCACGGCCTCTGCCTATAAATCCGCCGGGCTCCGTCACCCGCTGCTCCCGCCCATACAGCTCCATCGTCGCCGGGAAGAGAAGCCGCCGCGCGCCGTTCCATTTCATTCCATCCCGCCCTTCCAAATTTCCTCGATCCTCGGATCGATGGCCGCCGTGAAGGTCATTCCTTACGGCCGATGGAACTCGCATTCCTTGATTTCTCTTGTGATTTTAACAGCGCCTAGCTCCTGATCGGTGCACTAGTAGTTAATCTGATCGGTTGTCTCGCGGCTGCAGAAGGTGGTGGTGAAGCTGGACCTGCACGACGACACGGGGAAGCGCAAGGCGATCAAGGCCGTCTCCGCTCTCTGTGGTGACTTACTGCCCTTCTTTTTCTCCGAATCTGTCCGGCATTGCATCTTGCTTGCTTGTGTTCTTGGTCTGCCTCGTCGTAAACATGCATTCATGGAGGTCGCTCACCCATCAATATCTCAGTTTGGCGCTTCTGACGACGGCGACCGTGGCTTCCTTCTGTCCCCAGGCATCGACGAGATCGCCGTGGACATGAAGGAGGACAAGATGACGGTCGTCGGCACGGTCGACCCCGTCCACGTCGTCGGCAAGCTGCGCAGGCGCTTCTGCACGGTGCAGGTGGTCTCCGTTGGCCCCGCCAAGGAAGAGGAGAAGAAGGAGGTCTCCGTCGGCCCGGCCAAGGAGGAGGAGGAGGAGAAGAAGAAGAAGGACGACTGCGGATGCGGGGGCAAGAAGGACGCGAGCACGCTCGTCCCACTGTGCCTGCGGTGCTACCCGCCGCCGCCTCACCACCCGCACCCGTGCTACTTCGTGCACACCGAGGAGGGCCCCAACGCGTGCGCCATCTGCTGATCTTTTCTGAGCCGGTCTGCATCTGCATGCCATGCCAGCCGATTGACGATCGATGGGGACTCATCAGCCTTCCTGCACCGGTGATCGACGCCGAGCGTTATATATATAATATGGCCGTACGTGTGAGCTAAATATTGCACCGGTGATCCGGCAGCTTGCTGCGCATCTGCTGAGCTTGCCAGATACGGAATTACAGTGTGGAGAAGAACTACTAGTAAATAAAACTGCTGCATGCATTTGGGTTTTGAATGTACGCCGTTCCTTATGACAAATATAGTCCTTTGTCCTTACGTGCGACCCAACATGCTCCGTCCGTCATCCAACACATGCATGACTACGGCCTAACACATTGTCAACTGTCATTCACACAAAATACACATGATTAACTAACTACAGGTCTTAATCACAAACACCGTCTTTGCGCGCTATACGTACGTACAGACGGCTGCGAAGCCACGTACGTCAAATTTCGCACGTCCATTTATGATCCAACTCTGTTGCATGCATATGTGTGGCACTGCAGTGGTAGTGTGTGCCGGTGTGTATATTAACTACCTTGAGTGGAGCCGGTGCGTTCCGTGATTCCGTCCCACTCCACAACCGAACACCGGAACGTACACTATTCCAAGAAGTGTAGAATCATTCCATTGAAGTCCACCAGATGACCCCCAAACAAGCACACCCTTGCACAAGGAGCTGTTTTCGATGACATAAAAACACAGCTAGGCCTCGATTGTCATCGCACACGCAAATCAGATGATTATCCTAAGGGTGTGGCTTAGAACTCAGTCGACTGAGACAGTGACGTCCGCGTAGTTGTGGTGCTACAAGCGGCACGACTAGATGCTTCAATCGGCGACGGAAAATATTGCAAACGGTGCTGCAAGCAATGACAACATACACGGATGCTATAACCGTCGTCTAATTGAAGACAAAGGAAAAAATAAATGAAGTTTTACAAACCGTTCCATTGCTCATTATACTTAGCGGTGGCAGGACTGAATTTGATTCCAAACAAAAAGCTAGAAAAGTAAAATAAAGACCTTCACTAATTTAGGTTACCCACAAAATAGACTGTCATCCAATAATCTATGAAAAATATTGTGATCAACTCAAAATGGCAATCTGCCATTTACGTGAAATTCATTACTCATCATGCTATGTATTAATAATTTTCTACTCCAGTAAATAAAGAGGGGGAGGGGCAGAATGCATCCAAGTACTAAAATAAATTCCACATTTAAGCCACCAACTTAGACTCAATGTGGGCTTAAAACGACACGTGCACAAAATTCAAAATTTTGGTCGTGCTTTAATCTACTCCCTCCATTACTAAATATAAGTCTTTTCAGAGATTCCAATAAGGTACAACATACAGAGCAATATGAGTCAATATACACTCTAAAACATGTCTATATACATCCGTGTGTAGTTTGCATTGAAATCTCTAGAAAGACTTATATTTAGAAATGGAGGGAGTAGACAGTAACCTTGTTGGGAACGTAGTAATTTCAAAATTTTCCTACGCACATGCAAGATCATGGTGATGCATAACAACGATAGGGGAGAGTGTTGTCCACGTACCCTCGTAGACCGAAAGTGGAAGCGTTAGCACAACACGGTTGATGTAGTCGTACGTCTTCACGATCCGACCGATCCAAGTACCGAACGTACGGCACCTCCGAGTTCAGCACACATTCAGCTCGATGACGTCCCACGAACTCCGATCCAGCAGAGCTTTGCGGGAGAGTTCCGTCAGCTCGACGGCGTGGTGACGGTGTCGATGTTGCTACCGACGCAGGGCTTCGCCTAAGCACCGCTTCGATATTACCGAGGTGGAATATGGTGGAGGGGGGCACCGCACACGGCTAAGAGAGCAATGATCAATTGTTGTGTCTAGAGGTGCCCCCCTGCCCCTGTATATAAAGGAGCAAGGGGGGAGGCGGCCGGCCAAGGAGGAGGGCGCGCCAAGGGGGGAGTCCTACTCCCGCCGGGAGTAGGACTCCTCCTTCCCTTGTTGGAGTAGGAGAGGGGAAGGAAGGGAGAGATGAGAGGAAGGAAGGGGGGGGCGCCGCCCCCCCTCCTTGTCCAATTCGGACTAGAGGGGGAGGGGGCGCGCAGCCTGCCCTGGCCCCCCCTTCTCCCCTAGGGCCCATGAGGCCCAATAAACCCTCGGGGGGTTCCGGTAACCCCCTGGTACTCCGGTATATGTCCGAAACCTTCCGAAACCATTCCGGTGTCCGAACATAGTCATCCAATATATCGATCTTTACGTCTCGACCATTTCGAGACTCCTCGTCATGTCTGTGATCATATCCGGGACTCCGAACTACCTTCGGTACATCAAAACACAAAAACTCATAATACCGATCGTCACCGAACTTTAAGCGTGCGGACCCTACGGGTTCGAGAACTATGTAGACATGACCGAGACACGTCTCCAGTCAATAACCAATAGCGGAACCTGGATGCTCATATTGGCTCCGACATATTCTACGAAGATCTTTATCGGTCAAACCGTATAACAACATACGTTGTTCCCTTTGTCATCGGTATGTTACTTGCCCGAGATTCGATCGTCGGTATCTCAATACCTAGTTCAATCTCGTTACCGGCAAGTCTCTTTACTCGTTATGTAATGCATTATCCCGCAACTAACTCATTAGTCACGTTGCTTGCAAGGCATATAGTGATGTGCATTACCGAGAGGGCCCAGAGATACCTCTCCGACAATCGGAGTGACAAATCCTAATCTCGAAATACGCCAACTCAACAAGTACCTTCGGAGACACCTGTAGAGCTCCTTTATAATCACCCAGTTACGTTGTGATGTTTGGTAGCACACAAAGTGTTCCTCCGGTAAACGGGAGTTGCATAATCTCATAGTCATAGGAACATGTATAAGTCATGAAGAAAGCAATAGCAACATACTAAACGATCAAGTGCTAAGCTAACGGAATGGGTCAAGTCAATCACATCATTCTCCTAATGATGTGATCCCGTTAATCAAATGACAACTCATGTCTATGGCTAGGGAACTCAACCATCTTTGATCAACAAGCTAGTCAAGTAGAGGCATACTAGTGACACTATGTTTGTCTATGTATTCACACATGTATTATGTTTCCGGTTAATACAATTATAGCATGAATAATAAACATTTATCATGATATGAGGAAATAAATAATAACTTTATTATTGCCTCTAGGGCATATTTCCTTCAAACCTCGCATGTCAATTCAGGATACCATAAAAGTGATAGGAGCAAAGACATTTTGTCATCTTAAACATTCATTTTGACCTTCTTTGAATTTTGAAATACGGACTTCAGACCCATACATGACAAGAGGATTTGAATATAGTTGCAATGTCAATGTTTATGTCCTTCAAACGCAATAACATTTTTGGGACAAGAAAAGGTTAAGAAAAACAAGTACATTATTTAGCTAAGAAAACCAGACTAAAATGCCCCATTCCTTCAACATCTACACACATATCACTGGTAAAAGTTAGAACAAGATATCATACATGTTTACAATGGCAACCTATAATCAGTAACAATTACATGGGACCGTTATTCAGTGTTCCCCCGGTGCAGGGTAGACATTATTCCTTATGTTCACAAGCACTAGTAGAAAAAGGGTCAAACGTGAAGAACATTAGTGCCGGTTTGAATTTGAGCCGGCACTAATGTGTACATTAGTGCCGGTTCCAACGGCTAGCCGGGCCGCTCTCATTAGTACCGGTTCGTGGCGAACCTTTAGTACCGGTTTGTGCCACGAACCGGTACTAAAGAGGTGGTGGCCTTTAGTACCGGTTGGTGGCTCCAGCCGGTACTAAAGACCCCCCTTTAGTACCGGTTGGAGCCACCAACCGGTACTAAAAAGTGCGCTACACACCCGCAATGCACAATATTTAGTCCCACCTCGCTAGTTGAGAGGAGTTCGCACCGGTTTATAAGCCCCGCCGTGGCTACTGTGTCGAGCTCCTCTCTAAGCAGGCCTTTGTGGGCCTATTGCACGTCTTCTTGTTGGAGAACGTAGTAATTTCAAAAAAATTCCTACGCACACGCAAGATCATGGTGATGGCATAGCAACGGGAGGGGAGAGTGTATGTCCACGTACCCTCGTAGACCGTAAGCGGAAGCGTTATAAAAACGCGGTTGATGTAGTCGTACGTCTTCACGATCCGACCGATCCAAGTACCGAACGCACGGCACCTCCGAGTTCAGTACACGTTCAGCTCGATGGCGATCCCGGGCTCCGATCCAGCAAAGCGTCGGGGATGAGTTCCGTCAAGACGACGGCGTGGGAGCGATGATGATGCTCCACCGGCGCAGAGCTTCGCTTAAGCTCGCGACGATATGACTCTACGGCGCGAGGGCTTCGCTTAAGCTCGCGACGATATGACGAAGTGGAATATGGTGGAGGGGGCACCGCACACGGCTAAGGAACGACCGTAGATCAACTTGTGTGTCATGGGGTGCCCCTGCCCCGTATATAAAGGAGCAAGGGGTGCGGCCAGCCCTAGGAGGAGGCGCGCGGAGGAGTCTCGCTCCCCCCCTTCCTAGTTGGATTAGGACTTGGGGGGGGAGATAGGAAGGGGCGCGCCCCCTCTCCTTGTCCTATTCGGACTAGGGGAGGGGCGCGGCCTGCCCTGGCCGCCCTCCTCTTCTCCTTATGGCCCATTAAGGCCCAACATCCCCGGAGTGTTCCGTAACCCCGGTTTTCGGTAAAATCGATTTCACCCGGAACTATTCGAAGTCCAAACATAGGCTTCCAATATATCAATCTTTATGTCTCGACCATTTGAGACTCCTCGTCATGTCCGTGATCACATCCGGACTCGAACAAACTTCGTACATCAAAACTTATAAACTCATAATAAACTGTCATCGTAACGTTAAGCGTGCGGACCCTACGGGTTCGAGAACTATGTAGACATGACCTAGAACTATTCTCGGTCAATAACCAATAGCGGAACCTGGATGCCCATATTGGTTCCTACATATTCTTCAAGATCTTTATCGGTCAAACCGCATAACGACATACGTTGTTCCTTTGTCATCGGTATGTTACTTACCCGAGATTCGATCGTCGGTATCCAATACCTAGTACAATCTCGTTACCGGCAAGTCTCTTTACTCGTTCCGTAATACATCATCTCACAACTAACTTATTAGTTGCAATGCTTGCAAGGCTTATGTGATATGTATTACCGAGAAGGCCTAGAGATACCTCTCCGACAATCGGAGTGACAAAACCTAATCTCGAAATCGCCAACCCAACATGTACCTTTGGAGACACTGTAGTACTCCTTTATAATCACCCGATTACGTTGTGACGTTTGGTAGCACCAAAGTGTTCCTCCGTAAACGGAGTTGCATAATCTCATAGTTACAGGAACATGTATAGGTCATGAAGAAAGCAATAGCAATATACTAAACGATCAAGTGCTAAGCTAACGGAATGGGTCATGTCAATCACATCATTCTCCTAATGATGTGATCCCATTAATCAAATAACAACACATGTCTATGGTTAGGAAACATAACCATCTTTGATTAATGAGCTAGTCAAGTAGAGGCATACTAG
This sequence comes from Aegilops longissima, assembly GCA_021605205.1. Classification (NCBI taxonomy): domain Eukaryota; kingdom Viridiplantae; phylum Streptophyta; class Magnoliopsida; order Poales; family Poaceae; genus Aegilops; species Aegilops longissima. Next base: position 812,620,254 of record CM038677.1, read on the forward strand.
TGACTATATGTTTGTCTATGTACTCACACATGTATCATGTTTCCGGTTGATACAATTCTAGCATGAATAATAAACATTTATCATGATATAAGGAAATAAATAATAACTTTATTATTGCCTCTAGGGCATATTTCCTTCAGTCTCCCACTTGCACTAGAGTCAATAATCTAGATTACACAGTAATGATTCTAACACCCATGGAGTCTTGGTGCTGATCATGTTTTGCTTGTGGAAGAGGCTTAGTCAACGGTCTGCAACATTCAGATCCGTATGTATCTTGCAAATCTCTATGTCTCCCACCGGACTTGGTCCCGGATGGAATTGAAGCGTCTCTTGATATGCTTGGTCCTCTTGTGAAATCTGGATTCCTTTGCCAAGGCAATTGCACCATATTGTCACGAAGATCTTCATTGGTCCCGATGCACTAGGTATGACACCTAGATCGAAATGAACTCTTTCATCCAGACTCCTTCATTTGCTGCTTCGAAGCAGCTATGTACTCCGCTTCACATGTAGATCCCGCCACGACGCTTTGTTTAGAACTACACCAACCGACAGCTCCACCGCTTAATAAAAACACGATCCGGTTTGCGATTTAGAATCGTCCGGATCAGTGTCAAAGCTTGCATCGACGTAACCATTTACGACTAGCTCTTTGTCACCTCCATATCGAGAAACATATCCTTAGTCCTTTTCGGTATTTCAGGATGTTCTTGACCGCTGTCCGATGATCCACTCTGGATTACTTTGGTACCTTCCTGCCAAGCTTATTGCTAAGCATACGTCAGTCTGGTACACAGCATTGCATACATGATAGAGCGTATGGCTGAAGCATAGGAACATCTTTCATTTCTCTCTATCTTCTGCTGTGGTCGGGCATTGAGTCGACTCAATTTCACACCTTGTGTCTGGTAAAATCCTTCCTTTGCTCGATCCATTTTGAACTTTTTCAAAACTTTATCAAGGTATGTGCTTTGTGAAAGTCCAATCAAGCGCCTTGATCTATCTCTATAGATCTTGATGCCCAATATGTAAGCAGCTTCACCGAGGTCTTTAATTGAAAACTTTTATTCAAGTATCCTTTTATGCTATCCAGAAATTCTATATCATTTCCAATCAATAATATGTCGTCCACATATAATATTAGAAATGCTACTGAGCTCCCACTCACTTTCTTGTAAATACAGGCTTCTCCAAAAGTCTGTATAAAACCATATGCTTTGATCACACTATCAAAGCGTTTATTCCAACTCCGAGAGGCTTGCACGGACCATAAATTGATCGCTGGAGCTTGCACACTTTGTTAGCCCTTTTGGGTCAACAAAACCTTCTGGTTGCATCATATACAACTCTTCTTCTAGAAATCCATTCAAGAATGCAGTTTTGACATCCATTTGCCAAATTTCATAATCATAAAATGCAGCAATTGCTAACATGATTCGGACAGACTTAAGCATCGCTGGTGAGAAAGTCTCATCGTAGTCAACCCCTTGAACTTGTCGAAAACCTTTCGCAACAAGTCGAGCTTTATAGACAGTTATATTACCATCAGCGTCGGTCTTCTTCTTAAAAATCCATTTGTTCTCAATGGCTTGCCGATCATCGGCAAGTCAACCAAAGTCCATACTTTGTTCTCATACATGGATCCCATCTCAGATTTCATGGCTTCCAGCCATTTTGCGGAATCTGGGCTCATCATCGCTTCCTCATAGTTCGTAGGTTCGCCATTGTCAAGTAACATGACTTCCAGAATAGGATTACCGTACCACTCTGGTGCGGATCTTACTCTGGTTGACCTACGAAGTTCAGTAGAAACTTGATCTGAAGTTTCATGATCAATATCATTAGTTTCCTCACTAATTGGTGTAGTTGTCACAGGAACCGGTTCTTGTGATGAACTACTTTCCAATAAGGGAGCAGATACTGATTATCTCATCAAGTTCTACTTTCCTCCCACTCACTTCTTTCGAGAGAAACTCTTTTCTAGAAAGGATCCGAATTTAGCAACGAAAATCTTGCCTTCAGATCTGTGATAGAAGGTGTACCCATGATCTCTTTTGGGTATCCTATGAAGACACATTTCTCGATTTGGGTTCGAGCTTATCTGGTTGAAGTTTCTTCACATAAGCATCGCAGCCCCAAACTTTAAGAAACGACAACTTTGGTTTCTTGCCAAACCACAGTTCATGAGGTGTCGTCTCAACGGATTTTGATGGTGCCCTATTTAACGTGAATGCGGCCGCCTCTAAAGCATAACCCCAAAACGATAGAGGTAAATCAGTAAGAGACATCATAGATCGCACCATATCTAGTAAAGTACGACACGACGCTCGACACACCATTTCGTTGTGGTGTTCGGGTGGCGTGAGTTGCTAAACTATTCCGCATTGTTTCAAATGTAAACCAAACTCAGAACTCAAATATTCTCCTCCACGATCAGATCGTAGAAACTTTATTTTCTTGTTACGATGATTTTCCACTTCACTCTGAAATTCTTTGAACTTTTCAAATATTTCAGATTTGTGTTTCATTAAGTAGATATACCCATATCTGCTCAAATCATCTGTGAAGGTGAGAAAATAACGATACCGCCGCGAGCCTCAACATTCATTGGACCACAAACATCGGTATGTATGATTTCCAACAAATCAGTTGCTCGCTCCATAGTTCCGGAGAACGGCGTTTTAGTCATCTTGCCCATGAGGCACGGTTCGCAAGTACCAAGTGATTCATAATCAAGTGATTCCAAAAGCCCATCAAGATGGAGTTTCTTCATGCGTTTTACTCGATATGACCCAAACGGCGGTGCCACAAATAAGTTGCATTATCATTATCAACTCTGCATTTTTGGTTTCAACACTATGAATATGTGTATTAGTACTATCGAGATTCAATAAAAATAGACCACTCTTCAAGGGTGCATGACCATAAAAGATATTATTCATATAAATAGAACAACCATTATTCTCTGACTTAAATGAATAACAGTCTCGCATCAAACAAGATCCAGATATAATGTTCATGCTTAACGCTGGCACCAAATAACAATTATTTAGGTCTAAAACTAATCCCGATGGTAGATGTAGAGGTAGCGTGCCGACCGTGATCACATCGACTTTGGAACCATTTCCCACGCGCATCGTCACCTCGTCCTTAGCCAATCTTCGCTTAATCCGTAGTTCCTGTTTCGAGTTGCAAATATTAGCAACAGAACCAGTATCAAATACCCAGGTACTACTGCGAGCATTAGTAAGGTACACATCAATAACATGTATATCACATATACCTTTGTTCACTTTGCCATCCTTCTTATCCGCCAAATACTTGGGGCAGTTCCGCTTCCAGTGACCAGTTTGCTTGCGGTAGAAACACTCGGTCTCAGGCTTAGGTCCAGACTTGGGTTTCTTCTCTTGAGCAACAACTTTCTTGCTGTTCTTTTTGAAGTTCCCCTTCTTCTTCCCTTTGCCCTTTTTCTTGAAACTAGTGGTCTTGTTGACCATCAACACTTGATGTTCTTTCTTGATTTCTACCTCCGCAGCTTTTAGCATTGCGAAGAGCTCGGGAATTGTCTTGGTCATCCCTTGCATATTATAGTTCATCACGAAGCTCTTGTAGCTTGGTGGCAGTGATTGGAGAATTCTGTCAATGACACTATCATCCGGAAGATTAACTCCCAGTTGAATCAAGTGATTATTATACCCAGACATTTTGAGTATATGTTCACTGACAGAACTATTCTCCTCCATCTTGCAGCTATAGAACTTATTGGAGACTTCATATCTCTCAATCCGGCATTTGCTTGAAATATTAACTTCAACTCTTGGAACATCTCATATGCTCCATGACGCTCAAAACGTCGTTGAAGACCCGGTTCTAAGCCGTAAAGCATGGCACATCGAACTATAGAGTAGTCATCGCTTTGCTCGCCAGACGTTCACAACTTCGGCGTTGTTCTCTGCAAAGCAGGCTGGCACCCAGCGGTGCTTCCAGGACATAATTCTACGTGCAGCAATGAGGATAATCCTCGTTACGGACCCAGTCCGTAATTGCTACCATCATCTTTCAACTTTGCTTTCTCAAGGAACGCATTAAAATTCAACGGAACAACAACACGAGCCATCTATCTACAGTAAACATAGACAAGCAAAATACTATCGGTACTAAGTTCATGATAAATTTAAGTTCAATTAATCATATTACTAAAGAACTCCCACTTAGATAGACATCTCTCCATTTATCTAAGTGATTACGTGATCCAAATCAACTAAACCATGTCCGATCATCACGTGAGATGGAGTAGTTTCAATGGTGAACATCACTATGTTGATCATATCTACTATATGATTCACGTTCGACCTTCGGTCTCCGTGTTCGAGGCCATATCTGTTATATGCTAGGCTCGTCAAGTTTAACCTGAGTATTCGCGTGCGCAACTGTTTTGCATCCGTTGTATTTGAGCGAGAGCCTATCACACCCGATCATCACGTGGTGTCTCAAAGACGAAGAACTTTCGCAACGGTGCATACTCAGGAGAACACTTCTTGATAATTTTAGTGAGAAATCATCTTATAATGCTACCGTCAATCAAAGCAAGATAAGATGCATAAAGGATAAACATCACATGCAATGAATACAAGTGATATGATATGGCCATCATCATCTTGTGCTTGTGATCTCCATCTCGAAGCACCGTCATGATCACCATTGTCACCGCGCGACACCTTGATCTCCATCGTAGCATCGTTGTCGTCTCTCCAACTATTGCTTCTCGACTATCGCTACTGCTTAGTGATAAAGTAAAGCAATTACATGGCTTTTGCATTTCATACAATAAGCGACAACCATATGGCTCCTGCCATTGCCGATAACCGGTTACAAAACATGATCATCTCATACAATAAATATAGCATCACGTCTTGACCATATCACATCACAACATGCCCTGTAAAAACAAGTTAGACGTCCTCTACTTTGTTGTTGCAAGTTTTACGTGGCTGCTACGGGCTGAGCAAGAACCGTTCTTACCTACGCATCAAAACCACAACGATAGTTTGTCAAGCTAGTGTTGTTTTAACCTTCGCAAGGACCGGCGTAGCCACACTCAGTTCAACTAAAGTGAGAGAAACAGACACCGCCGGTCACCTTTAAGCAACGAGTGCTCGAAGCGGTGAAACCAGTCTCGCGTAAGCGTACGCGTAATGTCGGTCCGGGCCGCTTCATCTCACAATACCGCTGAACCAAAGTATGACATGCTGGTAAGCAGTATGACTTATATCGCCCACAACTCACTTGTTTTCTACTCGTGCATATGACATCAACGCATAAAACCAGGCTCGGATGCCACTGTTGGAGAACGTAGTAATTTCAAAAAATTTCCTACGCGCACGCAAGATCATGGTGATGGCATAGCAACGAGAGGGGAGAGTGTATGTCCATGTACCCTCGTAGACCGTAAGCGGAAGCGTTATAACAACGCGGTTGATGTAGTCGTACGTCTTCACGATCCGACCGATCCAAGTACCGAACGCACGGCACCTCCGAGTTCAGTACACGTTCAGCTCGATGACGATCCCCGGGCTCCGATCCAGCAAAGCGTCGGGGATGAGTTCCGTCAAGACGACGGCGTGGTGGCGATGATGATGCTCCACCGGCGCAGAGCTTCGCCTAAGCTCATGACGATATGACTCTACGGTGCAGGGCTTCGCCTAAGCTCGCGACGATATGACGAAGTGGAATATGGTGGAGGGGGCACGCACACGGCTAAGGAACGATCCGTAGATCAACTTGTGTGTCATGGGGTGCCCCTGCCCCAGTATATAAAGGAGCAAGGGGTGCGGCCAGCCCTAGGAGGAGGCGCTGGAGGAGTCCTACTCCCACCGAGTAGGACTCCCCCCTTCCTAGTTGGATTAGGACTTGGGGAGGGAGATAGGAAGGGGCGCCCCCTCTCCTGTCCTATTCGGACTAGGGGGGAGGCGCGGCCTGCCCTGGCCGCCCTCCTCTTCTCCCTTATGGCCCATTAAGGCCCAACATCCCCGGGAGGGTTCCGTAACCCCGGTTTTCAGAAGATCCCGATTTCACGGAACTATTCCGAAGTCCAAACATAGGCTTCCAATATATCAATCTTTATGTCTCGACCATTTCGAGACTCCTCGTCATGTCCGTGATCACATCCGGGACTCCGAACAAACTTCGGTACATCAAAACTTATAAACTCATAATAAACTGTCATCGTAACGTTAAGCGTGCGGACCCTACGGGTTCGAGAACTATGTAGACATGACCTAGAACTATTCTCGGTCAATAACCAATAGCGGAACCTGGATGCCCATATTGGTTCCTACATATTCTTCGAAGATCTTTATCGGTCAAACCGCATAACGACATACGTTGTTCCCTTTTGTCATCGGTATGTTACTTACCCGAGATTCGATCGTCGGTATCCAATACCTAGTTCAATCTCGTTACTCGCAAGTCTCTTTACTCGTTCTGTAATACATCATCTCACAACTAACTTATTAGTTGCAATGCTTGCAAGGCTTATGTGATGTGTATTACCGAGAAGGCCTAGAGATACCTCTCTGACAATCGGAGTGACAAAACCTAATCTCAAATCGCCAACCCAACATGTACCTTTGGAGACACCTGTAGTACTCCTTTATAATCACCCGATTACGTTGTGACGTTTGGTAGCACCAAAGTGTTCCTCCGTAAACGGAGTTGCATAATCTCATAGTTACAGGAACATGTATAGGTCATGAAGAAAGCAATAGCAATATACTAAGCGATCAAGTGCTAAGCTAATGGAATGGGTCATGTCAATCACATCATTCTCCTAATGATGTGATCCCATTAATCAAATAACAACACATGTCTATGGTTAGGAAACATAACCATCTTTGATTAATGAGCTAGTCAAGTAGAGGCATACTAGTGACTATATGTTTGTCTATGTACTCACACATGTATCATGTTTCCGGTTGATACAATTCTAGCATGAATAATAAACATTTATCATGATATAAGGAAATAAATAATAACTTTATTATTGCCTCTAGGGCATATTTCCTTCACTTCTGCCCTGTGGGCCTTTGTAGTATCGTAAAATACCAGCAAACGAAAAGGAATTAAATGGAAAACACAAAATTAAATGAAAAAGAAATCAGCAAACCAAAAATCCCCCAAACCTTGGGCTCCCGGCCCCCCGAGCTGGATCGTGCCACGTGGTTGCCCTTTAGCACCGGTTCGTGTTGAACCGGTACTAAACGGGGGCTTTAGTGCCCACACTTTAGTGCCGGTTATGGAACTGGCACTAAAGGGCCTTACGAACCGGTGCTATTGCCCGGTTCTGCACTAGTGAAGGTAGAAACTATAGTTGTTAAACTACACTAAGATCTTTACATTTATTTTTCATGCCATTTTTCTACTTACATGGGAACGAACATCCATTCCATTATTGTAAATGCCTAGGAATGTTGTAGTATTCTCAGATAATTAGTAAATGATCTGAAGCACTACTACACCTGTCCACAGGAAAAGTAGCTGAAATTATGTTGCTATGCCCTTTGAAGATAAGTGTAACCAGGGACAATTAGGTCAACACTATCAAAACCAGAGACACCTGGATTAGTCCCTCAATTATGTTGACGGCAGATTAATTGGTCTTATTCCAATAAAAATAAAAACTATGTTTCAGTTCTTCATCACTCCTTCCATTTTCCTAAAAAAAGGAATGGTGTAGTATTTACAAAGTGAGATATAGCATTGAAGAAATAACAAGGAGTAGCTTAGACTTTTTAAATAGCTTTCCTAAATGCGTAAGTGGTATACCAGGACAAAAAAAATGATCTAACACAAATCCATGTGGAGATGAATCCTAATGTTCATGCGCATGAATGTGAAATGAGACACCAGAAAACAATAGTACATACACCAGAATTTTAAACCTGATTATAAGCAGCATACCATGAACATCATGAATGGAATTCAAGAACAAACCTGAAACTTTTTTATGTGAATCATAATCTTTTCAATAGCAACACAACACCAGATAGTCTATGATCCATGACAATTTGGACATTCGGCTCCTAGCGGTATGTAGCTTATTAGCAGGCTAACCAAGCCTCTCAATTGGAAGTGACTCAATGTTCCTATGAATGCCCTCTCTTCCATTCTCTCTATCCAGGGCACCTTCCCGGCCTATGTCTTGGTGTTCAAGAAATTGAAGTGATGAACCAGCGGATGGATAATCACTAACTGATTAAAGAAAAAGCACACTCATGCAAACATACCTGATGTCCTGCTAGTCAAGATAATGTGCATCCACTCCTCCTACGCTCATCCCTGCCACTGAGAGGAGGGCCCTCCGCATTCTTGCTCCTATCCACCATTGCCTCTAGCATGACACCACGTGAAATCTTGATGGGAACAGAGGAGGAAGTAGACCCAATGGTGAACTGTCAGCAGTAGGAACCGTCCCCTGCATGTTTCTTTGCGCCGCCTTTGCTGCCGTGGATCTAGAACTGGAGCGGGAGATCTGGTGGCCGCCTATAGGGGCAGAGGTGCTTGTTGCTATTGGTGGTCAGGGAAGGAACCGTGCACGCATGAGGAGGCGGCGACACTGTGCGAGGGGTAGCCTAGGGATGTAGGTTAGGGTTTCAGTGACACGATAGGTTGGAGGTGGAGGAGAGGGGGAGGAGATGGAGGCTCTGCCGGCAGCGACGACCATCTAGGGTTCGCTGCTCTGGTGGGGGAGAGGTGAGACCGTGAAGATGAATGCCCGACAGGAGAGAAAAAAATTGGTGGGAGGTGGACTTACGTGAAAGAAAATTGGTGAGGCTAGGTGGGGAGGTGAGACAAAAAAACAGAGATGAAATAAATTGGTGGGGATGATATCGATCGATGGAGGAAGCATGGTTCGATGTGGGAAGGCTAATGAGACGAAACGACAACGGACTGCCCCTTTAGGATTAGAGATATGCATTTTCTACTAGTGCTTTACTATTGATATAATATCATAGACGGTATGCATTTTCTACTAGTGTTTTACTATTGATATAATATCATAGACGGTGATTATACATTATGTTCCTTAAGTTTCTCATAACCATATTTCATAAGTTGTTGTTTCATTCCGGTGAATACATCTTATGAGGCTTCTCAAGGAGACTGGGTGATTGATTTATTTCTTACACGGCTTTGAGTCCTGTTTGACTGATTTGAAGCATGCCACAAGGTCATATAGTTTGTAATTGTTATTTTTGTTGGACGTTTAGTCACCAACAAATTTCTGATTTATTGCATTCTCTGATTTTCCATTGGATATATTAACTAAAAATCAAATTCTTCAAAGGTCATTCCTTCGGAGCAAGATCAAATTAAGGCATCGCTTATAAATCAATGGCACTGTAGTGCAGACAATTAAAATTGAAGAGTGTCTCGATGCTGCACGCAACAACGTTGTTGCATAAAGATTCATCTTCACATCAATTCTTTCTCCAGCAACTTTTAAGTTGGTAGGATTAAATTGTGCGAGAATTTCCATTACTGCCTTGATTGCTGTTGCTACGTTTTTTATATAAGCAAGTGTTGACCTTGATTTGTTGCCTTCCTTTTCCCTATTTTAGAACTTCTCTAATATATTTGTATGTGTTTAAATTGTAGGGGACGCAACATAATGTGAGATGCTTGACTGATCGTTGCTTCCATTTGACACGTTAACAACTTTATAAATAGGTTACTAAATTTCTGAAGAAACATTGTGCTTGCATCATTTGATTATTGTTTTGCAATTGTTAGGAAATTTCAAAACCCATATTATTACGCTATAGATATTACCGGGCAAACTGATAGATGACTACACAAAAAATCTCATCCTTTACATGGATTTGGACCTCCAAGATGCATTAGAACTCCAGAGACATGGACTAACTTTTTCCCGACAATGTAAGCTTATTATATGCATGGTGACACAAATGAGTCCTTCTATACTTGCGAGCAAGTATCTCTTGAAAGACATATTCGAGGGTGAAAATAGGGTGGAACATTTTTAAAAACAACATTACAGTAAGTAACTGAAATATCATATAAATCTGAAGAAGTAAGTCATCATCCTACATATTTTAATGAAGTTCACTTATAATCCGTGGAACATGTTTGTAAATGCCTAAGCAACAACTGAAACACTATGACATTTTAGAAATTGGCAAGCATTTGATCATTATTTTCTAAATGTCATTATTAATTAAGTTATCTTCCTATCTTTCATGAAAATTCAAATGGGACATACAAAATTAAGCAAGTCATGTGCGAAATTGTTGCACTAATTTTGGTACATAACCGGAATATGAACAAGAAATATGCAGTTTTGTCTTGATGGATATACGAAATTTTACCCGTAGACAACCATAGGCTGAACTAATTGTACGACAATAACTACAAAGGTATTTAATACTAATAGTCATGCTAATAAGCATTAAACGCACTAGCCAACTAGATTATGCAAATAAGATGTTGCTTTCCAGGAAAATTAATAAATATTCAGCCACCACCTAGAATTTTCGTTGTTAAAGCGTATTTTTGGACAGTTACATAAATAAATGGCCGAATCTGTATATTGAAGCTAATAAGTATAGTGTATTGAGTACACTGCATCTATCCAAATGAGACCTGATTGGATCTTTCATTTTCAACAGATGAGCTTGCCGACACTATTCATGATGATTTGATATGACTTACCAGCATATAGCTAGCCTCCTATATATTATCCATGTGTTTATAAACTTATATGGTTGGACACACATTTCAAGGTAATAAATAATTAATACATCTTTATAATATGAACTGATAGATAATATATTGTATAATTAGCCCGTGCGAATGCATGGGCTGACGGATAGTAATCATAATGATCTAGCGCTGCGCGCATCTGTGCCACTGCCCGACCATTTCTATGTAGTCGATGGTGCCACTAACACGTACTGTACTACTGTAGGTAGCTGTCGCTGTCGACGCGGACTGCAGCTCTGTATTCCCACGGACCGTCGGTGGCAAGCTGGCCAACTTCACCGTACGACCCTAAATCTTACCCCATTTTGTCTGGATTTTATCTGTATGAGGTAGATATAAGGCCTCTTTTAGTTTGAAGGAATTTCATAGGAATTCTAAAGGATACGATTCTTATAGGATTTTTTCTCTTTAAAGCCCTTTGATTCATAGGAATGGATTCCTATTTCTACATAAGATTTGTTCCTATCCTCCACATTTTATATGAAAATAAAAATGAGCCTAGACTTAATGAAAAATTTCCTTTGGTGTGAACCAAATGACATCTCGTTTCCTATTTCTACTCATAGAATTTGACATACATGTCATCTCATTTCCTGCAAATTTCCTATTCCTACGATAATCCTATCCTATGAACCAAAAGAGGCCTAAGAAGAATAAACGCCGGACAGAGGCTGGACAAACTCGCTGCACCCACCGCTGCTACCCCATATTTTGTCCGGATTTTGTCCGTGGTGGGTGCACGTGGTGGGCCAGGTAAAAAAAGGAGAGAGTGACATATGGGGGCGAGGCGGACACCGACGGACGACGAGGACGCGAAGACATCCGCTTTCTGTCCGCTTTGGCCCCAAACCGAGAGCAACTTTGGTCTGGAAATGAAACAAAAGCGGACACAGACCGGACGAAACGTCTGTATGCTCTCATGCGTTGGGTCGTTCGGTTTGTCCGTTTTACCCCAAACGGACACAAACGGACGATTTGGGATAAATGTGGGTCACGTGATGGAGTTGGCCTAATTCTCTCTCGATTATTCTACGAACTAACCTTTGACCTTCTCCCGTTTCTCATCTCTGTGGGAGAAGGACGGAGAGACTGCGTAGAGTGCAAAGCTGAACCATTCCAGTCAAGACCAAGATACATACATGGCGCAACGGACTGGGCGCATAGGTGTGGGTTGATCCATCCGCCCTGACAACTTCCTCTAAGTTGATCGACGGATCGACGGCGACGACGGGTCGTTTGCTGGGCTTCACGCGGCCAGATTCGCCTCTGTGAAGACTGATTACGCACGCACCAGGTACTACCACTAGTAGTTGGTAGCCTGCCTTTTCCGGTGCGATCGGCGGCGGCGGCTTTCATCAGGATTCGATTCCACCAGGGTACGCACGTACTTTACGTACGCCTATCCACACAAGGCGAAAAGTACGCCTGGTGGAAAAGTACGCCTATCCACACCAAAAATGCTACACGTAGGACTTGTACGTAGGTCTAGCATTGCTCTATCCACACAAGGCGAAAAGTACTCATGCTCATGACTACTCATGCTCATGCTTGTTGGTTACGCACGTACTTTACATACTTTACATGCTGCGATGGCCGCCCCCAATTTCCTCCGGGGAAGCCCCGCTGGCGCCGCCACCGCAGCTCTTCGGCCGTCGCGGCCTGGCCCATGGCGGCAACGCTGCAGGCCGTCCCATGCGACCCCGCAACCACCCCCCGGATGCGGCGCTGAGCGCCTGTTCCAGAGCCTTCGCCGGTGAGCTCCCTCGGCCCCAGTCAACGCCAGCGCCGGTGGCCACAGCGCTCCTCTGTCCAGCGGCGGGAGGTTGACGAGCACGGAGCACAAGAATTTTTTCTTTTTTCTTTCAATGACAGGTGGACCCCATGGGGCCACACATGATGATAACGTTTGCCAACGTCGCAATTACTTAGGTGGTGCCACGTAAGTCTGACTATCGGGCCCAATCTATCATAAACATGCTTAATTGAGTCAAATCCGCCGATAGACGTAGTGTTTTCTGCAAAAAACAATGTATTGTAGTGTTTTTTGCAAATCTAGACTTCAAAGTGGTGGTTTTGTGCAACTTAAGAGAGAGAGAGAGGAATCAAAGATCGACGTAGTAGGATCCCTCTTTCGAGTGTTGTTGTTTGTCAAAAAAAAAGGATCCAAATCATGAGCAGTGGTCTGTGTCATGCAATGATCTCGTAATTTCCCTCTCTTTTCTCCGACCATGTATGGCTGGCGGCCGCCGGTGGTGCCTGTCTAACCACGCGCCGTCGCTGTTGCAGTAGTGACTATTACATCAGACCGGACAACGGACGTGCACGAAGACTCCGGCAGGTCGTCGCGCACGGCCATATCCCGCTCCGTCTCCACGCGCACACGGCCCCGCCTCCGCCTCCGCCTCCGCGCCACACACACACCGCGGACGCCCGAGTCCAAGACCTTGGTGCGCAAGGCTGGGTGACTGCCACGGCCCCTGCCTATAAATTGACCCGCCCCCGCGCCGTCACTCCTCCCACCCCCACAGGCCACCATAGAGCTCGATCGTCGCCCAGACCTACAGTCAGCAGCGCTGCACGCCGCTCAGTTCCGTCCCACCATTCCTAATCCAGCGAACACTGTTGGTTTGGCTATTTGGATCGATGGCAGCCATGAAGGTGATTGCTTGCAGGCGACCGAACCGGGGTTTCTCTCCTCTTCGGATTCTGATTGCACACGGCCGGTTTTGCTGATCTTGTTTTGTTCTTTGACGGCTGCGCAATTCAGGTTGTGCTGAAGCTGGAGGTGCACGACGACAGGCAGAAGCAGAAGGCCATCAAGGTCGTCTCCGCGCTCCACGGTAGTAATCCTCTGTTTCTCTCATCTTCTTGCTCTGCTTCGTCTTGACCATGGGGAAATTAATTAGCGGTCATGCATGTCTGAATTTGACACTAGTTCTGACGACGACAACCCTCACTTCCTCAGGGATCGACCACATCGCCGTGGACATGAAGGACCAGAAGATGACGGTCGTCGGCACCGTCGACCCCATCGCCGTCGTGGCCAGTCTGCGCAGCAAGCCCTTCCCCACGGCGCAGATCTTCTCGGTCGGCCCGGCGAAGGAGGAGAAGAAGGATGGCGATGAGAAGGACGGCGACAAGAACGACGCGAGCAAGCCGGTGGAGTACCCGACGTACTGGTACCCGCCGCCGCCGTACCACCCGCACCTGTACCACATCGTACACAGCGCCGAGGAGGACCCCAACTCGTGCGCCATCTGCTGATCGACGCGCGCCGCCGGTTCCCGCCATTGTACACTTTGTAGCTGGCCTTCCTTCCTGCATGCCGATCGATCAGGCTACCTGCACCGGTGATCAACGGCGTGCGTTATGTATATGGATGGCCGTGTAAGGCGTGAGTTGAGCCGGTGATCCGGCATGTGCCTGTGCATTTGCTTAGTTTGTAATGTGCAGATACAGAAGTACAGTATGGTGTTCAAAAAGGAAAATCATCAAGTTGTTACAAGAAAAGTGTGGAGAAGGACCAGATAGAACTGCTGCACTTATTTTTCAGATAAAATTGATGGATTGATCTTCAATAGTGATAAGAAAATAATCAGATCTGAATAGCACAGCTGCTCATCCAGTCTTCATTTGACCATCAGAAAAGAAAGTTGATGAAGTACTACTGCAAACTAAGCACACTTTAGATGGCTATATATGTTCCTTTTGCCGGAACCAGCCTGCCCAGGTTCGAGTTGATAGACTTGGCGCGTATGCTCGCATATTGGCTGAATATTTCAGATTCTTCGGCGCTACTCTTTCAGTAGTATCATATGTGTCCGCCAACCACAAGACGTCTATGAAGATTTGCATTAAGCAAGTCAGGCACAAAGAGATGAGAAATTCAGGCGGACAACTAGATTGGTCTCTCGTGCTTCTTTACATTTACCAGTTGAAACTCCGAACTCCAAAGCTATACAGCTGTGCCCCATCTAAGAGTTGCTTTCAGCAGTCAATGATAACAACGTGTGAAAAGGATTCCAAGCTTTCGGACTGCTTTTTATTACTTATGTAGTATGTTTTCATCGGTACGAGTCCTAACACATGATTACGACCTAATACATTGCTAATCATCCATGTCACAAATACACATTCTCAATTGCAGGTCCTAATCGCTGCTCCAACTACACATAGTATTCAGTTTATATCGAACATCTTTTGTGTTCAACGGACGGCTGCAAGCCATGCGCATTTTATCCATTCATTACCCTATTCTGTTTGACTTAGTGATAACGTTGCTTCATTTTTTTTAAATCCTGCATCTTTGCTCTAGAAACAACAACTCAGATTGCCAACCGAAGTTTTCTTTAGCTGATTTGAAGACTAAAGTTGCGGAGATACCTCGCTATCATTGGAATGTTTTCGTTCCACATCAAAAAAGAAAATCGATTTAATGAGGCAGAAAAGGCGTCAAAATCTAGTGGCCCAGGGGTACATGACTTGTGAGTCCTAACCACCCACTAATAGTCGCTTGTTGCCACATTTACCTGTTAGTTGTGACATTATAACAATATTACTTTCTCCGTTCTTAAAAGAGTGTACTTTCAACTTTGTTGGAAAGTTAAACATTTTTATATTTATATTTATACAATAATACACCAACATTCATGCCATCAAATTAGCAGCATTAGATTAATGATAAAATACATTTTCATCATATACCTATTTGATTTCATAAACATTGATATATTTTTGCATAAAGTCGGGCAGATTTTGACATAGTTTGACACTCCAACAAAGTTGGAAGTACACTCTTTGAAGGACGGAGGGAGTACTCTACAAAAAATCCGACAACTCATACCCACAACTCACGATGGTGTCTAGTTAACCAGGTACTAGACAAGTTAGAGATGTCTTTTTAAGGCATCTTCAAAGCGGACCCTCAAACTGCCCGCAACCGTCTGGACTATGCAGTTCAAACGTGTTGAGCCATCCAACGTGGATCTGTATTGGTTCGTCGAGCAGTCTGGGCATACTTATTCCGGCAAACACGAGACAAATTAAGGGGAGGGGGGCTTGCGGGAGTCTGGACAGCAGCCACGTAGGACTCCGACACCCCCGGCCCACCAAAAACCCCCTCCGGCACCCCGCGCGTTCGTCCTCCCATTTTCTCTCCATCAGTATTTCTCTCTTGCCTTCGCCGCCGCTCCACCACCCCGGCCGCCAAGCCACACCCATGTCGGAACTCGACGAGTCGGTCACCTCCAACGGTACACCCAGGCTCCACGCCGCTTCTCCTTCACCGTTGTTCCACACCTCTCCTTGGACCAGCACACAGGTACCATCCGCTCCTACGATGCTCACCATGCCTGACAACTGTTTGATAAATTACCTGAGCTAAATAATGTTGTCCCTTCTTCTTTAAAGCAGTGGATTCGGATATGGAGTACATATACGAGCACTATGTTGAGTCGCCCGACGAGGAGGACTAAATAGATGAGACGGCGATGATGCACGAGGTGCTAGTGAATGCGGAGTGTGCGGAGGAGCATGTCCTCAATTTCACAGGATCGACCAAGGGTTATCAAGTGCTCAACTAAAAGGTCTGAAACTGGCGCGCGGCCATTTGATGCTAAATGCTTTCCGTGGGAAGGATTGGGTCCTCTGGTTACCAAAAGTGCATGGCCGCACTACAAATGCTTGCATATGGCATGTCCGCTAATTCGTGGGATGAGTACCTACGGATGTCGGAGAACACATGCGGAGGTGCCGTGGCCAAGTTTGCAACTGTCGTGGTCGAGGTGCTTGAACCTCAATACCTGAGAGACCAACCGTGGCAGACACCGAGAGGCTCTTGGGAATCTCAAAAGCAAGACGGTGGCCAAGTTGCTCGGACCACTTGACTACAAGTATTGAAAATGGAAGAACCGCCGAAAGCTTTACAAGAGCAATATCAGGGTCATGTTAAAAAACTCACCATCATTCTTGATGTAGTTGCATCACATGATCTTTGGGTTTGGCATGCTTTTTTTGGCATGCCCGGGTCTCACGGTGACATTAATGTGCTACAGCTATTACCATTGTTTGTCAGGCTGGCTAAAGGAAAAGCTCCTCCTTGCCAGTATACTGCCAATGGGCATGAGTACAACATGGGCTACTATCTAGTTGACGATATCTATCATCCTTGGGCTACCTTTAAGACCACCATTTCTAATCCAATTGGTCAGAAAAAGGTCTCACTTTGCCAAAGACAAGAAGCAGCTATAAAGTATGTTGAGAGGGCTTTTGGAGTTCTGCAGGCACGTTTTGCAGTTGTTTGTGGATCCGCTAAACAATGGGATCTGGAGACCTTATAGGAGGTGATGACCTGTTGTGTGATGATCTTGGAGGATGTGGGTGAGGATGTTGCCGCGGGTCTTGAATTCGAGACATGAGTGATCTTATCAAACTTCCCCATCAAAATCCGGTCACATTTGAAAAGTTTGTTAAATGCATCAACAAATTTGGCATCAAGCAACTGAGAGGATCTGATTGAGCATCCGTTGGCGGTTATGGGGGACAACAATGTTGGACTGTAATATTTGAACTTTGTAAGTTTAAACTACTACTGCACTTGAACATTTGAACTATTTTATACTATATATGCGGCTATTTGAACGTGCGGACTTACAAAAAAATTTGGGGGCAGATGTATGCGGGTAGCCTTGGATATGGTTGGCTCCCGCATCCGAGTCTGCGGACTGGTCCCCTATTCGAGGAAGGATGCCACAACAAATCCGGGGGTCTGCAGAAGGATGCTGGAGCAAATCTGGGGGCCATCGTTGGAGATGCTCTTAGGGACGTATCTGACATGACACAGGAACACAACAAAATTTGACATCGTTTTGTATAATTTTACATGATTCGGTATGAAAAAACCGAGATAATTTGAAATAATTCACTAAGATCCGACCGATGCATGTTTTTACCAAGTGCGTCCAGCTTGTCGGTTCTAGTGAAAATAATGAAAATACTTCCTATGTACCAAAATATAAGACGTTTTGCAGTTCAAATTGAACTACATTACGTCTTACATTTTGAAACAGAGGCAGAAGCATAAGTATGGCACAAGACATAACAACTAACAAGTGTGAAAGATAGCCAAAAATAGTTATAAAGTAATGGAATGTCACACTGTAATACTAGTACTAAACAAATAGATAAGACAGCAAAAGAGGTAGAATTAGGTGACAGTTCCATGTTAGTTCGACCAGGTACACTGTCAATCAATCCCCGTTCAGCTTCAGCGCGCGTGGCTTTCTTCTTCAGTGGTAAATTTCCACCGTCCCGGTCACACCTGAAAGCTCATGCATGTGTTAATTTGGCTCCCAACCGCAACGTTTATTATGCTCACTCGTCTATAGTGGTCAGCTTCGAGTGCTCGCACGGCCATTTTTGCAGCAGCACGACGACGGCGACGATGGGGCGATTCGTCGACGGTACTCTTTTGCCTTTTGTGGAGCAGTACTGATATTTTAATTTTCTGTTGTCGTGCAAAATCTGACCTACTCGGTGAGCTAAGCCGGCCAGGAGGCTGTGATGTCAGGTTTTTCAACGTCAGGTGAGAGCGATGCGCCCCTGCGTCTTCATCTATCAGGGCATGCCCAACCCTACAAGCTGGACCGGTGCCCCAGCCTTCATGTAGGTTCGGATGGTCCATTGATTTGCACGACCGATTGGCCTCTCCCTCTATTGTTCTGTTACATTACGGCATGGCCAATCCATGGCCTCAGGGACAGGGTGATGCCCCGTAGGCCACGTAAGATCGGATGTCAGAAAAACTAGGTTCGGATGAAGCAGTAGGATCCTCTGTAGGAGGCGGGTGCTTGAGGAGAAAAAATGTGTCTGTTGCATAAAGCTGAAAAGGTTGAAGTGAAGAATATAGATGCATGTGTAGTGAGACTCTTTACTTTTTATTCTTTGATGAGGCCCACTAGTGATAGTTTGCATTGGGGAGAAAAAATAAATGTAAATACCTTAAACTATTTTTTTCACAAGATTCAGATCCATACTAGCACTATCAGACACGCCTTACATTTTCTTCCCGCAGAGAAGATACTTTTATCTATCTAATACAATCCAAATAAATTGGATCGAGTGAATTGCATAAATTGGATCGATTTTGATGGCGTGGCGTAGAACTGACGACGTTTGACGATGGGCATCTCCCGTGGTTGGTGGTACGGTGGGCATGGACACGGCGGCGGCCTTGGAGGCAGGCGGGTTGTCGCAGAGTCAGACGGCACTGAAGCCGCCGGCCTCGATCTAGGCGAGCTGCTGGAGGAGCCTCTCGAAGCCTGAGCACATGAGGAAGTCAAACATGCTTTCCAGCAGCGGCCAGAGGCCAGATCTAACGCCATCGTCGTAGAAGAGCTCGAAGTTGCTCATGTCTCGAGGACCTCTTCACCGGGAGGGGCGGCAGAGTGCCGGAGCATGATGACCGGGTTGTACTGCGAGACCGAGCGGTCCCCCTGGGCACCCCGCCTCCCGCGGCCAGGCCGGACCTCGGCCGACCCTTGGAGCGCCTCCACGCCGCACCGGTAGCGGAAGACGTAGGGAGTGACGGCCTTGTGCAGCGGCGCAGGGAGTGACGGCCCGGTGCGGCGGCAACGCGTCCATCTGCTCCAAGACCGGGAGCAGGAAGCGCGGCGCGGGATGGGTACAAGGAGCCCGAGTGGTGCCCCGAGGCTACTCGCGTCCCGCGTTAGGGCCGGACATTAGGCGACCCTGGAGCGCCTCCACGCCGCACCAGGATGGAAGGTGGAGGGCGCTACAGCCCTGCGCGACGGTGGCGCGTCCATCTGCTCTAGGACCGGGAGTAGGAAGGGTGGCGCAGGATGGGCGCAGGCCAACTCCACCGTGTGACCCAAATTGACCCCAAATTGTTCGTGTATGTCTGTTTGGAATAAAACTAACAAACCGAACGACCCAACGCATGAAAGCATACGGACGGTCTGTGTCCGCTTTTGCCCCATTTTTTAGACAAAAGTTGCTCTTGGTTTAGGGCCAAAGCGGACAGAAAGCGGACGTCTTCGTGTCCTCGTCGTCCGCCTATATCCGCCCTCGCCCCACCTGTCACTCTCTCATTTTCTGTACCTGGCCCACCACGTGCACCCACCACGAACAAATCCGGACAAAATATGGGGTAGCAGCGATGGGTGCAGCGAGTTTGTCCGGCCTCTGTCCGGCATTTGTTCTCCCTATTTTTACCCCATATGAACAAAATTCGGACAAAATGGAATAAGATTTAGGGTCTTGCGGTGGAGTGGAGTTGGCTTTAATGTTGTCAGTTCGCAGGCATTACGCCACGTAGTCAAAATCGGGACCGACTTATCATAATCAAAGATTAATGCCGGCTGAGAAACAGTGGATACTGAAAGAAATTCGTACGACGGTGTTTTTTACAAATGTAAGCGCTAATGCGGTGGCCTTTTGCAATTCACTCGATTAGATTAGATTGCCATTGCAGACGTAGAAATACAGAGGTTTCACGCATCGCCTGCGTCTGTATCTGTAGGAGGTACGGCACTGCCGGAGCCTGTCACGGCGCATGAGAATTCAAGCTTTCAGCAGGGCCGGTCAATGGACCATGCGGACCTTGACGTATAGTACTCGTGACGCTCAGCCAGGTACCAGTAGCTATCAGTCAGCCAGTGTACTCGGACTCCAGCTTTGTCCTTGCACGGATCGTTGCTGCCGGATCGCCGCTAATTCTCCTTGGATCATTCCACAAGCTGTAGAAAAGAAGACCGGGCATGCATTCAGTAGTGCCCGAAGTTGAATCGTTCCAGACACGATTGCTGCAAGGATGCGCCATAGCCCACGCCCCACGGCTTCTTTCTGCGCGTTGATCATTTCGTCCCCTTGATTGACCCTTGACGACACTCCATAGATTTGGTTTCTAAAGCAGGGGCCGCGCTGAACCCTGTCCCTGTGGAAGAGAAGACTGTCCAGAGTTGAATCGTTCGGGGCATGGTCACCGACTCACCGTGTCCCCAAGACCGGGCATGCCGTGTCCAGACTCCAGACACGGATCGGTCGGGCGCAACGATGCGCCGGAGACCGTATCCCATGACCACTTTTTCTTCTCACTTGATCGACCCCCTTACCTTGACCCTGTAGGAGACATCATACAGTTTTGTTCCTGGAGGGCGGTCGAAGGCGCGCTCAACTCTGCTACCAGCTTACTACTCCCTCCGTAAAGAAATATAAGAGTGCTTAGATCACTAAATGATCTAGATACTCTTATAATCCCTCTGTTTCTTTTTTGTTTGTATATAAGATTTGGTCAAAGTCAAATTTTATAAAGTTAAACTAACTTTATAAAAACAAATATCAACATCTACAACACTAAAGTTATATGTTATGAAAATTAATTTCTCATGCATCTAATAATGTTGATTTCATAGTGTGAATGCTGATATTTTTTTCCTAGAAATCTAATATGCGAACTGAAAAGAAACAGAGGGAGTATTTATTTACGGAGCGAGTACCTCCCAAGTGATCAGTCAATGTGCTCGCAATCAAGCAACCACGGCCGGAAGCGTGAGAGGACTCCGGCGGGTCATTGCGGGCGGCGACCGCGCCGCGCCCCACCAACACGATGATGCGTCCCTCTCGGTCGCCGGGTCTCCACGAACGCGCGTACACACGGCTATGTGGCCCGGCCACACACCCGCGGCCGAGGGCGGGGCCCGAGTGCAAGCGCAAGGTCTCACAGAAGCGGCCGAGCCAGACACCGTTGTTTGCTGTCACGCGGGCATTCTCCGCAGCTTCGCCGGTCGCCACTCCACTTCCCTCTGAAAACAGCCCGACCTATAAATCCACCCGCCTGCCCAGAGCCACTCCCCTGTCTCCCAGATTACACCGCGCTCTCTTCCTCCCTTGCCCACCGCCGAGACGAAGCGCCGCACGCCGCTCCGTACTCCCTTCCATCCCACCAGCCACCGCCGCCTCGGCCGCGCGCCGCCCAAGAGTTTCGTCCGTCCCGGTGGGATTGTCGGACCGATGGCCGCCATGAAGGTCGTGCTGAAGCTGGACCTGCACGACGACAAGCAGAAGCAGAAGGCGCTCAAGATCGTCTCCACTCTCCACGGTAACAATCCCCTCCCCTGCTTCTTCTTCTTCTTCCGCGCTCGTTGATCCGGTCTGAATTCCACGCTAGCTCTGATCCGTATCTGAGTTTCGCACCTCTGACGATGACAACTGTTACTATATTCTCAGGTATCGACCAGATCGCCGTGGACACCAAGGACGACAAGATGACGGTGGTGGGCACCGTCGACCCCGTCCACGTCGTCGGCAAGCTGCGCAGCAAGCTCTTCCGCACGGCGCAGATCCTCTCCGTCGGCCCGGCCAAGGAGGACAAGAAAGACGACGCCAAGAAGGATGACGGCAAGAAGGAGCCGACCCCGGTGTACCCGCCGTGGTACCCACCGCCGCCGCCGTACCACTACCACCCGCACCCGTACTACCACGGCCACAGCGCCGAGGACGACCCCAGTTCATGCGTCATCTGCTGATCGAGCTATACATTTCGTAGCCGGCCCGCCGATCGGTCAGCGTTCCTCCACCGGTGATCGACGGCGTGCGACATATACATACCTGGCCGTGTAAGGCGTGTAAGTTGCGCCGGTGATCCGGCAGCTGTGCATCTGCTTAGTTTGTCACGTGTAGATACAGAATTACAGTTTATTGTTCAGAAAAAAATCATCAAATTGTTAAAAAAAATAGGTGTGGAGAAGGACCAGATACAACTGCTGCAGTAGTTTTTTCAGAGAAATTTCATGGATTGCCCCCAACTTGGTGATAAGAAAGTATTGAAACAAATTAAACTGAGCGAGTGAGCCACAAAGAGAAGAGAATTTCAGGCGGCTAGCTAGATTGATCGCTCGTGCATCTTTTCATTTACCAGTAAAAAGTCTGAACTCTGAAGCCCACTTGAGAGTTGCTTTCAGTCAGCCAGTCAGTCATCTCGACGACAAAGCGAAAGGCTTCCAAGCTTTTGGACTGTTTTTATTACTCACGTGTATTGTCTTCGGCACGATTATGACCTAATTAAATTGCTAACCGCACATCTCACAAAATATACATTGTTAATGGCATGTCTTAATCGCTGCTCTAACTGCATAGAGTTTTCATTTTGTACTATGATTGAATCGAACATCTTTTGTGTTCTAGGGACGGCTGCGAACCCATGCACATGTTGTCCGTTCATCACCCTATATTGGATTGACTTTGTGACAAGTCTTTCTTCAGTTTAGAAAAAATTGAATCTTTTCTCTAGAAACAACAAGATGCACTCACAACATCAACCGGAGATTCCCCCCAAAGAAGCTAAACGGAAGACTGGTTTTTCTTTACCCGATCTGAATACTGGAGTTGCGGAGATACCTCTCTATCTTTGGAATGTTTTCATCCTAGTTAGACAAATCAAAGTCCAATAAATAATATAGTGGGCGAGGGGGTAAGCCGAAAAAGTAGGATCGCATCAGGCGATCGGAGGAGGCGACCGGGATCCCTTGCGCGCCGCCGGTGACGCCGCCGGTTCCCTCTCTCTCTGTCCGCCGCTCCGGCGGCGAGAGGGAGGGAGAACCCCGGGTCTGTTCGCTAGGTGGGTGTGTGGTAGGGTTAGGGTTGAGGGAGACGCTGCCGAGGCCGTTGCGGTGGTGTCGCGTCGGAATAAGTTTCTCCGGGCTCCGTTCGCGGTCAGGCGAGGCTTTTGCCTTCGTCTAGGAGCCAACGGTGTTGGGGATCCCCGGATCTCGTCGAGGTCGCGGGCTATGGTGGTTGGAGGTCCATCGGCACTGGCCATTTGGATCCTCAGATGGGTGATGGATGCAGGGAGACGAAGACCTTTCTTCTTCCTTACTGGTATGATTTGTTGATGCTGTTCTTCTCCTTCCTCTGTGCTGATGCTGGTGGGAGATCCTGCTTTGTCCGGGCGGATGGCCCGGCCACGGTGCTGGACCGGTCGGATGACTCGAGTTCTCTTCCTTTCAAAAGGGACACTTTTCGCGGTACTCAAAGCCAAAGATGGCGACAGCTGTTGCAGGTGTGTTGGATTGATGTTCATGCCCTCTCAACACTGGTGTCAAGAAAGGAGGAGCAGCGTGGCGGTGAAAGGGATCGAGAAGAGGTGTCTAGAGAGGGGGTGGGGGTGATTAGACACTAAGTACCAAAGTTGCAGTTTTTGACTTCTTTAGGTTGGAGTGGAGTTTAGGCACAATTTTAACAGTCACAATACATAACAAGCAAGCATGCAAAGAGTATATGAGCAGCGGAAAGTAAAGCATGCAACTTGCAAGAATGTAACGGGAAGGGTTTGGAGGATTCAAACGCAATTGGAGACACGGATGTTTTTGTCGTGGTTTCGATAGGTGGTGCTATCGTACATCCACGTTGATGGAGACTTCAACCCACGAAGGGTAACGGTTGCGCAAGTCCACGGAGGGCTCCACCCACGAAGGGTCCACGAAGAAGCAACCTTGTCTTTCCCACTAGGCCGTCGCCCACGAAGGACTTGCCTCACTAGCGGTAGATCTTCACGAAGTAGGCGATCCCCTTGCCCTTACAAACTCCTTGGTTCAACTCCACAATCTTGTCGGAGGCTCCCAAGTGACACCTAGCCAATCTAGGAGACACCACTCTCCAAGAAGTAACAAATGGTGTGCTGATGATGAACTCCTTGCTCTTGTGCTTCAAATGATAGTCTTGTTGGGACGTAGCAGAAATTCAAAATTTCCTACGCATCACCAAGATCAATCTATGGAGAGACTAGCAACGAGAGAGAGGGGAGTGCATCTACATACCCTTGTAGATCGCTAAGCGGAAGCGTTGCAAGAACGCGGATGAGGTAGTCGTACTCGTGGCGATTCAGATCGCGGTCGATTCCGATCTAAGCGCCGAACAACGGCGCCTCCGTGTTCAACACACGTGCAGCCTGGTGACGTCTCCCATGCCTTAATCTAGCAAGGAGAGAGGGAGAGGTTGGGGAAGACTCCGTCAATCAGCAGCACGACGGCGTGGTGGTGATGGAGGAGCGCGGTACTCCAGCAGGGCTTCGCCAAGCACTACGAGAGACGAGGAGGGAGAGAGGTAGGGCTGCGCCTTGGGAGAGAGAGACTCATGTGTTGGGCAGCCCCAAAACCTCCACTATATATAGGGGCAAGGGAGGGAGGCGCCCTAGGGTTTCCCCTAGGGGGGCGGTGGCAGATTGGCAGATGGGATCTCCCTTTGGGTGACTTGGCCCCAAGCCAAGCAGGAGGAGGAACCCTAGATGGGGCGCCCAAACCCCTGGTCACGTGGGAATAGGTGAGGGGGGCGCACAGCCCCTTAGTGGGCTAGTTTGCCCCCCTTCCCTTGGCCCATGAAGCCCCCAACACTTGCTGGGGCTCCCGAAACACCTTTCGGTCATGCTAGTCATCACCCGGTACCTCCGGAACACTTCCGGACTCCAAAACCCTTCGTCCAATATATCAATCTTCACCTCCGGACCATTCCGGAACTCCTCGTGACATCCGGGATCTCATCCGGGACTCCGAACAACATTCGGTAACCGCGTACATACCTTCCCTATAACCCTAGCGTCATCGAACCTTAAGTGTGTAGACCCTACGGGCTCGGGAATCATGCAGACATGACCGAGACATCTCTCCGGTCAATAACCAACAGCAGGATCTGGATACCCATGTTGGCTCCCACATGTTCCACGATGATCTCATCGGATGAACCACGATGTCGGGGATTCAAGCAATCCCGTATACAATTCCTTTTGTCAATCGGTACGTTACGTGCCCGAGATTCGATCGTCGGTATCCCAATACCTCGTTCAATCTCGTTACCGGCAAGTCACTTTACTCGTTCCATAATGCATGATCCCGTGACTAACTACTTAGTCACATTGAGCTCATTATGATGATGCATTACCGAGTGGGCCCAGAGATACCTCTCCGTCACACGGAGTGACAAATCCGAGTCTCGATTCGTGCCAACCCAATAGACACTTTCGGAGATACCCGTAGTGCACCTTTATAGCCACCCAGTTACGTTGTGACGTTTGGCACACCCAAAGCATTCCTACGATATCCGGGAGTTGCATAATCTCATGGTCTAAGGAAATGATACTTGACATTAGAAAAGCTTTTAGCAAACGAACTACACGATCTTGTGCTATGCTTAGGATTGGGTCTTGTCCATCACATCATTCTCCTAATGATGTGATCCCGTTATCAATGACATCCTATGTCCATGGTCAGGAAACCATAACCATCTATTGATCAGCGAGCTAGTCAACTAGAGGCTCACTAGGGACATGTTGTGGTCTATGTATTCACACATGTATTACGGTTTCCAATTTAATACAATTATAGCATGAATAATAGACAATTATCATGAACAAGGAAATATAATAATAACCATTTTATTATTGCCTCTAGGGGCAGGATTTGGATTTGGTGGAAAGAAGATTTGAGTGGAAAGCAACTTGGGGAAGGCTAGAGATCAAGATTCATATGGTAGGAATGGAATATCTTGGTCTCAACACATGAGTAGGTAGTTCTCTCTCGAAATAGGATGCTGGAAGTGTAGGCTTGTTCGATGGCTCTCTCCACAAATGAAGAGGAGGTGGTATATATAGGGTGGGACCGAATAGACCGATTCAGTAAATCTAGTGAACGTTAGTGATTTCGGTGGGACCGACATGCAACTCGGTAGGACCGATATGGTTAGGGTTAGGGCATAACGTAATCTCGGTGAGACCGATTACACAAACTCGGTGAGACCGATTTTGGTAATAAGCTAACCAGAGAGTTGGTCAGGCAAACTCAGTGAGACCGCTTACATAAACTCGGTGTGACCGATTTTGGTAATAAGCTAACCAGAAAGTTTGCATTGTAATCTCGGTAGTACCGATTGCTCAAACTAGGTGAGACCGATTTTGGTAATGGACATACACAGAGAGATTACAATCCCATCTCGGTGAGACCGAGATCCCTATCGGTGAGACCAATTTGCCTAGGGTTTGTGGCAGTGGCTAAGACATCTGAACTCAGTGGCGCCGTATAGAAAGAATCGGTGGGGCCGAGTTTGACTTTGGGTTTAGGACATATGTGGATGTGGGAAAGTAGTTGAGGGTTTTTGGAGCATATCACTAAGCATCATGGAGCAAGAAAATCATTAAGCAACACCTCATCCCCTCTTGATAGTATTGGCTTTTCCTATAGACCCAATGTGATCTTGGATCACTAAAATGGAAAACATGTAGAGTCTTGAGCTTTTGAGCTTGAGCCAATCCTTTGTCCTTAGCATCTTGAAGGGGTTCCACATCCTTTAGTCCATGCCACTCCATTTTTTAACTTGTCTGAAACATACTAGATAAAAGTGTTAGTCCAACAAGAGATATGTTGACATTAATTACCAAAACCATCCAGGGAGCACTTGTGCTTTCAATCTCCCCTTTTTGGTAATTGATGGCAACATACATCAAAGCTTTAGATAAAGATATAGAGAATAGCAAGTAAAGCTTTGGAAAGACATGTAACACGCATAGGCTCCCCCTACATGTATGCAATCATGTGAATATGGAATATAGAAGCACGTGAATGCATGAACATGACAGAGTAAGGAATGTGTTACATGTATCTTGGCTATATGCATCAGATCAAAAGATAGTAATAGATGTGTATGTGGGAAATGTACCTTCATGCTCATGAGTCCTTCTTGCAAACAATATGTACATCAGCAAGAATTTCTCATACACATGACTGTGATGCATATACTTACCTTGTGGTCTTGAGTTGGCTTAGGAAGGAACGAACCTGCGTAAACAAGGTTAGATAACACAGATACACTTACTAGCCAGAGCAAACAGAAGAAACCACAAGAATACCAAGACTGGGATGACATGTAAAGAGTGAGTACAAAGTATCACATTTAATATTGACATGTCCCCAAAGGTAAAGATGTGCAAAGAATTTAAATCATTTCTTTCCCTTAGATGTCTTGCTCCCCCTGAATCTAGCATGGGATATTGGGAGAAGATAGGGAACAGAAAATCAGAGCAAAAAGCAAAATCAGAGCTCAAAGAGACAAATAAACAGAGCTAAAGCAAATAAGCACATATGAACATGTCTTTCTTTCCCCTCAAGAAGACATGTGGCATCTCTCCTCTTGAACATCAAGCATCTGGGATCCTTGAGAATTACTCTCTGTTTGAGTATTCTCTCCCCCTGGAGATCTCTCTCTCCCCCTATGGAGGTGATACTCTCTCTCCCTTTGGAAGTGATAATTTTTGATGTGATCTCTCTAAGTGATAAGCTTTGATGTGATCTCTCTCTCCCCCTTTGACATCAATTTCCAAGAAGGGCCTTCTGGAATTTTTTGTGAATGGGCTTGGTCCTTGAGTCACAACACAAAGCACTGGATATAAATGTGATGCTTGTAGAGGACAAGATTCATTGAGTGGAGCTGGATCAGAAGTAAAATAGGAACAAGTGGCAGAATGTTTTTCCTGTAGTGAAATCGGTGGCACCGAGTGGTTTGCTTCGGTTGCACCGAAAGGATTCGGTTGGACCGAAAAAAGAAAACCGGTGAGACCGAGTGCATTGCATAGAAAAACTTTGTCACCTCGGCTCACTAGACAAGTAAGATCTCACAAGGATTTGTAAGGAATTAACTGAAAGATTTGCAATGAATTGGATGCAGGGAATGCAGAACAGATAGAAAAGAAGGAAAAAGAAAAGAAAAGAAATCTAGATGAAGTTTTTTTTTTGAAAGGGGAAACAAATATGCATGAGACAAATGCAAAAGAAAACACAAGAGAACTTCATCTAGAATTGGGCGGTGACAAAGTCACCTATGTTAGAGTATATTGACTTAGGAGTCAAGTGAGGTCACTTGATCATAGGTCATACTCATCATTTAAGCTCAAAATGGGGTTACCATTTTTCGTTTAAGCATCTTGATGTATTCACATCTTGTCGAGTTGCTTTGACTCATGTCTTGGAGTAAAGCTTCTCTAAGATGGAATAACATACCTTGGGTGGTGGTGTTGATCGTGATCATGTAGTTGAACTTGTGTGGGTTGCTCAAGGTTGATGTAGCTCATCAAGAGTTGGGAGCACCACTTGGAATTTGAGTTCATCTACCTACATGGGTTAGTTCTTGCAAGGAAGAGCACTTGTGTATCCAAAATGACAATCATGAAACTCAACATAGAATTTGTCAAAGGATATGTTCGAATGGTTTTGTGCTTCCTTGTCTTCAACCACCATTGTGTAGAGACTTGGTGATGTAGAGATTGCTCAAGATGTGAGTGAGTTGCAATCTCATAGACTTAGATTCATCCAAGTACCTACAAGGGTTAGATAACATGCAAGATGCAAATATATCCAAGACATAACATTATCATCATAAGAGAAATATCAAGGATTAGTCATAAGCTCATGTCTTGCATGTATCCAATGGAGTTCCTACTCCAAGTTTGAAGCATCAATGATGTTCAATTCACCTCTTAACCTGCAAAACACTTTCTCATCAAGTGGTTTAGTGAATATATCTGCTAATTGCTTTTCGGTGCGAACATGCTTAAGATTAATGTCACCCTTAGCAACATGATCTCGAATGAAATGATGACGAACTTCAATATGCTTAGTTCGAGAGTGTTGCACGAGATTGTGAGCAATCTTGATAGCACTTTCATTGTCACAAAGTAATGGAACATGTTTCACATATATCCCATAATCTTTAAGAGTTTGGGTCATCCAAAGTAATTGAGCACAACATGAACCAGCGGCAATGTATTCCGCTTCGGCGGTTGATAAGGATACCGAGTTTTGTTTCTTGGAAGACCAAGACACAAGAGATCTACCAAGAAATTGACAAGTACCCGAAGTGGACTTTCTATCAACCTTGTCTCCGGCATAGTCCGAGTCGGAGTAGCCAACAAGATCGAAAGAGGCCCTCTTAGGATACCAAATGCCAAAATTTGGTGTATGAATTAAGTATCTCACTATCCTTTTCACGGCCTTAAGGTGACATTCTTTAGGAGCAGCTTGATATCGTGCACACATGCACACACTTAGCATGATATCGGGACGTGAAGCACATAGATATAACAATGAACCAATCATAGAGCGATAAACCTTTTGATCGACCGGTTCACCATCTTTGGTCAAATCAAGATGTCCACTAGTAGGCATGGGTGTAGTCATACCTTTGCATTCTTGCATATTGAACTTCTTGAATAAGTCCTTGGTGTACTTCGTTTCAGAGACAAAGGTTCCCTCCTTAGTTTGCTTGATTTGCAAACCAAGAAAGAATTTGAGTTCACTCATCATAGACATCTCAAACTTCTCCGACATTAGCTTTCCAAACTTTTCACTAAAATGAGGGTTAGTAGAACCAAATATAATATCATCAACATAGATTTGGCACACAAATAGTTCTCCGTTGACCCTTTTAGTAAAAAGAGTAGAATCAATTTTAAGTCTTTTTCGATAAGGAACTTGTTCAAGCATTTATACCACGCTCTAGGAGCTTGTTTAAGACCATAAAGGGCTTTGTGAAGTTTGTAAACATAATTTGGTTTCTTAGGATTGACAAAGCCGGGAGGTTGTTTGACATAAACTTCCTCCTCTATTTCACCATTTAGAAAAGCACTTTTAATGTCCATTTGGTATAAGGTGATATCATGGTGATTAGCATAGGCAAGTAAGATGCGAATGTACTCAAGTCTAGCAACGGGAGCATAAGTCTCACCATAGTCCATACCTTCGAATTGTGTGTAGCCTTGGGCGACGAGACGTGCTTTGTTGCGAACTACTTGTCCATCTTCATATTGCTTGTTGCGAAACACCCATTTGGTACCGATGATGTTGTGGTTGTTGTCGGGCTTCTCAACCAATGTCCACACTTGATTTCTCTCAAAGTTGTGTAGCTCTTCGTGCATGGCGTTTATCCAATCTGGATCTTCCAATGCTTCTTCAACCTTCATAGGTTCAATGCTAGAGATGAATGAATAGTGTTCACAAAAGTTAGCTAAATGAGTTTTAGAGCGAGTGATTCTCCCGGTTTGGATATCATTGTAGATTTGCTCGACGGGATGGTCTTTAGCAATTCTTGCTCGAACTCGTGTCAGCTTTTGCTTGGGTCTTGGTTGACCATCTTCTTCATCTTGTTCTTCTTCTTGGCCTTCTTCATTGTTGGCGTTGTCGTTCTCTTGTCGTGGTGGAGAAGGAGGTTGTTGACGTTCATCTTGGTGCACTTCCTCGTTTTCTTCATCTTGGTGTGTCCCACTTGAGGATGCTTCCATATCAAGTCTTGGTTCACCTTGTCGTGAGGTAGAAGCTTCCACTTGGACGGACGAGGTACTCTCCTTCATCTCCGTTGGACGAATCTTGCCAATAGACAAATCTTGGATTGCTTCCGAGGGATCTTTGTCTCCTACATCAATTGCCAATTGCTCTACTTGCGAGCCGTTAGATTCATCAAACTTCACATCTACCGTTTCTTCAACCTTTAGGGTGAAATTGTTGTAGACACGGTATGTGTGAGAGTTTGAGCCATAACCAAGTAGGAAACCTTCATAAGATTTAGGAGCAAATTTAGAACGACGATGCTTATCAAGAATGTAGCACTTTGAGCCGAATACTCGAAAGTATCCAACTTGGGGTTTGTTACCGATGAGAAGCTCGTATGCCGTCTTGCCGAGTAGCTTGTGAAGATACAAGCGATTTGTTGCATGACAAGCTGTCTCAACCGCTTCCTCCCAAAAGTGCTTCGGCGTCTTGTACTCATCAAGCATCGTTCTAGCCATTTCGATGAGCGTCCGGTTATTCCTCTCAACAACTCCATTTTGTTGAGGTGTGTACGTAGCCGAGAACTCGTGTGAGATTCCTTCTTCGTCAAGAAAGGTGTCCACATTTGTGTTCTTGAACTCTGTTCCGTTGTCGCTGCGAACCTTCTTGATCTTCACTTCAAATTGATTTTTGGACTTCCTAGCGAAGTTTTTGAAGATCTTTTGAACCTGCGATTTATCATCGAGAAAGAACACCCACGTAAATCTTGAAAAATCATCAACTATAACTAGACCAAAAGAATTTCCACCGAGACTTTTGTAAGCGTTGGGACCAAAGAGATCCATATGAAGTAGCTCGAGTGGCCTCCTTGTGGTCATGATGTTCTTCACGGGATGCCTTCCTCCAACCTGTTTACCTGCCTGACAAGCGCTGCAAAGTCTATCCTTATCAAATATGACATCGTTAACTCCAAGGCTATTATTTCCTTTAATAAGCTTGTCAAGGTTTCGCATGCCAACATGACCTAATCGTCTATGCCATAACCAACCTTTAGAGGATTTAGCAATAAAGCAAGTTCTAGGTTGAGCCTTTTTAGTGAAATCAACAATGTATAGATCACCTCTACGCACACCGGTAAAGACCATTTTATGATTATCTCTATGAAACACTTGGCAATCTACTTCAGTAAATAGGACATTGAAAGTGAAATCAGCAAGTCTAGATACTGAAAGTAAGTTGTATCCAAGAGATTCAACGAGCATGACATTTTGTATGGAGCTATCATGTGATATGGCCACCTTACCGAGGCCAACCACCTTACCCTTTGAGTTGTCACCGAAAGTGACATACTTTCGAGGACCATCGTTTTCAGCAAGCTCACGAAAAATGTCTTTATCTCCAGTCATGTGATCGGTACATCCACTATCAAGAACCCATTCCTTTCCACCTGCCATATAACCCCAAAGATTTTCCATAAGACCAAAATGTCTCATTGCATCATCAAGATCGAAGTCACTATCATCATCCTCATCATAGTATCCATGTTCAACATCGTCATGTGGTGGATCAAATCCTCGAGAGGGTGATTCGTTAGAGTGAGTTTGACAATGATCTTGCTTATGAATTTTTATAGCTTCGGAAATAATATCACTAATAATTCCAACATCTCCTTTGGCATGCATAAGGTTTGTAAGCTCAAACAAACAATCACCAAACATAGGATCACTAGAATTCATCTTACTCAAGGCAATAGACCTATGCAGAATTTCATCTAATTTTTTCAAGGAATAATCTGGAAATCGTTCCTCAAGAAATTTCCATATGGTATAGGCACAATCAAGAGTAGGCAAACTAGCAATCAAATTTTTGGGCAATCCTCTTATGATAAGATTGATGGTTCTAAGATTGTGAATCATGTCAAGATCCTCTTCGGGTGTGGGATGCAAGGGATCAATATGAGGTGCACAAGGGCTAGCAATGTACTTGTTCAAATGATATTGATTGAAAATTACAAGCATCTCATTTTTCCACTCATGAAAATATTCTCCATCAAGAATAGACACTCTATGTCTAAGACTCCCAATAGTAGACTCATCCATCTTCCTCCAATGGTGTTTAAACCAAAGCAATGGAGACCAAAGCTCTGATACCAATTGAAGGGATCGAGAAGAGGTGTCTAGAGGGGGGTGATTAGACACTAAGTACCAAAGTTGCAGTTTTTGACTTCTTTAGGTTGGACTGGAGTTTAGGCACAATTTTAACAGTCACAATACATAACAAGCAAGCATGCAAAGAGTATATGAGCAGTGTAAAGTAAAGCATGCAACTTGCAAGAATGTAAAGGGAAGGGTTTGGAGGATTCAAACGCAATTGGAGACACGGATATTTTTGTCGTGGTTCCGATAGGTGGTGCTATCGTACATCCACGTTGATGGAGACATCAACCCACGAAGGGTAACGGTTGCGCGAGTCCACGGAGGGCTCCACCCACGAAGGGTCCACGAAGAAGCAATCTTGTCTATCCCACCATGGTCGTCGCCCACGAAGGACTTGCCTCACTAGCGGTAGATCTTCACGAAGTAGGCGATCCCCTTGCCCTTACAAACTCCTTGGTTCAACTCCACAATCTTGTCGGAGGCTCCCAAGTGACACCTAGCAAATCTAGGAGACACCACTCTCCAAGAAGTAACAAATGGTGTGTTGATGATGAACTCCTTGCTCTTGTGCTCCAAATGATAGTCTCCCCAACACTCAACTCTCTCTCACAGGATTTGGATTTGGTGGAAAGAAGATTTGAGTGGAAAGCAACTTGGGGAAGGCTAGAGATCAAGATTCATACGGTAGGAATGGAATATCTTGGCCTCAACACATGAGTAGGTAGTTCTCTCTCGAAATAGGATCTTTGGAAGTGTAGGCTTGTTCGATGGCTCTCTCCATGAATGAAGAGGAGGTGGAGGGGTATATATAGCCTCCACACAAAATCTAACTGTTACACACAATTTACCAAACTCGGTGGGACCGAATCAACAAACTCGGTCTGACCGATTCAGTAAATCTAGTGACCGTTAGTGATTTCGGTGGGACCGACATGCAACTCGGTAGGACCGATATGGTTAGGGTTAGGGCATAACGTAATCTCGGTGAGACCGATTACACAAACTCGGTGAGACCGATTTTGATAATAAGCTAACCATAGAGTTGGTCAGGCAAACTCGGTGAGACCGATTACACAAACTCGGTGGGATCGATTTTGGTAATAAGCTAACCAGAAAGTTTGCATTGTAATCTCGGTAGTACCGATTTCTCAAACTCGGTGAGACCGATTTTGGTAATGGACATACACAGAGAGATTACAATCCCATCTCGGTGAGACCGAGATCCCTATCGGTGAGATCGATTTGCCTAGGGTTTGTGGCAGTGGCTAAGACATCTGAACTCGGTGGCGCCGGATAGAAAGAATCGGTGGGGGCGAGTTTGACTTTGGGTTTAGGACATATGTGGATGTTGGAAAGTAGTTGAGGGTTTTTGGAGCATATCACTAAGCATCATGGAGCAAGAAACTCATTAAGCAACACCTCATCCCCTCTTAATAGTATTGGCTTTTCCTATAGACTCAATGTGATCTTGGATTACTAAAATGGAAAACATGTAGAGTCTTGAGCTTTTGAGCTTGAGCCAATCCTTTGTCCTTAGCATCTTGAAGGGGGTTCCACATCCTTTAGTCCATGCCACTCCATTTTTGAACTTGTCTGAAACATACTAGATAAAAGTGTTAGTCCAACAAGAGATATGTTGACATTAATTACCAAAACCACCCAGGGAGCACTTGTGCTTTCAGGCGGCAATTGTACCGTGGTCGAAGATGATGACCTGTTCGCGACTGGTTGCAGATCCTTCTGCTGCAGTGGTCTTCTATCAAGATTCAGGGATGATGACACAGGGCTCCAGAGATCTTCTTATGTTATGGTTGTCTTAGGTTACTCTAGGTGTTCATGGTCCTTTGTGTTTGCGTTTCAGTGTGCTTGGAAGAGTCAACTACTTTGTACTGATTCGTAGTTTGAATGAAGAATTTCTCTCAAGAAAAAGTTAGAATAATCAAATCTAGTTTTTTTGTGTGAACAAATCTAGTTTAGTAACATATCAAAATCGCAAAAACTTAAGAGTTTGATCTCTAGCGGCCTAGGGCTACAACCACACTTGATAAGTCATGTCAAAATGGAACTTCTCTAGTTCTCAACCGCTTCGCTCGCTCTCGTGGGACCCGTTCCAAGACGCTGTGGGTCCTCGTCCTCTCCGTCGGTTGCTCCAGCGGCGGGAGCGGACGGGGACCCCAACAATTTCTCTTTGGCTAGGAAATTGGATAGACGTAGTTTGCTGTGAGAGGTGTTGCATCAATGATGGAGATTGCGCAGCGTTTCTTTTTTTGACTGTGTCGAATGAAGTTGACAACGCTGGGATCTAGCAAATAGGGGGGAGAACCCCGGTCGATGTACCACAAAGCCTCGGTATTATAGAACTTGTTTCATGTTTAAGACTATGTTTTACTTTGCTTTCTGTCTTATAGCACTCATTTCATGTTTTAAGTGGTACTGTATGTAAATTCGTGTGATGTTTTGTAAAATACTACCTCTGTCCTGGTTTATTGAAAGAATTCTTTATTTGACACTATCTTAAATGTTGTTTCCCTATTTGACACCGAAAACTTTTTCTTCCCTATCTAACATCGACTCTAAATTTTTTTGCCCTTTATGACACTTTCATCCGTTTTGAGCCAGAACGGTGTTAAATGTCACCTGAAAAGACCATTTTACCCCTTATGTGGTATAGCACACATGCCCGTGCGTTGCAACGGGATGATAAAATTACATGCCTCTAGCTTAATGTAAGAATGGATCAGGACCCCCACATGTCCGTATTCTCTAGTTCAACATGGCACCCTTTAATTAGAGCCAAACCAATAATTTGTTTCAATTATAATTAACCAGTATATTATCTTTTATTGACGCATGGAAGCTACCACGGTCAATAATTTATGGTGTCCCTTATTCTAAACAAGCCGACATAGATTGATGCACCGGATGCGGAGCAAAGTTTGTGCATGGAGCTCGTGTGGTGGCGGCTCGCACATTCGGTGTACTGGCAGGACGCATATCTTGTGCAGCTCGCGCGCGTGGTGTGCAGCTGGTGACATACAACCAGCGGAGCCGTGGAACAACGAGGCGTGCGGGGCCAAAGATGATAGAGGCACGGAACCCGAGTGGCGACGACGGAGGCGACGGGCACGGGCGGGCCCGCGGAGGCGCTCGTCGAAGTGGCTGCGACATGGCGCGGCGGCCAGATCGGGGTGCCGCGTGCGGATGGTGCTCTAGCGTTGCTCCCGCGCGGATCTGCGGCGTGCAGGTCGCGGGAGGCGCGCGTGAGGCTCCGGGATGCCCGGATCTGGCGCGAAGGAGGCGTGCGGGGTGGGAAGGCTCCAGGCAGCGTGGATCTGGCGTGGTGGTGCGTGGTGACCACGGCCAGTTCGTGAGCGCGGGCGGTGCTGGAGCAAAGAGGCTCCGGCCGTGGTTTGGATGCGGGGTGTAGGACCCGTTCTGGTCTCTGCAGGCCCGTCGTCGGGGAGGTTTGGTGGCGTCCCTGCACAGCAATGGCGCGCTTGCTGTGTGTGGGGTGCACGGCCCAATGGAGGCACGGGTCGTCCTCGGCCTGCTGCGTGGGAGTGGCTGCCCGGGGTGAAAGCCTGGCCGGTGCTGGCCGGCCGGCGGCGACGGCGCCTGTGGGCGTCGCTATCCTCCTTGGAGGCGTCGCCGGGAGTCTCACAGCCAGATCTCCCGGATCAAGTACTTCGGTGAAAACCAGATCCGCCATGGTCGAGGCGGTGGCGTCGTCTTCAACGACGTTCCCTCTTTAGGCGCCGTCTTGAAGACTTTGATCCTGTGGTGCTTCCTATGGTTGGGCGTGCACGGTGGCTTCGTGGCAACGATGACGGCGTGAGCAATGCTGGAGGTGTGGCCCTGGTCGTGGTAGTCGGCTCTTCTTCTCCGGCGTGTTCGAGGGAGTGCCTCGACTGTCTGTTGTTGTGAAGTCGAAGCCGCGGTGGGGGGCCGGTGGTAGACGATGACGCGTGATAGGTGGTTCGTTCGGTGATCCTCCATGACGCCACTCCTGCCCAGTATCCTTAATAGTTCACCGTCGGAGTCGGAGCTGCGCTACCTAGTATGGTTTGTGTGGAGTGTTGTGTTGCAGCTATTAGGGCTGCTGTTTTTCTTTTTTGTCTTTGATCTTCGGATCCTCTAGTCCTAGGACCTTTACCACCTTGTTGTTTTTCGTTGCTTTGTGCTATTATCAATGAATGCCAGCGACGCTGGATCTTTCAAAAAAAAAAAGATAGAAGCACGGAACGGCTAGCTGGGAGAAAAACGTTTGGCAACCGAGAGGGCGCGCGATGGCCAGCAGAGTCACCGGCTTGCGTCCGACTTGTGGTCCGCGGGTCGGAGAAACCGGCTCATCCGGGCCGGTTGGATGCATATGCATGCTCTACACAAAGGCAAACGGGGCCATGGTGCGGCACGGTAGAAGGGCATGGCGGGCATCCTTGGTCGCATGTCCTGCATCGCCAGCGCGGCAACCTGAGCCTGCATCATGCACGTCCTCGCCACAATAGCAAGGCAGCACTTGTACACGCCGTACACAAGAGCTAACAACATGTGATCACTTGATTGAGAGTAAATTGCAAAAACCATCACTTTGAAGGCAAGCTTTGCGAAAACCACTACAATACATTTTTTTTGCAAAAAACACCGTGTCTATGGTAATCTTTTTGCAGAAAGCACTGATCAGCGAATCGGGCTCAGTTAAGCTTGTTTATGACAGGTGGGGCCCGTTTTTTGCCTACGTGGCGTAACGGTTTAAGATTAATGCAAAAACGCCCCCCAACTTTCTCCCCCTTCTTCCTAGGCCCTCCAATCATGCCACAGCCCTCCTCTCGCTCCCAACCTCTCTCCCTCCGCAACCGGCAAGCGTGCACACGAGCTCAGCGCCGCCCCTCCATCGCCGGGCCACCGCCGCCATGCCCCCAACCGGATCCGGTCACACGAGCCTCCACCGTCCCCACAGGGCACCGGATCTGGCGGAATGCCTAGGCCAGCTCGACGCGGTGAGTGTCTGGGAACTCTGGCCCACGGCCCCGTTGACCATGGGCGGCGCCGGATGAAGAAGAAAAGCTGGATCGGGCGGTCGGGGCATCGACCAGGAGGAGCAGGGCGTCTGGGAAGAAGATGGTGGGAGGACAAGGAGACGACACAGGAAAGAAGAGAAGCGGGAGGCGAAGATCGAGCAGCAGTGCGATCACCGATGCAGAGGGAGGGGCGCGCGCGTCCGGCTAGCGAAGCGGCAGCGGCGGCTTACCACGGAGGAGGAGCAGTTCCACCAACGATGCACCACGGCGATCGCAATTCCACCACGGCGGCAGCCTCACGGCGCCCACCACGGCGGCGGGACGACGGCGCCCACCACGGAGGAGGACGAGACCCCCGATCCGGATCCTCGTCGAGGAGGAGCAGTTCCACCACAGAGGAGCATTGGGAGGAGAAGGATGACACGAGGTGGTGGGGATCGCGGTCGGTCGTGGTCAACGCGAGGTCGAGGGCGGGGATGAGGACGATTTGCACGAGCTCCAATGGTGGTCAATTGCGTTTTTTATTTTTTATTTAGGGGTGGCTGTGTAAAATTTAAGGGTCTAGTTTGTAATTTTAGAATAAAACCCATCTAGCACAAAAAGTCACGCCACGTAAGCAGAAAATGGGCTCCATCTGTCATAAACACGCTTAACAGAGTTAGATCCGCCGATCAGTGTTTTTTGCAAAAAGATTACCGTAGACATGATGTTTTCTGCAAAAAAATGTATTATAGTGTTTTTCGCAAAGCTTGCCTTCAAAGTGGTGGTTTTTTGCAATTTACTCCTTGATTGATTTTCCTTTAAAGTTGGCTCACGCACCTAGCAACCGAACCGGCTGGGATAAAACCATGCAGCTATATAGTCAGCTACGTTGTAGCATACAACAAACAAGCAGGCAAAATTTAGACTCGATGTTATATAGGGAAGAAAATATTTTCCAGTGTCAAATAAGGAAAGAAAATTTAAGACAGTGTTAAATAAGGAATTCTCTCTGGTTTATTAGTCCTCATTGTATTCTATGCCAAATTTTAACCATAAATTTAACTAACAAAGTTTTCAAGCATGTCACAAAAAATTATATCATTGAAAACTATGTTCAAATACAAATCCAACGATATAAATTTTTTTACATGCATTAACATTTTATTAGTTAATTATCTGGTCAAAATTTGCCACAAATTATAAAAAGGGCCAATAAACCAGGACGGAGGTACGTAGTAGTATGATAATTATTGAGTAGTAGTTTTAGGTGAATTTCAGTACCATGCCTGATTATGAAATGGAACGACAACCCCTGAAAATCTTGGAGGCGGTTCCAAATACACAACCCCTTTGGGCGTCCTTCGATGGAAGATGGTTTTGTCTGGAATTGATTGCACAAAACTACCACATTTGCGGCTAGGTTTGCAGAAACCACCAAATCGGTAATCCGTTGTAAAAATCATCGCGTTTGCACTAAACTTGTTGTAGAAAGCATTGACCGGGTGATTTAGCCCGTTCGATCACTTTCTGACAAGTAGGATCGGATTGTAAGAACCTGACTTGGCAAAGAATTGAAACAAACGCCCCACGAATCCAAAATAAAACGCAATCAACACCTCCTATGGACAACTACCAGGGAGCTCCTTGATGCGAAGCTCCCTCTCTTCATCCCCTTCTTGTTTTTGCTCACCACAGTTCACTGCCTCCCGCCCGACCTGCAACGCCCCAGCCACCAACGCCTCCGCCCCTGCCTCCCTTGCTGCCCCATCGAACGACCAACTCCGCCACTTGCCTCAAGACAGCCGCCGTCCCACACGACCACAACCTGATTTGCCAACCACCATGACCACCTGCGCCGGCGACCCTGCCTACAGCCTCCCTTGGCGCCCCTTGCTGGAGGTCAACGACGAGTTCACAGGGCATGCTGCTTCTCGTCCTTGTCTAGGAGCGACGACGTCCACGCCATGGACTGGCCGCAGAGGTTGGGGTGGCCGACCCCCCTCAGATCCGGGTGGTGCACACACTCGTCAGGTAGGAGAAGGGCTCAGGGTGTCTGTCTCATCGCTGGCAGAGGGACGACGCCTCGGCGGAGGTCAGGGGTGCGAGCTCTGCCAGAGGTCCTGGCTGCTTGGAGGAGGAGATGAGGAAAGGCGTGGCCAGCGGTGGGCTTCCGGCCGCGGCGACAAGAGTCGGTGGGGGTGCGCGGTCGGGTGCTAGGGTAGCCGGCTATTGCCTCCTCCCGATCGGATGGAGAGCAAGGGATCGGGAGCAGGGGTTGATTGCATTCTATTTTTGGATCCAGTGGTGTGTATGTAATTATTTTGCCAAGTCAGCTCCTTACAAATTGGCCCTACCAGTCAGAAAGTTGATAGGAATTCGTTCACGGGTCCTAACATCTGACCATGCTGACTAGGCTGGTCTCAATCCGTCTCCGCCACCATGCAGTCGCAGTGGTTTCCTTGATTTCGGATTTTCGATACTGGCACGTCCCGGGGCCTGCAAAATCTGCAGAGGGCCATTGGCCTCTCCATTGCATGTTTACTTTTGTCTTCCAACGCACTAGCTACTAGTCCCACTGTAAAGAAATATAAAAACGCTTATAGATCATTAAAGTAGTGATCTAAATGCTTTAATATTTTTTTTCCGGAGGGAGTACTTATTATGCATAATCTGAACGAACTAGATTGCCATCGCAGATACTGTGAGAGATTTCAGACGCTGCGTGCAACTGTATCTGTACGCGAGGCACTTGCTGAGCGCGCGTATGGGAATTCAGACTTCCAGAGCTGGCCAATGGACCATGTCGATCTTGGACTTGGACTCAAGTCATGTGGCTCCGCCACCGCCAGGCACTACACACCACTGGTAGCTCTCAGACAGACAGGTTCACCGCTAATTCTTTTGTTGCCTTGACCCTGGAGGCTGTGCTGGAATTTAGTCTATATTGGGGCAGCCCAATAACTATTTTAGAAATTCCTAATAAATCCTAAAGGCCCACTTAGTCCATTTGTGCAAGGCAAGAGATGCTACTAAAGTTTAAGATATTCTTTAGTTGAGTGGGAATTGGGACCTTTATAAGGGAGGTTCTTTCCCACTGTATGAAAGCGGTAAAACGAAAAACATCCATGCGCGCTCCTCCTCCGCCACCCGCCCCGCCCCGCCTCGCCTCGCCTCGCAGCCTGTTCGCGTCCCTCTGCTGTGCCTATATAAGAAAGATCGCTCCTCTCCCGAGATACACATCAGAAGGGCAGTACTATATTTTTGGCCTCTACAGATTTGCATGTACGTCGGTGGGCCGGCTCGTGATTGTTCTCTTCTGATGCCGATCGGTGTCGGTGTACGTCGGTCTCCGTCCCTCTGCACCGTGAAGTAGCACCTAGTACCAGATTTGGGGTATTCAGTATGTATATTGTATTCTAGTCTAGTTGAAGGCAGGATGAATAGTATTCAACCAACAGTGGCGGTGACCGAGGACCTGAAATTGTCTTCTTCTTTTTTCCTGGCCATGGTTGCCGGCTCCAGTGCCGTCGCTGTTTGTCATAATAATGGCGATTTGCATCTGCAGTCAGCCG
Organism: Aegilops longissima; assembly: GCA_021605205.1. Classification (NCBI taxonomy): domain Eukaryota; kingdom Viridiplantae; phylum Streptophyta; class Magnoliopsida; order Poales; family Poaceae; genus Aegilops; species Aegilops longissima. The sequence continues at coordinate 812,662,085 of CM038677.1, forward strand.
GGACAAGGGACGAAACCAGTGACAGCACAGCCACTCTCAAACCCGCTTCGGCTTGGCTTAGCTCCCAATTAAAGTCAGTCAGTCAGTCCATATGCTCGCAATCATGTCACCAGGGCCCGACGTGGACGCGTACCAACACTCCGGCAGGCCATGGCCACAGGCCACGCCGTTGACGCGGTGACCGCGCCCCGCATCCCTCGCCGGGTCTCCACGCGCATGCACACGGGACACGGCTCCGCTCCCCGCCACCAGTGGACGCGCCCGAGTCCAGTCGCAAGCAACCACAGAGCAGAGGAAGCGACCGAGACAACGAAGTCCGGCTCAGTCTCTTCCGGGCGCGGTTCCACCGGATTTCTCTGTCACGCGGGCCATTCTCCGGAAGCTTCGCCGCGAGGTTCGTCACGTGCGTGCGTGCCCCGCCGTGCCACGGCCTATAAATCCACCCACCCGCCCAGTGCTCAGAGTCACTCCCCTGTCTGTCTCCAAGATCACACCGCGCTTTCTGCCTCTCTTGCCCATCGCCGATCGAGACGAAGCGCCGCTCGCCGGTGCCCGTTCCATCTCGCCCGCCAACGTCCGTCGGTGCCGGCCGGGTTCGATCCATGGCGGAAAAGAAGGTCCGTTGCTTACAGTACAGTTGATCGAATGGGGATTTCTTTCTCCTCTGATTTACTTTTGCTACGGCTCATGCTTGGTTGCTGTGCTCCGGTTTACTCATCTTGCTTTCTTGTCCGGCGGCTGTGGAATTCAGGTTGTGCTGAAGCTGGACCTACACGACGACAAGCAGAAGCAGAGGGCGCTCAAGGTCGTCTCCACTCTCCACGGTAAGAATCCCCTGCTTCTCCTTCTTCTCCATGTCCGTCCTAGTCATGGACGGAGGGGGTTGGCAGGATTTCCATCATGTCTCAATTCGACATTTTCGATGACCACGACTCTCTCTCTCTTCCTCAGGCATCGACCAGATCGCCGTGGACATGAAGGACCAGAAGATGACGGTGGTGGGCACCGTGGACCCCGTCGACCTCGTCGGCAGGCTGCGCAGCAAGCTCTTCCCCACGGCGCAGATGCTCTCCGTCGGCCCGGCCAAGGAGGAGAAGAAGGATGGCGGCGCCAAGAAGGACGACGGCAAGAAGGAGGGCGACAAGAAGGAGCCGATCCAGGTGTACACGCCGTGGTACCCGCCGCCGCCGCCGCTGTACCACCCGCACCCGTACTACCACAACCACAGCGCCGAGGAGGACCCCAGCTCCTGCGTCATCTGCTGATCGGCGCGCGCCGCTCCCTTGTACATTCTGTAGCTGGCCGTGTGCTCTGCTGCCTGCCGGTCGACCATGCCTGCTACGGTGATCGACGGCGTGCGACATACAATAAGGCCGTGTCAGGATTTTGCGCCGGTGATGCGGCTGCTGTGCTTGTGCATCTGCTTAGTTTATAAAGTGCAGATATGGAATTTATTAGTGTGTAGAATTACTAGTGCTAGATAGGCTGCTGGAGTTGGATTTGGAGTGAAAGTTCACCGAGTGCTCTGCTCTCGAATGTGATAACAGAGTAGTGAAATAATTAGATCAAGTGCTCTGCTCTCCGGTGTGGTAAGAAAATAGTGAAATAAAATAAATTGAAGGTGCAAGAGATTGAGCGCGCCAGGCTAGCTAGATTGGTCTCTCCTGAACCTTCACACTTCCGAATAGAAACTCTCAACTCTTAAGCTCTGCTCTACCTGGCAGTTGCTTTCAGTCAGCCTGTCAATCATCTCAACCACAAAGTGAAAAGTTCTCCAAGATTTTGGACCGCTTCTAATCAGTCATTCATGTTTTCTTCGACAGCGAGTAAGCCCCGCCGGCGCCTCCTTGAGGAGTCCTAACACATGATTACGACCTAAAGCGTTGTTAACTGCCCATCTCACGAAATACACATTGTTAAAATGTTAACCGCAGGTCGTAATCGCTGCTCTAACCGCATGGCGCTTTCAGTAATATCGGTCCAACATCTTTTGTTTTCAGCCGACGACCGCAGAGCCGCATTTCGTTAACCTATTTGCCCGACTTTTTGGTGTTTATGTTAGAAAAAACATTGCTTGACTTAGATCGTCAACCGAAGACTGAAGTTTTCTACTAATCTGGCCTGAAAAACTAGAGCTGCAGAGATACCTCGCTATCATTTGAATGTCTTCGTTCCACGTCAAGAAAATAATCCTGTACTACTAGTAATCTTTCTTTTCTCTTACCCGAGGAAGGAATGAAGTCCGATCCTATAGTCGTCCTCGTCTTCTTCCAGAAAGTTCATATATTGCTCGATCTTTGGGGCTTCATCTTGGGCCACGGATACGGGTAGGGTTTAGCGACCCTGGCCAAGCCCTTCTGCACCTCCTTGTCCGGATCGAAGGTGTGGAGCTTGCCCGCCCGCCGGTACTCCTCCACCACGTCTTCCTCCTCCATGTCCATGTACAGCTTGCAGCTAGCATATGCCGCCTCGCGGAAAGCCTGCCGCGCTGCCCGTATACCCGTGGTTGTGGTTAGATTCAATCGTGTCTTGGCCTTCCGCACCCTCGGTTGCTTCCTTTATAGACGGCTCGTAGTTTTTTTTTAAAAAAAACCTAGACGGCCCTTGGGCTAAGAGCATCTACAGCCCGGCCCTCAAACGCTGACCGACCGACATGCCCGGACGCGTCCACGGGCACTGACCGGTACGTCTCAAATTAACCACTTTGTATCTACAACTCTCATATTTCATCCCTTAAATTCATACAAAGTATGCAAAAGAAATCCTACGTACTATCCTAGCTACTCTTCATTGTCGGAGATGTCCACGACGAGGGTGCCGGGCGCCGGTTGGACGGGCGGGTAGGAGGGCTCAGGTTCATCCTCCTCCTGCTCGATCACCCATGTAGGCGAACATCTCCGCTTCCTCCATGATAACTTGAGCCTCCATCTCCTGTCAGCGACGGCGTCTTGCCTTCGCAGCCGACTTCGACCGGAGGGAATCGAGGATGGTCTGCTGCTCCGTCTGCAGGTCCCCGCCGCTAGCGTCCTCCACATCCTCCTCCTTCGGCTCACCCCCTCCTCCTCCAATTCCTCCTCCTCGAAGTCCTCCTCGGCATCGTCGTCGTCGTCGTCGTCCTCCTCCTCCTCCTCCTCCAACTCCTCCTCCAGATCCACTACATCCGGAGATAGCCCCGCGGTGATCCGGGATTCGCAAATAACCCGGATCTGCTCAAGGAGCTCGAGCCGGCGCTCTGGCGTCAGAAATGGCTTGCTCCTCACCCGGCGGCGTGGGTGCATGGCTACTAGGCGGATGGGTGGAGTGGAAATTGGCAGCGGCGACGAACATGTGGAGGATAATGTGGATGGATGGTAGGGTTTCGGTGCTGCCGGTCGATTAAATAGTAGGGCAATGCACTACGCGGCCCACCGGAGCTGCGCCACGCGGCGCCACTGGTCCGATGGAGGAGACGAGCTTCGGACCGCCGAGTTTGAGGGCGTTTCCGGCTGGGATCCCTTCGTCAGTCCGACGTGGCGGGCGTGCCCAGGCACCACCGCATCCGCCCCATATTTGAGTTGGATATGGAGGGTGTCGATCAGCACGGGCGTTTGAGGCCGTTTGAGGTGTCCGTCTGGATCTAAAAACGTGACCGGTCAGTGATCGGGTGGCCCGTGCGGACGTATAAGGCGGGTTTAAGAGGTCTAGCTGTAGATGCTCTAATTCAGGACCAATAAGCATACTCATCAGTGTACATATACTAAAGCAGGTAGAGTTTAATTTATCTTCTTTTTTTGAATTTTTTTAGAAGGTTGCTTTTTTTTGCGTGGTGAAAAATAGTTTATTCTAAAATTATAGGGTTACAATCTCGAGATAACTGCTCCTCACAACATGAAGGACTCGAGTTCAACCATACCAATGGTGACAATACTGATGAATAGTATCTGTACTTGAAACAATGTCTTCTTATTAACCGTACTTCAGCAAAAAAATGCATTCCTTTTTACATACTTCAGCAAAAAAATTGACTTCCTTTTTACATATTAAATATCATCACAATTTTTATGTTTAAAGAAAGAGATTACTCATTTTATTTTTTTGTAGGCCCGTTCTTACGCACTGGTAGTACCCCCACATTCTTACGCATTGGTACCCCACGATTTTATTTCCCTCAACAGTTTAAATGAGATATGATTTTAGGAGAATAGTAACCCGAATAAACCATAACAACAAACCTGAATAAACCGAAACACTATTACGGGAACAATAATTTCGCGTGCAACAGTGTTTATGACCGGGTGTTTTCATACCCGTCGAATAAACTGAAATATATGCCCATACCCACCCCAAAACAAGAGAACATAACTTTGAATGAACAATATCCAGTGCATCCGCATGAACAGAAAACCGAGAAAATATATAAAAAGCCCCAAGATATTTTTAAGCAAAAGTGATAAAGGATTGTTTAACTTTTTAAAGAATTTTAATATTACCTAATGTCAAGTAATTATGTGGGGTGATTACACCTGCTGTAGGTCAGTTTAGCCTAGAAATTTCTGGATGTATCCCACCACTTACTGCTTATCTCGCTCCCAATTTGTGAGACATCGTCGACCGCCTTCTACTAAAACAATTCTGCTAGAGATACCTTAAGTTGTGATGTTGTAACATTATTTGCTCTATTAAAAGAAACCAACAAGTCATACCGACATATCAGGATGGCGTCTAGTCAACTAGGTAGACAAGTGGGAGATGTCTTCCTTAGGGACTAACTGATAGAACACGGGAGCACAACAAATTTTGAGATAAATTTACATTATTTGATAAAAAGAGGCAGACCATTTGACATAATTTAATAAGATCCAGCTGATGCATGTTTCCCACGAAATGGGTCCAGGTTGTCAGTCTATGAAAAAAATATATAGCCTAAATATATCACAAGGTAATAGCAACTAAAATATACGGGTCGAATATAGTAAAAATAGTTATGAATTAGGTAGATAACTACTCCCTCCGTCCTCATAATATAAGAGTGTTTTGTACACTACACTAGTGTACAAAACACTCTCATGTTATGGCACGAAGAGAGTAACAAATAGTACGGCAGTGAGCCATGGCTTAGCTCAGCTAGATTGATTTCGTCGTCGTACGACAGCGTGTCTTGGTAATTTCCCTCATGAAATTGCGGAGTCAACTGACCGTGATTGTGTTTCTATCATGAGCTAATTTATTAAATGTCACTTTCCGGGCAAAATAAATAAATATAACAAATAAGTAGATAAAACAACAAAAACGGTAGAATTAGGTGATAGTTGGAGGTCAGATCGACCAGATACTCCCCCGTTGAGCTTCAGTGCGCGTCATTCTTCTCCGGTGGTAATTTTCCACCGTCCGGTCCCACGAAAAAGCTCATGCATATATGTGTTTGACTCCAGCCGCAACGTCTATATATGCTCAGCCATCCATAGTTCTCTGCCGCTTCACTCGCACTGCCATTTTTTCAACAACACGACGGCGGCGAGGAATGGAACGTCGTACGATTCGTCAGCTACCGGTAGCTATCAGCCAGTGTGCGTGGACTCCTGCTTTGTCCTTGCACGGGCTGTTGCTCGATCATCCCACAAACCATAGAAGAGAAGACCGGGCATGCATTGCCCAAAGTTGAATGTTTCCGATCGAACATGGTGGGGTTGGTGCAGGCGTGCAGCCCAGCCGCGCAGCGTTACTGATGATCCATCGGCGCCGTTTCCCATGGGGCGCTGTCTTTTCTCCGTTGATGAGCACCTCTGTCTCTCTCAGTCTCGATAAGTACTCCGGCCGGCACGCAGCATTCATGGGACAGTTGTGGTCAGCAACTAATATCGTCTTCCCTCTTTCTATATTTTCTGGCGGCTGGAGTAGCGGCATGGCCATTTGGGCAAATAGCTCCCATGCAACGTTGTTGGTGTAAATTGTCTCTCATGCGACGTAGTTAATTGAAATGGCTCTCATGCGACATCTGTGTTGGACAAAATAGCTTCCATGCGACACTGCTGCCTAATCCAAAGACACATGTTTAGAACTCGAATCAGATGAGCGGGACCCACTAACTTATCCAACTCAACATTGGTCAGGTGAGCGGGACCCACAGCGTGGGACCCACTAACTTATCCAGGTCAGCATTGGTACAAGAGGACACCGAGCTGTGCCCCGAGCCGTGCAGCACCGGAGCCCATCCTCCCCCCTTCCCAACCGTTGTTGTTCTTCTTCTCCAGCGACGATGCGCAGCAACACCGTTCCGGGTCGCGACCTAGCAATGTCGAGCTCCGCTTCAGCCTCCCGCCGCTCATGGCCGCGCTATGGCGCGATGCCCATGACAAGGTGCCTGCATGCCCACGTATCGCACCTCAGGCGGCTAGTCACAACGACCGACAAGAATGGCAACCTTGGGCGGGAATTCGTGAAATGCGAGAGCAAGCCAGAGCAGGGAAAGGTGAGAATTTACTTCTCAATATGCCAATTTTGGTTTTTGTCTCCCAATTTCATATTTGCCCATTTTTCATCGGATTTGGGATTTAGGGTTCATCTTTCCGATTTCAGAAATTGAAGCAATGCACCCATTTTGAGTGGCTAGATGAGTACATAGAGCGGATTCAACTAGAGGGTGCATCAGGGGAGCTCGATTTACCGTAGGAGGCGGAGAAGTTGGGCAAGTTTGGATCGGGCGCGTCTGGATCTGGGGCCCTTGGATCTGGCAATTCCATTGGGGGCGCCCATTCCATTGGTGCTATTGTGGGGGATGCAGGAGCGACGGCAGAGCTGAAGAAGCTGAACAAGCAGATGAAGAAACTCATCGAATTGCAGAAGCAGAGCAATTTGATGGGGCTGATGGCCGGACTTTTTATGTTTGTGTAATTGCTCTCGCATTTGTTTATGTAATGATAATTAGTCGTAAGTGAATAGATTGGGCATCATTGGTAATCGTAATGATATTTACATTTGAATAAAAGTGTTGCACAATACGAATTCGGCATGTCTTCTCCACTCTGTTTCGTTTTTCAGTTCCTTAGTTCGTCATCAGTTTCAGTTTCGGTGATAGAGGAAGAAAAGGAAAATAAAAGGTTCGTCCACAGTTGCCCGAAAAGGCCAGGCCCATATAGAAGTTAGGCAGGGCCGAATAGAACATATCCAGGCCCATTGATAAAAGAAGTGTAGCTAGTGCAAAAAAAAAAGTGCACACGGTCATTGACATCGATATATCTTTTCGGCTTTAGGTTATTTCACAAATTTTAAGTTTCCTGCCTTCACCTTTTTTTAGATAACTCATCTGATAATTATTTGAGCTATTTTTATGCATAAGCTATCGTGTCCGATGGTATGGTCCCGTGTTGTTTCGGCTAAAACAAAATGTTGGTTCTAGTTAGCAGTCTAACTTGCAGTCTTTGTGAACCAAAAAAGTTGCAATTGTTTGGTTCTAGTTTATTTCAACCAAGCACCATTTTTAATATTTTTTTGATTTGTGCTATGGTGTTTTCAAAGTTTTTACTCGTGTGTTTTAACCGAAAAAGGTTGTGCCCCTCTCAAAAAAAGAAGACATCTAGTGTGCCCCTAGTAGCATCTCCTTACAACATAGACGGGCATCCCCTTACAACATATAGTGCATAAAACATAAAAGGAAGATAATTAACTAGACACGTGCTAACAACAACTTATATGATTGGATCATGTTTTAGTGCATTTTTTAGTTCACATGGCCACATAAATAAAATGCAATGGAGAAACTTTGAAAACACCATAGCACAAATCAAAAAAATTAATAGATAGCATGATAGCCTGAAAAAACATTAATAGATAGCATGATAGAGGGGCATCGGGTACCCTAGTAGCATAGATAGATAGAACATATAGAGGGGCATCCCCTTACAACATATAGTTCATTAAAACTAGATAGATAGAAGACACGGGCACACACGCCCGAACCAACACAAACACAAGCTAGATAGATAGAAAGACCCGCACTCGAACAACTCCTTGGCCCCTTCTCCTTAGCCGGCGCCCCTCACTCGTCGTTCTCCGGCATCTGGTAGGGGAGGGTGTGCATGCCGTTGGGATGAGGGAAGATGTGGTGGAATTTGGTGAAGATGTTGTAGGTCGTGAACGCGATAAACTCGCATCCACACCATAACACCTTGTCGAGGAGGTGGTGAGTGTCGTAGGGGTTGGTGAAGGTGACGTAGAGGCCGATGATGAGGCCGTTGGCGTTGCCATCGTACTGCTCGTGGAGGTGGAACATGGGCGGAGTGCCCGAGGGAGGTGGCGGTAGCCGGCTTGGAGGAAGAAGCGAGCCAACTCTCTACGGCCCCTCCACCTTGAGATGGCCCACACCCTCAGGCTATTCTCGACGATGACTCCGGCCGGGTACTCCCTCTCCGACACGGTGCGAGGGCGACGGTAGGTAGGGCCGTTGAACTGCATGGTGGCTCGAGTGGTGGATTTGGCTCGAAAAGAAGAAGCGGAGGAGGCTTGAGAGATGAGTGTGAGAGGGATGAGGAAATGGTGCCCTTCTATAGCCGCGTTGCAGCCGTCGTCAATGTGTACACGGTGCCTTCTCGATCGTTTTCTCTTCTCCGTTCATACTAGCATAAGTAATTGCGGGCATTAATTCAAAAACGGCGGGCGGAGCATCCAAAGAGGCACAGGTGGCACAGGCGAGATGCATCTTTTCGCGCACTTGCATCGGCGGTGACGCCGCATGGCATCCGCGCGTGACACTGAAAAAGGAGCTGCGCCACCGACGCGTCCGTCCCGTGTCTCAGGTTCAAACATGCATTTGTTAAAATAGCTTGGATGCGACGTACCTATACGTTGCGCCCCTGCTGTGCTTTATTGCGTCGATGCGTGCATGCAAGCCCGCATGCAAATGGCTAGGCAGTGTCACAGCGTTCACGAGCACAGAATAGCTAGGCTGCGACGTTGCATGGCATGCATGGGACAGGGATGGCCCACATGTCATTGACCCTCTCGCATGCAGCCCATCCCCCCTCTCGACGACCGTGCGCACGCACGCCAGGCTCTGTCGGGCCCGATCCGCTCGGCCCAACGGTCACTGAGATGCTCCCCCGCTCAACGTTATCTGTTCGTCAAAGAGAAAAAACAATGGCCAATCAGATTGGAGAATCAGGGCTCCCACAGATCGCCCCCGCGGAATCCTTCTAGAAGGCCTATCCGACGGCCGCAGTTCGGCGTTAGGGTTAGATCGACGGTGGACGTTTGGCGCTAGGGTTACATGGGTTTTGGAGGCAGTCAATGGGGTTTTGAAAGGTTTGACCGAACATTCAAATGTGTATAACTAATTCAAAAAAATTCGAAAAAATGAAAAACCTGCGCACATAGTCTTTTTATGTTACATAGTTACGATATAAAATGATAAACTTGATCTAATGATCTTTGCATGAAAAAACCTTCACAAATTGGACTATCTCGACTGAGGTTGCATAGAGTTCAAATGAGTGAGAAGAGGGTTTGAGGTTTTGAAAATGCAAAAAAATCAAAAACCTCACCTTAGCTTCATTTTGGAGTGACTAAGGAGGATCTGAAGTTATTTTTGCATTTTAAATTTTTAAACTTGTTTTATTGCTGACTTTGTATTAAAGGGTGTTTTTCCAAAAATAAATTAAATAATATGAATACTTATTCAAGAAAGGTGAGACTTCGTATTGATCCTATATAGGTATAATATAAGCTAAGAAAATCTTTTTGGGTGATTTTGAGAAGGTCGAAAAAACTTGCTTAGAAATGGGGCCGTTTTCCCTTACTTTGGAGCCTGTTTGGACAACATTTTCAGTGACTATGAGTTGGACTTCACAAAAAGGGTTGGATTTATGAACTAAAGTGCATAGTAGTACATAAAACAATGCAACATCACAGAACAAACAAATGAACCCACAATATATTGGAGATAGGTTCAAATTTGAATGTTGGTTCAAATTTGAATTTTATTTCAAGTCAAATCAACATCATAGCAGATAAGTTTTCACATGAAAGAACATAAGTTTTCACATCAAATGACAACAAACTTAAGTTTTCACATCAAATTTGAATGATTTCGACTCTATTTCTTTTGCTTCTTTCTACCACTCGATTTCTTCTCCTTTTTTCCACCGTTTGGTTCCACGGCGCATAGTTTGTTGATGTTGATGCTCTTGCTTTTTGACCCCTTGGTTTTCTTGTCGGGCACCCTTTTCTTGCCAACTCCACTAGGCCCCCTCAACTTTTGCACCTGACCATGTCCCACTTCTTCAGTTTGCACTTCTGCAGATTGAGTAGATGGCAGACATTGTTCAACTACTTCAGTTTGCACTTCTGCAGATTGAGTAGATGGCACACATGTTCAACTACTTCAGTTTGCAACTCAACACTTGGCAGCACAACCTCCAAATTGTTGGGGAACGTAGTAATTTCAAAATTTTCCTACGATCACGCAAGACCATGGTGATGGCATAGCAACGAGGGAAGAGTGTCCGTCTCACGTACCCTCGTGAGACCGAAAGCGAAGCGTTATAACAACGCGGTTGATGTAGTCGACGTCTTCACGATCCGACCGATCCAAGCACCGAACGACGGCACCTCCGAGTTACGCACACGTTCAGCTCGATGGCGATCCCGGACTCCGATCCGGCAAAGTGTCGGGATGAGTTCCACAAGACGACGGCGTGGTGGCGATGTTGATGCTCCACCGGCGCAGGGCTTCGCCTAAGCTCATGACGATATGACTTCTCCGGCGCAGGGCTTCGCCTAAGCTCATGACGATATGACCGAAGTGGAATATGGTGGAAGGAGCACCGCACACGGCTAAGGAAAGATCCGTAGATCAACTTGTGTGTCATGGGGTGCCCCTGCCCCGTATATAAAGGAGGCAAGGGGAGGTGGCGGCCCAAGGGGCGCGACAAGGAGGAGTCCTACTCCCACGGGAGTAGGACTCCCCCTCTCCTAGTTGGACTAGGATTGGAGGAGGGGAAAGAGGGAAGGCGCGCCCCCCTCTCCTTGTCCTATTCGGACCAGAGGGGGGAGGGGGGCGCGCAGCCCACCTTGGCCGGCCCTTCCTCTTCTCTCCTATGGCCTATAAGGCCCATATACCCCCCGGGGGGTTCCGGTAACCCCCCGGTGTTCCGGTAACTTCCTGTTTTCACTCGGAACCCTTCCGAAGTCCAAACATAGGCTTCCAATATATCAATCTTTATGTCTCGACCATTTCGAGACTCCTCGTCATGTCCGTGATCACATCCGGGACTCCGAACAAACTTCGGTGCATCAATACTTATAAACTCATAATGAACTGTCATCGAAACGTTAAGCGTGCGGACCCTACGGGTTCGAGAACTATGTAGACATGACCTAGAACCATTCTCGGTCAATAACCAATAGCGGAACCTGGATGCCCATATTGGTTCCTACATATTCTCTGAAGATCTTTATCGGTCAAACCGCATAACGACATCGTTGTTCCCTTTGTCATCGGTATGTTACTTACCCGAGATTCGATCGTCGGTATCCAATACCTAGTTCAATCTCGTTACGGTAAGTCTCTTTACTCGTTCCGTAATACATCATCTCACAACTAACTCATTAGTTGTAATGCTTGCAAGGCTTAGGTGATGTGTATTACCGAGAAGGCCTAGAGATACCTCTCCGACGATCGGAGTGACAAAACCTAATCTCGAAATCGCCAACCCAACAAGTACCTTTGGAGACACCTGTAGTACTCCTTTATAATCACCCGATTCACGTTGTGGACGTTTGGTAGTACCAAAGTGTTCCTCCGTAAGCGGAGTTGCATAATCTCATAGTTACAGGAACATGTATGGGTCATGAAGAAAGCATTAACATACTAAGCGATCAAGTGTTAAGCTAACGGAATGGGTCATGTCAATCAGATCATTCAACTAATGATGTGACCTTGTTAATCAAATAACAACTCCTTGTTCATGGTTAGGAAACATAACCATCTTTGATTAACAAGCTAGTCAAGTAGAGGCATACTAGTGACATCTGTTTGTCTATATATTCACACATGTATTATGTTTCCGGTTAATACAATTCTAGCATGAATAATAAACATTTATCATGATATAAGGAAATAAATAATAACTTTATTATTGCCTCTAGGGCATATTTCCTTCAGTCTCCCACTTGCACTAGAGTCAATAATCTAGATTACAAAGTAATGATCCTCACACCCATGGAGTCTTGGTGCTGATCATGTTTTGCTCGTGGAAGAGGCTTAGTCAACGGTCGCAACATTCAGATCCGTATGTATTTTGCAAATCTCTATGTCTCCCACTTGGACTTGGTCCCGAATGGAATTGAAGCGTCTTTTGATGTGCTTGGTCCTCTTGTGAAATCTGGATTCCTTTGCCAAGGCAATTGCACCAGTATTGTCACAGAAGATCTTCATCGGTCCCGATGCACTAGGTATGACACCTAGATCGGAAATGAACTCTTTCATCCAGACTCCTTCATTTGCTGCTTCTGAAGCAGCTATGTACTCCGCTTCACATGTAGATCCCGCCACGACGCTTTGTTTAGAACTGCACCAACTGACAGCTCCACCGTTTAATAAAAACACGTATCCGGTTTGCGATTTAGAATCGTCCGGATCAGTGTCAAAGCTTGCATCGACGTAACCATTTACGACTAGCTCTTTGTCACCTCCATATCGAGAAACATATCCTTAGTCCTTTTCGGTATTTCAGGATGTTCTTGACCGCTGTCCGATGATCCACTCTGGATTACTTTGGTACCTTCCTGCCAAGCTTACAGCTAAGCATACGTCAGTCTGGTACACAGCATTGCATACATGATAGAGCCTATGGCTGAAGCATAGGAACATCTTTCATTTCTCTCTATCTTCTGCTGTGGTCGGGCATTGAGTCGACTCAATCTTACACCTTGTAACACAGGTAAAAACCTTTCTTTGCTGATCCATTTTGAACTTTTCAAAACTTTATCAAGGTATGTGCTTTGTGAAAGTCCAATCAAGCGTTTTGATCTATCTCTATAGATCTTGATGCCCAATATGTAAGCAGCTTCACCGAGGTCTTTCATTGAAAAACTTTTATTCAAATATCCTTTTATGCTATCCAGAAATTCTATATCATTTCCAATTAATAATATGTCATCCACATATAATATTAGAAATGCTCTGAGCTCCCACTCACTTTCTTGTAAATCTGAGGCTTCTCCAAAAGTCTGTACAAACCCATATGCTTTGATCACACTATCAAAGCGTTTATTCCAACTCCGAGAGGCTTGCACGAGACCATAAATTGATCGCTGGAGCTTGCACACTTTGTTAGCACCTTTTGGATCGACAAAACCTTCTGGTTGCATCATATACAACTCTTCTTCTAGAAATCCATTCAAGAATGCAGTTTTACATCCATTTGCCAAATTTCATAATCATAAAATGCGGCAATTGCTAACATGATTCGGACAGACTTAAGCATCGCTTCTGGTGAGAAAGTCTCATCGTAGTCAACCCCTTGAACTTGTCGAAAACCTTTTGCAACAAGTCGAGCTTTGTAGACAGTTACATTACCATCGGCGTCAGTCTTCTTCTTAAAGATCCATTTATTTTCAATGGCTTGCCGATCATCGGGCAAGTCAACCAAAGTCCATACTTTGTTCTCATACATGGATCCCATCTCAGATTTCATGGCTTCCAGCCATTTTGCGAATCTGGGCTCACCATCGCTTCTTCATAGTTTGTAGGTTCGCCATGGTCAAGTAACATGACTTCCGAATGAGATTACCGTACCACTCAGTGCGTATTTTACTCTGGTTGACCTCGAGGTTCGATAGCAACTTGATCTGAAGCTTCATGATCATTATCATTAGTTTCCTCACTAATTGGTGTAGTTGTCGCAGGAACCATTTCTTGTGATGAACTACTTTCCAATAAGGGAGCAGAACACGATTATCTCATCAAGTTCTACTTTCCTCCCACTCACTTCTTTCGAGAGAAACTCCTTCTCTAGAAAGGACCCGAATTAGCAACGAAAATCTTGCCTTCAGATCTGTGATAGAAGGTGTACCCAACAGTCTCCTTTGGGTATCCTATGAAGACACATTTTCCGATTTGGGTTCGAGCTTATCTGGTTGAAGTTTCTTTACATAAGCATCGCAGCCCCAAACTTTAAGAAACGACAACTTTGGTTTCTTGCCAAACCACAGTTCATAAGGCGTCGTCTCAACGGATTTTGACGGTGTCCTATTCAACGTGAATGCGGCCGTCTCTAAAGCATAACCCCAAAGCGATAGCGGTAAATCGGAAATAGACATCATAGATCGCACCATATCTAGTAAAGTACGATTCGACGTTCGGACACACCATTTCTCTGTGGTGTTCGGGTGGCGTGAGTTGCTAAACTATTCCACATTGTTTCAAATGTAAACCAAACTCGTAACTCAAATATTCTCCTCCACGATCAGATCGTAGAAACTTTATTTTCTTGTTACGATGATTTTCCACTTCACTCTGAAATTCTTTGAACTTTTCAAATGTTTCAGATTTGTGTTTCATTAAGTAGATATACCCATATCTGCTCAAATCATCTGTGAAGGTGAGAAAATAACGATACCCGCCGCGTGCCTCAACATTCATTGGACCACAAACATCAGTATGTATGATTTCCAACAAATCAGTTGCTCGCTCCATAGTTCCGGAGAACGGCGTTTTGGTCATCTTGCCCATGAGGCACGGTTCACAAGTACCAAGTGATTCATAATCAAGTGATTCCAGAAGCCCATCAGTATGGAGTTTCTTCATGCGTTTTACACCGATATGACCTAAACGGCAGTGCCACAAATAAGTTGCACTATCATTATCAACTCTGCATCTTTTGGCTTCAACATTATGAATATGTGTATCACTACTGTCGAGATTCAACAAGAATAAGCAATTCTTCAAGGGTGCATGACCATAAAAGATATTACTCATATAAATAGAACAACCATTATTCTCTGATTTAAATGAATAACCGTCTCGCATTAAACAAGATCCAGATATAATGTTCATGCTCAACGCTGGCACCAAATAACAATTATTTAGGTCTAAAACTAATCCCGAAGGTAGATGTAGAGGTAGCGTGCCGACCGCGATCACATTGACTTTGGAACCATTTCCCACGCGCATCGTCACCTCGTCCTTTGTCGATTGCTCGTCTATTCCGTAGTCCTGTTTGAGTTGCAAATATTAGCAAGAACCAGTATCAAATACCAGTGCTACTACGAGCTCTAGTAAGGTACACATCAATAACATGTATATCACATATACCTTTGTTCACCTTGCCATCCTTTTATCCGCCAAATACTTGGGGCAGTTCCGCTTCCGATGTCCGGTGCGCTTGCAGTAAAAACACTCAGTTTCAGGCTTAGGTCCAGACTTGGGTTTCTTCTCTTGATCAGCAACTTTCTTGCTATTCTTTTGAAGTTTCCTTCTTCTTCCCTTTGCCCTTTTCTTGAAACTAGTGGTCTTGTTGACCATCAACACTTGATGCTCTTTCTTGATTTCTACCTCCATGCTTTTAGCATCGCGAAGAGCTCAGGAATTGTCTTAGTCATCCCTTGCATATTATAGTTCATCACGAAGCTCTTGTAGCTTGGTGGCGTGATTGGAGAATTCATCAATGACACTATCATCCGGAAGATTAACTCCCAGCTGAATTAAGTGATTGTTATACCCGGACATTTTGAGTATGTGCTCACCGATGAACTATTCTCCTCCATCTTGCAGCTATAGAACTTATTGGAGACTTCATATCTCTCAATCCGGGCATTTGCTTGAAATATTAACTTCAACTCCTGGAACATCTCATATGCTCCATGACGTTCAAAACGTCGTTGAAGACCGGTTCTAAGCCGTAAAGCATGGCACACTGAACTATAGAGTAGTCATCAGCTCTGCTTTGCCAGACGTTCATAACTTCTGGCTCAGCATCTGCAGCAGGCCTGTCACCCAGCGGTGCTTCCAGGACGTAATTTTTATGTGCAGCAATGAGGATAATCCTCAAGTTACGGACCCAGTCCGTGTAATTGCTACCATCATCTTTCAACTTTGCTTTCTCAAGGAACGCATTAAAATTCAACGGAACAACAGCACGAGCCATCTATCTACATTAAACATAGACAAGCAAAATACTATCGGTACTAAGTTCATGATAAATTTAAGTTCAATTAATCATATTAAAAACTCCCACTTAGACAGACATCTCTCTAGTCATCTAAGTGACCACGTGATCCAAATCAACTAAACCATGTCCGATCATCACGTGAGGCGGAGTAGTTTCAATGGTGAACATCACTATGTTGATCATATCTACTATATGATTCACGTTCGACCTTTCGGTCTCCGTGTTCGAGGCCATATCTGTTATATGCTAGGCTCGTCAAGTTTAACCTGAGTATTCGCGTGTGCAACTGTTTTGCACCCGTTGTAGATGGACGTAGAACTTATCACACCCGATCATCACGTGGTGTCCGGGTACTACGAACTTTGGCAGCGGTGCATAATCAGGAGAACACTTCTTGATAATTTTAGTGAGAGATCATCTTATAATGCTACCGTCAAACGAAGCAAGATAAGATGCATAAAGGATAAACATCACATGCAATCAATATAAGTGATATGATATGGTCATCATCATCTTGTGCTTGTGATCTCCATCGCCAAGCACCGTCATGATCACCATCGTCACCGCGCGACACCTTGATCTCCATCGTAGCATCGTTGTCGTCTCGCCAACTATTGCTTCTCGACTATCGCTACTCCTTAGTGATAAAGTAAAGCAATTACATGGCGTTGCATTTCATACAATAAGCGACAACCATATGGCTCCTGCCGATTGCCGATAACTCGGTTACAAAACATGATCATCTCATACAATAAAGTATAGCATCACGTCTTGACCATATCACATCACAACATGCCTGCAAAAACAAGTTAGGCGTCTTCTACTTTGTTGTTGCAAGTTTTACGTGGCTGCTACGGGCTGAGCAAGAACCGTTCTTACCTACGCATCAAAACCACAGCGATACTTCGTCAAATAGACTCCGTTTAACCTTCTCAAGGACCGGGCGTAGCCACACTCGGTTCAACTAAAGTGAGAGAGACAGACACCGCGGTCACCTTTAAGCAACGAGTGCTCGGGCGGTGAAACCAGTCTCGCGTAAGCGTCTGCGTAATGTCGGTCCGGGCGCTTCATCTCACAATACCGCTGAACCAAAGTATGACATGCTGGTAGGTAGTATGACTTGTATCGCCCACAACTCACTTGTGTTCTACTCGTGCATATGACATCAACGCATAAAACCTGGCTCGGATGCCACTGTTGGGGAACGTAGTAATTTCAAAATTTTCCTACGATCACGCAAGACCATGGTGATGGCATAGCAACGAGGGAAGAGTGTCCGTCACGTACCCTCGAGACCGAAAGCGAAGCGTTATAACAACGCGGTTGATGTAGTCGTGCGTCTTCACGATCCGACCGATCCAAGCACCGAGCGTCACGGCACCTCCGAGTTACGCACACGTTCAGCTCGATGGCGATCCCGGACTCGATCCAGCAAAGTGTCGGGGATGAGTTCCGTCGACCGACGGCGTGCAGGCGATGTTGATGCTCCACCGACGAGGGCTTCGCCTAAGCTCCGCGACGATATGACTTCTCCGGCGTGAGGGCTTCGCCTAAGCTCCATGACGATATGACCGAAGTGGAATATGGTGGAAGGGGCACCGCACACGGCTAAGGAAAGATCCGTAGATCAACTTGTGTGTCATGGGGTGCTCCCTGCCCGTATATAAAGGAGGCAAGGGGAGGTGGCGGCCCAAGGGGAGGCACACCAGGAGGAGTCCTACTCCCAGGAGTAGGATTCTCTCCTAGTTGGACTAGGATTGGAGGAGGGAAAGAGGGAAGGCGCCCCCTCTCCTGTCCTATTCGGACCAGAGGGGGGGGGCGCAGCCCACCTGGCCGGCCCTTCCTCTTCTCTCCTATGGCCTATAAGGCCCATATACCCCGGGGTTCCGTAACCCCGGTGTTCCGTAACTTCCTGTTTTCACTCGGAACCCTTCGAAGTCAAACATAGGCTTCCAATATATCAATCTTTATGTCTCGACCATTTGAGACTCCTCGTCATGTCCGTGATCACATCCGGGACTCGAACAAACTTCGTGCATCAATACTTATAAACTCATAATGAGCTGTCATCGAAGCGTTAGCGTGCGGACCCTACGGGTTCGAGAACTATGTAGACATGACCTAGAACCATTCTCGGTCAATAACCAATAGCGGAACCTGGATGCCCATATTGGTTCCTACATATTCTCGAAGATCTTTATCGGTCAAACCGCATAACGACATCGTTGTTCCTTTGTCATCGGTATGTTACTTACCCGAGATTCGATCGTCGGTATCCAATACCTAGTTCAATCTCGTTACGGTAAGTCTCTTTACTCGTTCCGTAATACATCATCTCACAACTAACTCATTAGTTGTAATGCTTGCAAGGCTTAGGTGATGTGTATTACCGAGAAGGCCTAGAGATACCTCTCCGACGATCGGAGTGACAAAACCTAATCTCAAAATCGCCAACCCAACAAGTACCTTTGGAGACACCTGTAGTACTCCTTTATAATCACCCGATTACGTTGTGACGTTTGGTAGTACCAAAGTGTTCCTCCGTAAGCAGGAGTTGCATAATCTCATAGTTACAGGAACATGTATGGGTCATGAAGAAAGCATTAACATACTAAGCGATCAAGTGTTAAGCTAACGGAATGGGTCATGTCAATCAGATCATTCAACTAATGATGTGACCTTGTTAATCAAATAACAACTCCTTGTTCATGGTTAGGAAACATAACCATCTTTGATTAACAAGCTAGTCAAGTAGAGGCATACTAGTGACATACTGTTTGTCTATATATTCACACATGTATTATGTTTCCGGTTAATACAATTCTAGCATGAATAATAAACATTTATCATGATATAAGGAAATAAATAATAACTTTATTATTGCCTCTAGGGCATATTTCCTTCACAAACATGGCAACACGGCTATCAAAGCAGATTCACATGGCAGCACAACAGTTGCTTCATCTGCAACAGTTTCAGATTGCCCTGGCACCTGCAAAACAGATTCAGTATGCATCACATCATCCAAAACAGAAACACTTAGCTCATGTTCAGCAGTAACAGTTTCAGTTTGCTCCATATCTTTGTCACCAAACATTATCTGCTTAGTGCTCTTCCTTCTAAAGCCATTGAGTCTTGCTTTTTTCACTGGCCAGCATTGTTCAACAACAAGAGGCGGGGCTTTTTCTACACCTTTCTCCTAAAAAATAAAGCATTTGACTTGGTTAGATACTAGAACAAGTAGCAAAATAAAAAACTTGCAAAAACAGTAACATAAACATACTTTGGCCTCTGAGGAGTGTAGATGCATTTGGATGAACCAATTATGTGCCCAAGTACCTCACACAACTTGCACCTATTTTTGTTACCTTTTTTAGCCCTTTTGGGCTTATCATTCTTTTCCTTTTCCTTTTTCCCTTCTTACTACAACCACCTTTCTCAAACCAAGCTTTGAATCTGCTCTGTTTTGGCCTCCCAGCCTTTCTTCTAGTGCCAGGGGGACACAATGTAAATTCTATTTCTACCTCAGGCCACTGAGATTGGTCAGTCTGTGCAGGAATTGGACTTGCATATGCAGCTTTGAATTTTTGTACTGAATAATACTCATGCAAATATGGGTGCATATTTAACCTGGGTTTAGATGCCAAAAAAAGTATGGAATGCTCATATGGTTTTCCAGTGTGTTGCCACTCTTGACAAGTGCACTCATGCAACTCAGTATTTACCATATGCCTTTTGCCACTCTTTGTATCTCTAACTTCAGCACCCCACAAGGAAGATTTCTCAACAAATAGATGTGAAAGATTTCTACTCCAGTTGACCACCTGTTGTACCACTGCTGGAAGCTTGTCCCCTTCCAAAATATTAGCAATTTTTTCTCTCAACTCCCACAAACGCATGATCATGATCCTTATTTGGTCCACCATGTCATGCACAGGCAAGTCTTTCAAATCCTTCACTTTGTTGTTAAAACTTTCTGCCAAGTTGTTATTGATATGATCACATTTTATGGAAGTATTAAAACCTGATCTATACCACAACAGAGAATGGTGGGTGTTCAACCATGAGGCAAATTCATTATCACTACATGATGCCAACATCTTACCAAGGTGATAGGAATGTGTCTGTCTGGTGTAGGATCTTGCTGCTGGCCACATGCGCCCAAATTCATCTCCTCTAAAATTTTTTTATCAGATTCATCACATATGTCCAAAGCACTCCCTCTGCTCAGCATGGGGGAAAACATTTTTACTGCATTTTCCAACCCTTTACATGCATCTGTGTGGATGGCCAAAGGAGAAACTGGCCCTATGCATCTTTTCAGTTGCATCATGAACCATATCCATGATGCCTCTGTCTCTCATTGAAACATTCCTATTGCAATTGGGAACATCCAGTTGTGTCCATCTAGAGCATTGCATGCAGCCAACTGACAATTCCACTTTCTAGTCAAAAAAGATGAGTCTATGCTCAAATATGGACGACAACCTGCTTTGAATCCATCTATGCAAGGCTTCAAACACATAAAAAACTTGCTGAATAAAACCTTGACATCCTCTGTTACCTCTGTATCTATCTCCACCACACTCCCAGGTGACCTCTTCTCCACCTCTGCTTTAAAACTATACAACATCCTAAATGTATTTGCCCAGTCACCATACAATGATTTCATGGCCCTTTGTTTTGTTTTCCACGCTGTGGTATATTGCAGCTGGATGGGGTACAACTTCTCCAAGTCAACTTTAAGCCTCTTTGAAGTAGTGTTTGGAGTCTTGGCTAAAATAGGAGTAATCTTCTCTGTAACCCAAAGCTGTGATGTCATCTTTGAAACTCTCTGTGAAGTGGTCATACATGTATGCTGGTGTGGTATTTGATTTACCCTTACTGTACTTCCATCAGGTTGTAGTCTGGCAGACAAGTACTATTTGCAAGGATTGCCACCACCATCATAACCTTTGCACCGAGCATAAAATTTCTTTCGATCAGTCCACGTAGTCTTGGCATCAAACTCTTTTTTCGCTGCATAGGTCCTGAAAGACGTCCTAAACTCCTTCATGCTTGGCCACAACTTCCCCACCTCAATAACTGGGTACTCTTTGTCATACAAACAAACCGGCTCATTATCATCTGCATCATCCACATCATCTGCAGCCTCTCTCATCAGCTGTTCTTCATCCTCATTTGCATTTCTAGGGCCCGTGTTACCATCAGTAGGCAAAGAACTGTCATCCTTCTCCTTATCTTTGTCATCAACTTGAATGCCAAACATTTCAGCCATATCAATGCCAGATATTGGTGTAATGACCAAATCTGTTTTTCCATTCAACTCTACTACATTCCAGTCAACAACAATAATCTTCCTAGCACCATGGTTTCCCTCCTCTCCATCTGCATCAATCCATGTATCTTCAGCTACTACAGTCGGTTCAGTCAACAATGCCAACATCTTCTTTTGTGAAACCCATTCATCATCTTCCACCTGTGCAGCCATCTTTGATGGCACATAACCAACTCTGGAATGAGTTTGCAGATCAATTACCTCTGCATAAAATGTTACTTGTTTGCTTGCCCACCCTTCTTGCTGATCAATTTCAGCAACCATGGATTCTCCATCTTCAATTCTCACATATTCACCATTATAGTTATCGAAACGTTGCAGAGATACCTCTTGTTCTGGACCCCAAACAATACTCTCCCCAATTCTCTCCACCAATTTGCCCACGGCCTTCTCCTTCATGCTCTCCAATTCCTGGGGATCAACATCTGCAAATTCGACATCCAACCTCACGGTGGTATCTCTATCAATGTCTTGGACACTGCCATCACTGAGCTTGGCTTTACAGGAAAAAAAATTCCACTATAACTGCGAATGTGGTGGCAGAACCTGAACCTCCCCTGTTTTATCAATGGCAGGCAGCGGCGGCAGTGTAAGCGACAGTCACTACCAAATCGAGTTTGATTCTAAATCGCCAAGAAAAGAGGGTGGCATTACCGATTTGAAGAACTGTCTCCTCGCTCCATCTCATCCAGCCCTCGCTCCATCTCCTATCCAATCGAGATTCCAAAACGCCAAGAAACAGGGGCAGCATGAGGCAACAGATTTATCCAAAATTCAGTGGAACGGGAGTAGTGTTTGGAAAATACTCACTCGCAATAGCCGCTGCAGAGAAAGGCGCTCCACCACGGGCCGCGGAGAAGAAACAGCCCCCGGATCCAATAGAGCCCGATTCTAAATCGCCAAGAAACAGAGGGGCAGCATGATGCCACAGATCCCCCACTATTCTTGGGAGTGGGACTAGGGTTTCGGGCTCACCTCGCAATAGCTCTGTCGCTGCCAAGAAATGCGCTCCACCACCACGGAGAAGAAACCGCTGCCGGAGAAGATGCTTACGCGGCGCGCTCGCCCAGTCCAGCACGGGTGAGTCAAGCACGGTCACACAGTCACCGGTCGAGTCGTGGACGGTTGACTCTTGACTACGAGGCCCTAGGTTGACCCTACCAGTCAGAGCACATAACCCGAGTGTCCTAACCAAACCTCAGCCTAACTAACAGCCAGCCTCAGCTTAACTAGCAGCGTCGCATGGGAGCTATTTTTTCCAACGCACATGTCGCATGAGAGCCATTTCAACCAACGATGTCGCATGAGAGACAATTCAACTCAAAGATGTCGCATGGGAGCTATTTGCCCTGGCCATTTGCCGTCGCTGTTGTGATAGTAATGGCGATGTCATCTGCCATTTTTTCAACAACACGACGGCGGCGAGGAATGGAACGTTGTACGATTCGTCAGCTACCTGTAGCTATCAGCCAGTGTGCGTGGACTCCTGCTTTGTCCTCGCACGGGCTGTTGCTGCGCATCGCCACTAATTATCCTTGGATCATTCCACAAACCATAGAAGAGAAGACCGGGCATGCATTGCCCAAAGTCGAACATGGCAGGGTTGGTGCAGCTGCAGCCCAGCCGCGCAGCGTTACTGATCCATCCATCGGCCGAGGATGCGCCGTTTCCCATGGCGCGCTGCCTTTTCTCCGTTGATGATCGGGTCCCCCTGTTGCCTTGAGCTCCGCCGTCTCTCTCAGTCTCGATAAGTACTCCGGCCGGCACGCAGCATTCATGGGACAGTTGTGGTCAGCAACTAATATCGTCTTCCCTCTTTCTATATTTTCTGGCGGCTGGAGTAGCGGCATGGCCATTTGCCGTCGCTGTTGTGATAGTGATGGCGATTTCATCTGCAAGCAGGAGGGACAAGGGACAAGCTCTAGACTTGTACTATAAGCAACCGCCAACCGGCGACAGGACAGGATCCCGATTAAAACCAGTCAGTCAATGTGCTCGCAATCAAGCAACCGTGGGCAGAAGCGTGCGAGGACTCCGGCGGGTCGTTGCGGCGCGGCATTTCCCGGCGCCACTGGCCGTGCCCGTTGACGGCCTCACGCGACGACCGCCCACCACGAACACGATGATCCCCAAAGCCCACACGGCAACGCTCAGCACCAATAAACAAGTCCCTAAACCCTTCCGCTAACCCTGGTTACAATGACCCATCATCCCTTAACCCGGGTGCGGCTCAGCGGCTGGCCATCCACCGGCCTCCCCTCCGCTGTCACGCTCACGCAGCGCGCCCCATCTTTCCCGCCACACTTGTCTTTTGAAAGCAACCCGCCCGCCCCAGACTTTTTGCACCGCGCGGTGGAACGTTCCACCGCGAGCTTGGTCACGTGCGTGCGCGCCGGCCCCGCCCTGCCCGCCTATAAGAATCCGCCGGCCCAGTCCCCCAAATCATACCGCGCTTTCTTCCTTGTCCCCTTCGCTCCCGCCCTTCAGCGTTCATCAGTCGGTCAGTGGCGGCCGGGTTGGATCCATGGCGGAGAAGAAGGTTTGTTGCTTACAGTCCACCGAATTGGGATTTCTCTCTCTCTCTCTCTCTCTCTCTCTCTCTCTCTCTCTCATGTGATTTCTATTTCGTCTCTTGATTGCTGCTCATGTCTTCTTGTTTGGCGGCTGCGGAATTCAGGTTGTGCTGAAGCTGGACGTGCACGACGACAGGCAGAAGCAGAAGGCCATCCAGGTCGTCTCCACTCTTCATGGTAATAGTCCCCTGCTTCTCCTTCTTCTCCGGTTCCGCCGTGATCGTGCAGGCGGCTGACACTCACGACGACGACGAATGTCGCTTGCCTCAGGTATCGACCAGATCACCGTGGACACGAAGGACCAGAAGATGACGGTCATCGGCACCGTCGACCCCGTCGTCCTCGTCGAAAGGCTGCGCAGCAAGTTCCCCATGGCACAGATGATCTCCGTCGGCCCGGCCAAGGAGGAGAAGAAGGACGGCGCCAAGAAGGAAGGCGAGAAGAAGGAGGGCGACAAGAAGGAGCAGGTGGTGTACCCGCCTCCGTACTGGTACCCGCCGCCGCCGTACCACCAGCACCCGTACCACCACGCCTGCAGCGCCGACGAGGACCCCAACTCGTGCACCATCCTCTAATCGGCGCGCGCCGCCGGTTTCCTCGTTTGTAAATTTTGTAGCTGGCCGTGTGCTGCCTGCCTGCCGATCGATCTTGCGTGCCACGGTGATCGACGACGGCATGCGCTATACATAAGGCCGTGTAAGGATTTGCGCCGGTGATCGTCTACTGAGTTTATGAAGTGCAGATATAGAATGGAATCACAGTGTGGAGGAAAATTAAATAGAACTGCCCACTTGGAATTTTCAGTGAATTCGGCGACAAGTAAGTGCTGAAATAAATAAACTGGAGGTGCGGCAGATTGAGCGAGTCAAGCACAATGAGATCGATTCAAAATTAAGGCGGCTAGCTAGAGTGGTCTCACGTGCAGCTTTACATTTACCAATAGAAACCCTGAAGCTGTCCGGCTGTGCTCCACCCGAGAGTTGCTTTCAGCCGGTCAGTGATCTCGATGACAAAACCAAAAGGTCTCCAAGATTTTGGACTGCTTCTAATCACTTACTCATTGATGTTTTCTTTGACAGCGAGTGAGCCCCATCGCCACCTCCCTCACGAGTCCTAACACATGATTAGGACATAATGCATTGTCAACTGTCCATCTCATGAAATACACATTGTTAAATTGTTAACTGCAGGTCTTAATCGCTGCTCTAACTCCTTGGCGCTTTGCATAATGCCCATCAAACATCTTTTGTTGTCTACCGACGACTGCAGAGCCGTGCACATTTTAACCGCCCATTAACTTATTTGCCTGACTTTGTGTTTTAAAATTATTTGCTTGACATTGTGATAACTTTACTACAATTAAAGAAGCAAACACCTTTTTTTTCTAGAAAGCAACAGGTAAAAAATCTTCCCACTATTTTGTTTGGCAGATGCACCCGCACGTACACTCAGGCAACGTCTGCTGAACACTACAGCCACAAAGATTTAGGATTGACGAGCTCACCATAAGTTTATCGCCTTTGTTGAAATAGTATTTCTCACCCACTTAGAGAAAAATAACACGGTTTAATTTTGACAGTACCGAATATGCTTGTGAGTGTTTTGGACCCCCATTCTGCTGGTGTTGGTTCGATTTAGGAAAGATCAGTTTTCTCTGTTGGATATCAAAGTGATGATTGGTGCGTTGCAGTTGTTAGTGTTAAGGTATTGCTTGGTGTTTCTTTGATATCCCTGCTTATGGAAAAAAGTATCAATGATGCTTCATTTAAATTTCACTGTGAATAATTTTATTAAGTTAAAATTGCTTTTGCCGCAAAAGCTCTTTGTGGTGACGCCATGACGGTTTTTAGTATGTTTATTATTCTCTTCGACCCAAATTAATTGATGCATCACTAGTATAACTTTAGTACGGAGTATGTTTTTTCTATACAGATAAACCAGACCTCACATGCCAGGAGAATGGGTCAGCGGATTGCATAAGTAGTCTATACATTGGAAATTTTTGTATTCAACATCACACTTAAGCAACGTGGTGTTGCTAGCCGCAATTGTCACAAACACAATGTTGGGGTCTTTCGATACATGAGGACCACTATAATCTTCTCTAACATGAAGAAATAAGTGTCGCTTTGCGTAGAGGCCAGCGTACGTCATCTTAGTGTAATACACCCTCCGGTCCTTTTTATTCCGCATATTAGATTTGTGTCAAGTCAAACTTTGCAAAATTAGACCAAAATTATACTAAAGAATATCAACATCTACAATACCAAATATATATACTATGAAATTACATTTCATAATGAATCTAACAATATCGATATGGCATGGTGAATGTTGATACTTTTTCCTATAAGTATGGTCAAAGTAACCATACTTTCTTTCGGGAGAAAGTAAAAATACTTTGACATCGGAAAAACTTATACGCAGACTAAAAATGACCAGAGGAAATATAATCCCGGGAGAGTGGTCCCGTTGTTTTGGCTATGGCAATGCTTGTGATGTACATAAATTCTTTTCTGACTTTGTTTGATACATCACTATTAATTCTCCCCCCATTATTCTACAAGCCCCACCCCGATTTCCCCATCAAAAGGGACGGCAGAGTTGAAGGTTGAAACTTATCCAGCAAAAGCAAATGGATACAAGGATTTTAGTGTGTCCATGCAACATATGGATTATTGGATGCAGTCGTGCTGTCATAGCCTTTTCGAATTAATTTAACCGTCCATTAACCTATTTGCTTGACTTTGTGTTTGAAAAATATTTGTTTGACTTTGTGATACCTTTACTTCATTTAGAAAGCAAACACATTTTTTACTAGAAACAACAAGTAAAAAATATTCCCACTATTTTGTTTAGAAGATGCACCCGCACGTACACTCATGCAATTGCTGCTGAACTTTGTTGAAATAATGTCTCACCCACTTAGAAAAAATAACACGGTTTAACTTTGGCAGTACCAAAGATACTTGTGAGAGTTTTGGACCATCATTCTGCTGGTGTTGGTTCGGTTTGAGATAGATCAGTTTTGTCTGTTGGATATGAAAGTGTTAATGTATTGCTTAGTGTTTTTTTTAAAATCCCTCGATATGGTATGTTGGGAGATGTAAGATGCTGTTGCTCTTTCCCTGTAAAAGAAAACTTCATTTTCGTAATGAAACAGGGGCCGCCCCTCTTGTCGAAAAAAGTATCAAAGATGCTTCATTCAGTTTTCACTGTGTGACGAATTTTATTTGGCCAAATATCTTTTTGCCACAGATTGCCATGACGGTTTTTAGTATGTTTATTTTCTTTTTTCTATACAGAGAAATCGGACCCACATGTCAGGACAAGGGCATCAGATTGGTAAGGAGTCGTATACATTGGGAAATTGTGTTTTCAACATCACACGTACGCAAAAGCGGTGTTGCTACTTGCCAGCCGCATTTGTCTATCAGAACTTGACACGATATCATAGTATCTGAAAGAATTTGATTAAACATTAGTGGATCTGACATAATTCGAGACACTCATGTGAATATGTATCTGAGTTGTTCATCCAATTAAGTGTCGTGTCATACTCAAAAATGGATCCTTATATTAGTGCATAATAGAATAGGTAGAATATGTCACAACTCACAAATACAACGCTGAGGTCTTTCGACACAGCTCCGCGAGGAGCGCTATAATCTTCTCTAACATCAAGAAAGAAGCGTCACTTTGGATAAAAAGCGGGGGCACGTCACCTTAGACCTTAGTGTACTATAATCCCGGGAGAATGGTCGCATTGTTTTGGCCATGGCACTGCTTGGGATGTACTCCCTCCGTCCCATAATATAAGAACGTTTTTGACATTCTTATATTATTCACTAATGTCAAAAACGTTCTTATATTATGGGACGAAGGAAGTACATAAACTCTTTTCTGGCTTTGCTTCATGTATCACCATTAATTCTCCTCCCGTTATTCTACAAGCCGCACCCCGATTTCTCCATCAAAAGGGACGGCAGAGTTGAAGGTTGAAACTTTTCCAGCAAAAGCAGATTGATACAAGGATGTTAGTGCGTGCGTGCATGCACCATATTGGATGCATCGTGCTGTCATGGTCTTTTCGTCGATAATCCCCTTGTTTGCCAAGGTGAAGCTGCGTCCACGTCTAAACGAGGACGAACCGTTATCGTTTATGTATTTCTTTTGTGCGGGTCGCCACTGACGCACGCGCGTACGTATGCATTTGGATCGGGTTGGGTTTGGGTTTGGGTTTGGGTTAGGCACTAGCTTCTCTCTTGATCGACGCACGCCGCCAGTTATGCCTGCTACGGTAAGCGACGGCACGAATTACTCCAGTTGGATTTTGGGTGGAAGCTCACTGAATGCTCCCAACGGCGATAAGAAAGTACTGAAATAGATAAACAGGTGTGGAGCACGGCAGATTGAGCGACTCAGGCACAAAGAGATCGATGGAAAATTCATGCCGCTAGCTAGATTGGTCTCACGTGCATCTTTACACTTGCCAATAGAAACTCTGGACTCTGAAGCTCTCCACCGCACAGTTGATTCCAGTCAGCCTGTCAGTCAGTGATCTCGAGGACAAAGTGAAAAGTATTTCAAGATTTGAGACTGCTTTTAATCAATCAGACTCTTCTTCTGCTATCTAGATTAATCTTCCCTGAATCTTTACGGTTACGAATAGAAACTCTGAACTCTTAAGCTCTCCGGCTCCGCAATCAGTGACAACTCGAACTTTGTCCTCGCATGGGTGCAAATCATGTAGTATCACCACCACTAATTCTCCTCCCATTATTCTACAAACCACACCCCCATTTTGTCCGTGAAAAGGAACGGAGGACATGAGTTGAACGTTGAAACTTTCCCGAGGAGCAGATGGATCCAGATGGAGGCCGTTGGTGCCTGCGTCTGCGTGCACTAAGGATTGGGCGCGCGCTAAGACAGAGCAATAATGCGCGGTCACACTGTCACACTCCTCTTCGACCATAAACCTTGCTTGCCAAGGTAGCGCTGTGTCCACGTCCTGCCAGGAGTATATTTCTTTTTGTCCGGCGACGCCACTGACGCACGTATGCATTTGGATTGGATTGGATTGGGTTGGGTTGGGTTAGCATTGCCTTTAGAGTTGCTTTCAGTGAGTGATCCCGATGAGAACGCAAAAAGTAGCGAGATACCTAATACCATTATTAGGATGTACTCCCTTGGACCGAAAAAGCTTGTCACTTAAATGAATGTAATCTGGCACCAAATTAATGCTAGATACATCCATTTGATAAACAAGTTTGGGATAAGTTTTTTCGGACGGAGGGAGTAGTAATACACTGTTAACCGCCCATCTCGTAGAATACACGTTGTTAACAGCGGGTCTCAATCGCTGCTCTAGCTGCATGGAGTTCTGAACATACTCCCTCCGTTTCTAAATATTTGTCCTTTTAAAAATTTCAAATGTACTACCACATACGAATATATATATAGACATATTTTATAGTGTAAATTCACTCATTATAATTCTTTTTTTGGATGAGCACAAATTATAATTACTTGCTGTTGTTTGTTGTTACTCTTATAATTTAATATTCATGCTTGCCAGATCTTAGGAATACATTATTAGATAGACTAACTAAAAGTGAGTGATTATTGGAAAGAAATAATTCTTAAGGTAGAAGATATTAGGGGCTCACTGTTACTTGCTGATCATCAAAATATTCCTCAAGTCCGAATGTCATCGATGTCGTTGGTGAGATAGGCAAAAGAGAGGAGGGATGGATAGTCGAGAGAGTGTGACAATGGTGCATCTTGCTCGCGTCCTATTTCGCCCCACACGCCAACTGAGAGGGAGGAGCTCTTGCCTTTAGGACGTGAAAACTGAAAAGGACACGAACACCGTCCATAGCTGGATAACGGTTAGGTGATGTTGTACTAATATATATACACACAGGTTAGGGCATACACGGGAAACTCAAAAAATGTGTTTCATGTCCGACTTATGACTTATCCTTTTGATTATACCTTTTGTTGTATATAAATTATTATAACAACAACAACAACAACAAAGCCTTTAGTCCCAAACAAGTTGGGATAGGCTAGAGGTGAAACCCATAAGATCTCGCAACCAACTCATGGCTTCGGCACATGGATAGCAAGCTTCCACGCACTCCTGTCCATAGCTAGCTCTATTGTGATACTCCAATCCTCCAGGTCTCTCTTAACGGACTCCTCCCATGTCAAATTCGGTCTATCCCGCCCTCCCTTGACATTTTCCGCACGCTTTAGCCGTCCGCTATGCACTGGAGCTTCTGGAGGCCTGCGCTGAATATGCCCAAACCATCTCAGACGATGTTAGACAAGCTTCTCTTCAATTAGTGCTACCCCAACTCTATCTCGTATATAAATTATTACAACATCACATATTTATATTGGGTTAGGACATATGTTTTTTTTCTCCCGTTGCAACGCACGGGCACTCTTGCTAGTATTTACAAACGGAGAGAGTAGTTTCCAATGATATAGTTTTGATGACATGCATGAATATTTTTTTAATTAAATTTATGATCAAAATTTGACGTAAAATATAATAAGAACCAATAAACCAGACGAAGGCAAAAGGCCGGACGAGAATGCGTGCGTACATCATAGCCTCATACGATTTGAGAACTTGAGATTTGCTTCTCTCGTGGCGCGCGCACGTTGCCGCGTCCTCGGTGAAGATGAGCGGTCTTTTCCGTCGGTCGATTTGCAGGAGTAGTTCGATATGGCGGGTGTAGGCCTCTCCAAAGCGCGAAAAGGTGGCAGACCATCTTTACTCTGTCGTGCAATTTCAAGACGAAATCGTATAAAGTCAAAGCTAGTACTCCACGATGCGCACCTGCTGAAGTCAGCCAAGATGCGAGCATGCAGCATTATTCCCTGGTGCGCACTCATGCGGCCGAATGGCCAATTCCTCTGTTCGGCGTGTGACAATTTAGCTAGTGCTGGCGGACGCACCGTACATTAATCTTCTCACATGCCCGGCCACGTAGCTATCAGTGTGGACTGGACACCACCACCTTTGTCATCTCCCTTGGCCTGTTGCATGCATCGCCATAAATTCTTCTCCCATCATTATTCTTCTACAAAACCTACACCGGCCACGTGGATCTCTCCATCGAAACGAACGTGTTCAAGGTTTAAACTTTCCAGCCGAGCAGATTGGCAGAGAGGGCACGGTCTCGATGCACGATGGATTGGGCGCAAACCAAGAGCCCAGAGGCTAGATCATGAGTGCGTCATGGACATAATATTCGTGGTGCGCAGCCACGTAGCCTTTTTGCCGGAAATCCTTGCTTGCCAAGGTATCGCTGCGTCCTCATTTGCCCAGCCCCGGCCAGGACGACGAGTCACCGTCCTTTCTTTTTCCGTTGGCGATCGGTACAAATATTTACTGGGTTTTGTCATTTGAAAAAGTGACTGAAACTTAATCTAGTTTCAGGCATCTGACATATGCGTTCCGATACTTGATTTAGATTGAGCTGTCCAATTACCATGTACTTCCCTATCAGTGAAAACTCCAGCTTTGTCCTCGGATGGAACGATGTTGACCTGTTGTTGCATGCATCAGCACTAATTCTCCTCCCATTATTCTACAAGCCACCCCCATTTCTGCGTGAAGAAGAACGGAGGACAGGAGTTGAACATTGGAACTATCCCGCGAAGCAGATGGATCCAGCTGGGGTTCATGGTGCGTGCGTGCATTATGGAGTGGGCGTGCGCTTAGAATAATGCGTCATGCTGTCACACTCCTCTTCGACCATAAACCTTGCTTGCCAAGGTAACACTGCGTCCACGTCCTACCAGGAGGAATCACTATCGTTTTTATATTTCTTTTTGTCCGACGACGCCATTGACGCACGCATGCATTTGGATTGGATTGGGTAGCTTCGCTCGCGCGCATTGCCTTTAGAGTTGCTTTCAGTGAGTGATCTTGATGGGAACGCAGACAGTAGAGAGATACCTAATACCATGATTAGGATGTAGTAATACATTTTTGACCGCCCATCTCGCAAAATATACGTTGTTAACCGCGGGTCTCAATCGCTGCTCTAAGTTAATCTACAAACGTCGGCTCCGATTTTTGAAGCCAAAAGACAAGGGTTGAGTTGAAGGCTGAGACTTTCCAGCAGAGCAGAGCAAATTGTTACAGGGCCCCTTGTTGGATTTGACGCCAGCCCGAACGGGAGTGCGTACGTCATAGGCTCCACGTAGTGCTGACGCCCGCATGCATGCACTTGACCACTTGGGCAGGGTTCAGGTTGGGAACTTGGGGTTTGCTTCTCTCGCGGCGCGCGCACGTTGCCGCGTTCGTCCTCGGTGGAGATGGATCATGGATGGCCGGTCTTTTCCATCGGTCGATTCGCCGGAGATATACGCTCGATGCTATGGCGTGTGTAGGCCTCTCCAAAGCGCGAAAAGGTGGCGACTATCTTTTCTCTGTGGTGAAATTTCAAGACGGTATCGTATAAAGTTAAAGCTAGTGTAGTACTCCAAGATGCGCACATGCTGAAGTCAGCCAAGATGCGCATGCAACAATTATTCGCAAGCCTGGTGCGCGCTCGTGCGGCCAAATGGCCGATCCACGTTCAGTTTTTGTGTCTCCTTCCCTGCTCCTCACGTTGATTGATGTGCACAACGGCGGTCCGGGTGAAACGTTCCAAGCAAGAAGACGCTTGAACTTGGTTCGGCGCGTGACAATTTAGCTAGAGCTGGTGGATGGGCCAATACTGTATTAGGCTAGTCATAGTGGAGAGTAACTTAGACTAGTAACATACATAGGTTACTAGTCCATATTACTTACCTTCATAGTGGGTAGTGTCATATATGTGGTAACAAAGTTGCCTTCATTTATTACTTTATAGACTCATGATGTATTGGAAAGCGCTATGTGATGGTAACATATTATGTTACTCTATTTGCCTCTCTCCTCATTAACTACTTGTCACATCATCATTTTTACTTATGTGGCATCTATGTTACTACCTATGTTACTCCCACTATGACCAGCCTTAATCTTCTCCTGCTCGGCACCGGCACGTAGCAATCAGTGTGGAGTCCACAACCTTTGTCCTCTCTTCTCGCATGGACCCTCGTACCTCGTTGGCATGTTGCATGCATCACCACTAATTCTCCTCCCACCCAGTGGCGGCTCCAGGAAATGAAGGCTGGGTATTCATCAAATTTTTTTTCTCTAAATGTAGTACATGAACCAAACAACACACCACTAGCAATATATGAACAAAACAACGCTAGCATAACGGCAATAGCAATATTTCAATGTATCAGACCATAACAACATGAATACATAAGTACCTTTTGATTGATAAAGTGATGATATCCTTCTTACAATATAACTTTGCGGTCGCCTTTTTGGAAGAGATTGATGATATCTTCATCCTTCACTTGATTGAAAAATTCTCTCTCAACAAATGTAACCAAACAATTGTTCAAATATTCATCACTCATTCTGTTCCTTAGCTTATTCTTCACATGGCTCATTGAAGAGAAGACCCTTTCGACACTAGCAGTAGCTACTGGCAGAATCAATACCAACTTAAGAAGCTTGTAAACAATATGATATTGTTCATGCTTGTTTGTCTCAATAAGCATAACTGAAAGCTGACACAGATTTTTCAGGTTTTAAAACCTTTCATCTCTACGCACATTAATAACATACATGTTTAGTTGCCATGGAAGTCTTGCCAGTTCATCACTTGTAAAATCAGAAGCATAAAACTTTGTAGCAAGCCTAACCAACTTATCATGGTCATAAGCAGCAAATAGATGAAGTGGACAGAATACTGCCATGCAAGAAAGTAGCTCCGTGTTTACCTCATCAAATCTGCCATTCAGCTCATTGATTTGCCTATCAGTGACACCCACAAACATATCAACCTTGAAGCGGTGGTAATTGATCACACCATTACATAAACCCCTTCTAGGCCGGCCAACGGGAAAGTAAGGACCCTCCATATCAACAACTTTGATCTTATGTTTTGTACAAAAAGATGTGACCTTTGTGAGAAAATCATCCCATCCAGCATCGGTCCTCAAAGCCTCCAAGTAATATTTTGTGTCACCAACAAGCTCAATAGCATGAACAATATCTTCGTCTTGCTTTTGCAAAGCTCTACACAACTCATCTGTGTATCCAAATATTTCTTGCATCAAGTGTGCCATGAAAACAAACTCAAATGATCGAAATATTGTCTCTATGGATAGAGCCGCTTGTGCCTCCGCACCATGGTACTCGTCTCCAATCTTGCGAAGGACTCGTCGTAGTGCACCATACATAGAGATGACATGGTTCACAGTTTTGAAGTGAGAGCCCCAGTGTGTATCACATGGCCTTCCCAAACCCATTTCCTGATTCAGCCCACTCCCTGTTTCTACTTCTTCCAATTCCAATGCATCAATGGGTTCTTCAGCCTGAGCTATCCGAAGCATTCTCATCTTTTTACAAGACATGCCAAGAGCATTTAACAAGTGTGCAAGCTGCTGAAAGAACCAAGTACAATCACAACTTTCCTTAGCAACAGCAACAAGAGTTAACTGTAGTTGATGGGCAAAACAATGAACATAGTAGGCAGAAGGGGACTCATCCATAATCAGTTTTTTCAGGCCATTAGCATTACCTCTCATGTTACTAGCTCCATCATATCCTTGCCCACGAACCATTGCAAAGGTCAAATTGCAGTCCATAAGCATTTTTTGAATTGCAGCTTTTAGTGTCTGAGAGGTAGTATCTTCAACATGAGCAAGACCAAGAAAACTTACAACCGCCCTTCCTTTCTTATCAACATAACGCAAGCAAACAGCCAACTGTTCATTCTGATATACATCACTAGACTCATCTGCAAGTATTGCAAAATGACCACCATCAAGTTCTTCAATGACTAGTTTAGTAGTCTCTTGTGCACAACATTTTATCACCTCTTGTTGTATATCATGGTGAGTCATCTTGCAGTTCCGTGGAGCATTCTTGAGAACAACCCTGTCAACCTCTTCAAAATTTCCTGCTAGCCAATTTAGAAGCTCAAGGAAATTTCCTTTATGTAGTGAGTCTTCACTTTCATCATGTCCTCTAAATGCCAAGCCTTGGCGCAACAGAAATCTCACACACTTGAGTGTCCATGTCAAACGCTGTTTATACAAAGCCTTGTATTGTGAGGTGTTGGAAGCAACAGACTCCCGAATTGATGTTTGTGGTGTAGTGAACATATCATACTTCTCTCGAGCTTCAGCGTGAGCACTACTTACATCTCCAACATGCCTTGTCAATCTTGCTTTCATGTTCCAGTTTCTAAACCCACCCTTAACAAATGAATCTCCACCCGGGCTTTTTGTTATATCCTTGAACAAATAGCAAACAAAGCAGAAAACAGCCTCTTTGTCCACACTATACTCAAGCCACTTGTAATCCTTAAACCAAGAAGGACAAAAGCGACGTTGTAATCCACTTATGTCTCTGTACTCAAAATTATGTTTCTTTGGTTGACATGCCCCCAACTCGATGTATCTCCTTCTAACTTTATCCTGGTCATTGACATTGTACCTAGAGATGGGGATCCGTTTCCCCGGATCTTGCTCAAGTGCTTCCAAATCTACTTCAAATTGAACTTCATCATTTGCTTCATCATCTTCTATAATTGGGGCTGGGGAGCCACTCTCAGGTTCTGTGTGACTATCATTCGATTCATGTGCTTGCACTAGTGCCAGTTGCAGATTGCTCTCAACATCAGGAGGAATGCTACTGCTCTCAACTTCAACATCACGAGGATTTGGTGTAGATGTGGAAGTTCTTTTATTTTCCTTTGAAGCTGTTTCCCATAATGCAACAATGCTAACACCCTTCTTCTTCATCTATGATACAAAATCAGAAAAAGATAGATTAGCAATCTACCAAAATATACACTCTGAAAATTGGTAGGTTAAAAATTAAAATATCAAAATTTCAATCTAGCAACCTGGTTCCACCAAACTAGATGTACTAGCAGTAATGTGTACTAGGAAGAAGCAAGCAACCTGCTCTGCTGGTCGCTCCAGCAAACTACATTAAAATAGCAAAACTGCAGTCTAGTAAACTAGTGCCCAGATACTAAATTAGGAACTGGCTGGCCTTAAGAACAATTGCAGATTTTGCTATTTGTCCGGATACTAAACGCCAGCAAACTAGTACTAGTACTCATTTTAATCAGTAGTTTTGTACGCTATTGGAACTGCCGAACTGGCTGGGGGCTGGCCTTCTTACTTTTTTTAGGGGAAGAGATCAAGAGAACTAGAGAGAGAAGACATGGACAAGGAGAATAGAACCTGGACGCTCGGCGGACGCCGGCCGCCGGCGGCTCCTCTTGCCGCTACTCGCTGCCGCCGCCGCAGCAGGCGCTAGGTTAGGTTGGGGAACGAACGGCCGAGTGGGGACTGGGTCGAGGTCAAACGAATCAGCGAAACGAGGTGCCGAGGTGGTCAGCCGTGTTGGACTCGCTGTGTGGGCTGCTGGTGGGCTGTAGGCTTGTGGTTCGCTGAATAATACATATAATAAATTTTTTGGGCCAAATCTTTGGTATTCACATGAATACACGTGAATACCCCTGCCGCCGCCACTGCTCCCACCGTTATTCTACAATACAGTCCCCACGATCTCTCCATCAAAAAGAACTTGCATGTTCAAGGTCGAAGCTTTCCAGCAGGGCAGATCGATGCAGGATGCAATATGGTGTCGATGCACGCACGATGGATTGATTAAGCTACACTAGTAGAAAACATGGCATTTGTCCCGGTTCGTAAGACTAAAGGGTCGTTACTAATACCTCCCCCCTTTAGTCCCGGTTCTTACACGAACCGGGGCAGATGGGCGTCGACGTGTCCCGGTTGGTGACATAAACCGGGACCAAAAAGGCTTCCACGCGTCAGCATTTTAGTGGCCTGGGTTTTTGTTTGTTTTTTGAAAGGGGGGCGGGGTTGGGGGTTTGAGGGGTTAATTTAGGTGTTTCATATATTGTGTTAGCTAGCTAATTAATAGAGAGAGAAGTGTCCTCTCTTATGTCCGTGCTAGGTCGACGCTAGGTACTATATACATAGAGAGGCCCTTGACACGCTACCTAGTAAGAAAATGAAGGAAATCATTAAGTACAGAAGTTCGTCATGCATACCGATAGAAGTGATCGATCGACCTCTCCTTCTCCGAGAGATTGGCCGAACAACAAGTTTTCGTATTATCTATCCAACGCTCTGGCTACATACATATACAATATGTAAGATCTCTTACAATCCCTAGCATTTGAAATCAACTTCCACATGGTATTCTCCGGCTTTATTGATGGCGTGGTCAAGAAAGAATCCGCCAATTCCTCTTGAATTGCTTTAATGCGATCTTGTGATAGGAGTTCTTTCCGCATCTGCCACGTCTAATTTGAAGAAGGGGGTTAATACATATATATGAATGAAACTCAACAGAAATGATGGTGTAATAAAATGAAATTGTGAATATTATTGCTTACGCACTTCATATTCTCTTTTAGAGTAGCCCCGCTTATTTTTCAATGTCGCGTTGTAGATGAACTCGCACACGTAGTATCCACAGTAATCATTCCCTTGTTCCTGCCACAAGCACTTTACAAGAAATAGAGGTCAATCAAACTGATAATGAAGCATTATAAATGGCATTGATGAAACTATAGCTATAGAATCAACGGGAGATGCGCGCAACTAGCTAGCCAATAGTACTTACGTCCGGGTATGTATATCGCTGCGCCTTCGGCAGTCCCGGAGCTTCTGCGGTGAACTGTTTCCAAACCCTGCAAGACAAAGAAAATAATTATTATTACTTGAGATGTCAGGAAATGAACAAAAAGTTGCCGATATGGTGCAATAATGATTGACTGAACTTACTTGTTGAGCAATTTAGTCATGTCCGCATAGGTTTCGGGATCTTATCTTTTCGTCTCGAGTCTAAGACGGTTACTAGTCCCCGCTCAAGCTTAATCTCCAGAAGAACATAGTGGTAGCTGCGCACGCATGCATAACTCATCAATTACATTAATATAACCTCGCTCGAGTAATAAGGGAAACCGAATATATATGCACACGACAGTAACACTCACTTGAAGTTGTAAGGAAAGAGTATGGTATCTTTGTTTTGATTTTTGATCAACGATTGTAGCAAGTTGACCTCGGCGTCTTCGGCGTGCTTTTTAACCTGAATTTCATCTATGATATTTGTGTTAATGAACCCAATATCATACATTTCTTGTTTTCTGCACTCGACGATCTTCAATCTGCATAATATAGTGAGGATAATTAATTATAAATACATGCAATGAAAGAGCTAGCTGAGCTATATATAGAGACTTAATGACAGAAATAGTACTTACAGACAGTAGCAAAAGACCGTTAATTTATCGAGGGCCTTTTGATTGAAGAACTCCTCAAATGGAACAGCCAACAGATCACTTCCAATGAGGTCGTGCTCCTCTTTAATGTTCAGATACAAACAATTTGTCCCCCTAGACTCTCTGCAAGTTTTCATGTACCAATTATGGAATCTTCGCATGATCGTTGTTAGAGATTTTTCATCTTTGACGAGAGGCTTCCCGTACTCGTATCTGTGTATGTCCACCTCCATGTAATCAGGAAGTTGATCGTCAGGTAGGTAATCTGCAAGATTGCCATAACCGGCCACCGTCCCCGGAGCATTAGCGACGATGTCGCCGCTAGACACATTGAGCGGGGGGCACGATTGATTTGCTTGTTCGCCGAGCTGGGGAATTTTTTCGCAGCTGCTCGTTCTTTTGACCTTTGATGTCTGACAGTACTTCCCGACCTCCCGCCTCTGGCTATACTACTAGACGCCGGAGCAGACGGAGCGGTTGTGGCATCTGTCTTCTTTCGTGCTTGCTTACGAGGCGGAGGAGAAGGACTACAACGCGCCGGAGCAGCCGGGGCGGCGGCAGGTCTCTTCCGCCCTTGTTGGCAAGGCGGAGAAGGAGGAGGTTGCTGGCTGCTCGGGCGTGCCGGGGCAGGCGGAGGAGAAGGCGGAGTGCCGCCACGCGCTGGAGAAGGAGGCCGACTGCCCTGATCGTCACTCGCCGGAGGAGGAGGAGGCGGAGTGCCCTGACTCGCCGGAGGAGGAGGCGGTGGAGGAGGCGGAGTGCCCTGACTCGCCAGAGGAGGAGGAGGAGGTGGAGGCGTCCAGTTCGGAAGGTTGATGAGCTCCTTCCGCCATAGGCATGGAGTCTTCAGAGCAGAACCCAGCCTAGTCTCCCCTTCACCGGTAGGGTGGTCAAGCTGGAGGTCCTCAAATCCCTCAGTTATTTCATCCACCATCACCCTAGCATATCCTTCTGGAATCGGCCGACAGTGATAAGTTGCGCCGAGTTCAGTAGGATAAACAGAGCCAACAACCGCCTTGACCTTCAAATTCATCCATTGCGTCATAATATGGCAATTTTGAGACTCCGTGATAGCATCCACGGGATAGCTGGCAGGAGCCGTCAAGACATGCTCCAGCTGAAGCAGCTCGGTGGAAGCCACGCTGCTTCTCCGCCGAGATGGCGGGGTAACCGGGAAGCTTGGCGAGTCATTTGTTGCGATGCGCTTCTCGTTCCTCTAGCCCCATTACCCTTTCGTGCAGCGCTGCAGTTGGCTCTGCTCGGTTTCTTCCTCCTCTCACGGGTTTTGTAACCCCTGCGTCCGGAAAACCAACCTTCCACGAAATGGAGCTGGCGTGCCTCGTGTCCGTCCGGGTGCTCGGGATTCGAGGGCCATTGTGAGCTCGTCCTTCTCCTGTCTGGAACGAACATCCCTTGCTGCGCTGCATCGATATAGTGCGAAGCTTGGTGGCTGGTATTTTCAGTTGCTCGTCCGTCAACGGCACTTCCACGATCTGAGGTCAAGGTTTCGCCAGCCCTGAAGAACCAAGTTTGGCAACGGTCTGGCCAGTTCATTGTCTCTGGTTCGATCCCTTTATCAAGCAGATCATTCTCAGCCTTGGACCACTTAGGCCGGGCTTTGAGGTAGCCACCTGACCCCGTGCGATGGTGAAACTTCTTCTTCGCAGCATTTTTCTTGTTTGTCTCCGACATCTTCTTACTCTTTTCCGATGTCTTATGGGCCACAAATGCGGGCCAGTGATCTTTGATCTTCTCATATTTGCCGATGAATTCTGGTGTCTCTTCTTTGTCGACAAAATTGTTCAGCTCTTTCCTCCACCTCCTGAATAGGCTTGCCATCTTCTTAAGAGCACAAGACTTGATTAATTGCTCTTTAACTGGCTTCTCCGGATCCTCCTCTGGCGGTAGGGTGAAATTTGCCTTCAGCTCAGTCCAAAGATCATCTTTTCTGCATATCATTGACATAAGACACCTCAGGGTCTTCCTCCTTAGGCTTATACCATTGTTGGATGCTGATCGGGATCTTGTCCCTAACAAGAACCCCACACTGAGCAGAAAATGTGTTCTTTGTCCGGATGGGTTTAATCGGTTCGCCGTCCGGCACGATTGCTGTGATCTCAAACCTTTCATCCGAGCTCAACTTTTTCTTCGGGCCTCGTCTCCTTACCGAAGTTGTGCTCGATCCGGAGGGCTAGAAAAAGGAAGAAAGACGAGAGTTAATTAATATGTGTACATATACCAAAACAATGAATGCATCAATTAACTAGTCAGCACGGGCTTAACTTATATATACCTGGCCGGACTCGGTTCGGTCACCGGAGCAGTCAGCACGGTCTCCTTCTCGTACCTCCATTGGGTCATCGGAGCCATCATGAACATAGCCCTCTTCTTGTACCGGCATTAATGGGCCGGTGCCATCATGAACATAGCCCTCTTCTTCACCCAGTCCCTCCTGACCATCGGTGTCATCGAGAAATGACGCAACGACATCACTTCCTTGTGCGATTATGTCCCCCAACATCGCTTCTGTTGCTTCGTCTCGGGAGTGCTCTATAGTTTCTGCAAATATTTACAACATGTCAATTATTATTCAAACATGGTGCAGATGGATATATATTAGTGGCAAACGTAGAACTAGCTAGCTAATCACAATAAGGAATCATGTTAGTGGCCTCGACGCTGCTTCTCTAGGGTTTGGGGTGGCCTAGACAACGCTTCAAGGGTTTGGGGTGGCCTCGACACAACGCTTCAAGGGTTTGGGGTGGCCTCGACGACAACGCTCTTTTAACTTGGTAAATTTGGGTGGCCTCGAGAGAGTTTGTCGGGTAGGGGCGCGGCGGGAGGGGGTAGGAGACCAACATCATTTTTTCTCTAGGGTTTGGGTGTCCTCGAGAATTTTGGTCGAGCGAGAGGGCCGAGGGGGTGCTGCCGTGGTATAAGTTATCACGGTCGAGAGGGGGTATATATATCGACCGCCCCTCATGTCGAAGTTATCACGGAGCGGGTTATATCGACAACGACGCGACCAACATATACACGGGAAAATAATGTTATTGGGGAGGGGGTATATCGACCCTCTCCCCCTCGTATTGAAGTTATCGGGAGGGGTATATCGACGACGACATACCCGATAAAACATAAGAAAACGAAGAAGAAATAAAAAGAGGAGAAGATCGAAGGAAAAAAAGAAAAAAAAGAGGAGAAGAAGAAAGGAATAGAGGAGAAGAAGAAAAAATAGAATATTTTTTTTCTTCTTCTCGTCTATTCCTTTCTTCTTCTCCTCTTCTTTTTCTTCTTTTTTCTCTTCTTATTTATTTCTCCTCTTGTCCTTATTTCTTCCTCTTCTTATTTTCCTTTTTCCTCTCATTCTTTTAGTATTGCTTGTTTTTTTTAAAAAATGTTCAAATAGAAAATTTCGAAAAAAGTAAAGGTTTTGCCTAATGCATTGTTCATATTTCATCAACATATATGCATAAAAAAAGCATACATACGTACATATATACATACAAAAAAAGCATACATACATACATATATACAAAAAAAGCATACATACTTTCCTAGCTAGCAAAAAA
Source organism: Aegilops longissima (assembly GCA_021605205.1). Lineage (NCBI taxonomy): Eukaryota > Viridiplantae > Streptophyta > Magnoliopsida > Poales > Poaceae > Aegilops > Aegilops longissima. The sequence goes on from CM038677.1 coordinate 812,704,121, forward strand.
AGCATACATACATACAAAAAGAGCATACATATACATAAATAAATATATATTTTTTGCGGCAGGGTGCAGGGCAGGGGAGCGGCGGCTCACTATGGGCGGCGTCGGCGACGGCGAGGTCGGGGCCGGCCTGAGGCAAAGGCGGTGGCCTGTGAGGCAGGGGCGGCGTCAGGCGGCGGCGGCGTCGGGCGCTGACAGCAGGCGGGACGACGTCGAGGGGCAGGGGCGCGGGCTCGGGGACGACATCGGCGACGGCGACAGCAAGGCACGGGCGACAGCGACGGCGAGGGCGACGGACGGCGTCGGGGCAGCTGGCGGCGATGAGCTCGGCGTGGTCGGGGCAAATGGAGATGAGAAACTGAAATTTTCACAAGTCCTGGTTATATACCAAGAGCATTGGTCGGTTGGTGCCACGAACGGGACCAATGCTACTAGTCCCGGTTGGTGCCACCAACCGGGATCAAACGATTTTCGGCAGCCCAAAGGGCGGAAGCGGCGACCTTTGGTCGGTTGGTGGCACCAACCGACTAAAGGAGGGCATTGGTACCGGTTGGTGCCACGAACCGGGACCAATGCCCCCTTTAGTCCCGGTTGGTGCAACCAACCGGGACCAAAGGCCTTGCGCCGCCCGCGGCCAAAACTTTAGTCCCACCTCGCTAGTTGAGAGGGGCTCGGAGTGGTTTATAAGCCCCATTGCGGCTACCCTCTCGAGCTCCTCTCAAATGCAGGCTTACGGGCCTAATCTCACACTGTGCTGCCTGTGGGCCTATTGGGCCTTCTGCGGGCCTGAATCCTGGCCCGGGTTGGGTTTCTAGTCGTATTCCAGCCGTGGTGGCCCAATAGGTGGTAGTTTTTTTTGTTTTTTTTCTAGTTTTTTGTTTTGTTTTTTGCATTATTTATTTTCTTTTGTTTTTTGCTTTATTTTTTAATTCTTTTTTGCTTTTAGTTTTAGAAAAATTATAAACTTTCTATTAGTGCCATTAGTTTTCAAATTTGAAAACACTTTTTTTGTTTTTTTTCTTTGTTGCTTTATTTATTTTATTTTGTTTCTACTTACAACAAAATACTTATTGTTGCTATTTTTATTTTGTTTTCTGCATTATTTATTTTCTTTTGTTTTTGCTTTATTTTTTAATTTTCTTTTTGCTTTTAGTCAGCAAAATTATAAACTTTCTGTTAGTGCCATTAGTTTTAGAAAAATTATAAACTTTCTGTTAGTGCAATTAGTTTTCAAAGTTGAATAATTAAAATTTGAATTCTTTGAAATTTGTGTGAATCACAAGTTTGTGATTAACTTTACTAAAAAAATGACATTGATGCGCCTATAGAGAAAATTCAACCTAAATTCATAATAAAGCATTTCAAATGAACTCTGAAAAAGTTGAAAGTTGGCATGGTATCATAATTTCACCCACATAGCATGTGCATGTACAAAACGGACAATGGTATCATACTCGTCTGTTAAAAAGTTGGCATGGTATCATCATAATAGTTGCGGGAGAAAGTCTTCACTTTTTCTTCGTTTGTGTCATTTGCTTATTGCGCCGTAACCATGGATAGTCTTCATCGTTTATCAGGATGCTGGGGTCAGCCTTGACTTTGAAGGGAGGAATTTCATGAAACTTTTCATAATCTTCAGACATGTCTGTCTTGCCCTCCACTCCCACGATGTCCCTTTTTCCTGAAAGAACTATGTGGCGCTTTGGCTCATCGTATGATGTATTCGCTTCCTTATCTTTTCTTTTTCTCGGTCTGGTAGACATGTCCTTCACATAGATAACCTGTGCCACATCATTGGCTAGGACGAGCGGTTCGTCGATGTACCCAAGATTTTCAGATCCTTGTTGTTATTCCGTCTTGTGGGTCTACCTGCACCCGCCTCTGACAGATTGACCCAGTTGCATTTAAACAAAGGGACCTTAAAATCTACTCCGTAGTCAAGTTCCCATATGTCCACTATGTAACCATAATATGTGTCCTTTCCCTCTCGTGGCTGCATCAAAACGGACACCGCTGTTTTGGTTGGTGCTTTTTTGATCTTGGTCGATCGTGTAAAATGTATTCCCATTTATCTCGTATCCTTTCCAAATCATTACAATTGAAGATGGTCCCCTGGACAACAAGTACAGCTCATCACAAACAGTGCTGTCATCTCTGAGACGTGTTTCCAACCAACTGTTGAAAGTCCTGATGTGTTCACATGTAATCCAGTCGTCGCATTACTCCGGGTGTTTGGAGCGCAGACTGTTCTTGTGTTCATCGACATACGGGGTCTCCAAGGTAGAGTTCTGTAGAACTGTGTAGTGTGCTTGAGACCAAGAATATCCGTCCCTGCATATTATTGAGTCCTTTCCAAGCGTGCCTTTTCCGGTCAGTCTCCCCTCATACCGCGATTTAGGGAGACCTATCTTCTTAAGGCCAGGAATGAAGTCAACACAAAACCCGATGTCATCCTCTGTTTGATGGCCCATGGAGATGCTTCCTTCTGGCCTAGCGTGGTTACAGACATATTTCTTTAGGACTCCCATGAACCTCTCAAAGGGGAACATATTGTGTAGAAATACGGGCCCCAGAATGACAATCTCGTCGACTAGATGAACTAGGACGTGCGTCATGATATTGAAGATGGATGGTGGGAACACCGGCTCAAAACTGACAAGACATTGCGCCACATCACTCCTTAGCGTTGGTACGATTTCTGGATCGATCACCTTCTGAGATATTGCTTTGAGGAATGCACATAGCTTCACAATGGCTAATCGGACGTTTTCCGGTAGAAGCCCCCT